>CM018042.1:9231536-9614036 GCA_008638375.1 Nyssa sinensis | reverse complement strand
AGAAAGATCGATGAAGCTAAACAACACAAGCACAAGGGGTTGCTTTTAATTTAGTCTAGCATTCTTCCTAAGATCTAATAATTTCTGACGCAACAAATCATTAAATCTTAGTTGCTTCACAAATTAGAGGGATCAAACAATTACGGATTTGATATCTAACCTAGCAGTAGATTGCAACGAATAATAAACTAGTAGGCCTCCTTGTAATTAAACGAGACAATCATGAAAATAAGCACCAAAGAACATCTGATACTCAAAACATAAATTGAACAATAAAAACAAATTAGATCTCACAATTTTATTGATTCTGAAGCTTCTGTTTTCTTCAACCAATTATAAAATTTTAGCCACGCAAGGCCATGAAAACTCGAAGGAGAAGTTAACGAAGAGGGAAGAGAGAGAGAGAGAGAGAGAGAGAGAGAGGCATGCAAATTTGATCTCCTCCTCATTTGACACATTAATTTAGTGTTGGAAGCCTACTAGAACTTCTAAAGATATTCTAAATATTATCCTAAAATAAAAATACCCAAATCTAACTAATTAAGGGAAATATTAAAAATAAAATAGAGTCCTAATATAACTAGGAAAGTGGTGCTTGCAGTTGGAATTTTTGTGCACCAGATCTGAAGTTTTCAAAAATAAATTGCGTGGACCCGCGCATTAGAATTTCGCACAGCTAAGGAACGTCAGCCGTGTAGGTGTAGTGTCTTCAGGCCTAAGTTTGACCTTGATGCAGCCAGAATCTGTAACACCCTGACCATGATTTATTTAATAATTAGGTTGCTAATTATTAATTAGAATTGACATAAAGAATAATTAAGAAATTTATGGAGAACCTCATGATGGTCATAACAGACCAATAAAATAATTAAGCACCTCAAAAGTGAGGGCGTAATGTCCAAACCTAATTGCCAATTAATTAGGCGAAATGATGTTATTTTAACACTATGAAAACTCGAATTAGCGACCTATGACAGCCACAAATAAATAATAACTGATACGAGGCCTTTGATAATGAGGCTAATCAAAATATGAAACCCTCAGAAGAAGCCGCGTCGAAAAAGGAGCAACAGAAAAGAAAATATTAAAAAAATAGCCAAAACGAAATTTTGCGCCAACCAAACAGGGCCTAAGCCCAAATGGGGAGAAAATTCCCAAAATGAGGCCAAGGGGATTTGAACCCTTCACCAAGTGGGCAAGACCTTACGCATCTAAAAAATTACCAAGTGGGCTGATAGCATTTTTGTGTATGAAAGTACAACAAATTGTATTTAAAACCAATTCAGCCAAGGCCACCTCCCAAACTGGCCAATGGCCATCCATGCAACACCTCAGCCCACCTCAGCCTATGCAACTAGCCTCTATCATCACCCTACTTCAGCACTTGATCACCTCTCCCCCAACCCATTTACATGCAACCAAATGATGGTGTATCTTAAAATCGACAAACAATGCATGTGTGATATATCGTGGTGGTGAGATCAGAATTGGTGGTCTGGTGTACTGATATATATATATATATAGAGAGAGAGAGAGAGAAAGAGAGAGTGGGTTAGAGAGGGAGTGAAGGAGACATATTGTGTGTGTGCTTGTGTGCACGTGAGTAGCCATTGAAGGAGCAAGGAAGAAGACTGAGGACTGAGACTGCACGACTGGGACAAGCCAAACCACTGAGGTCTCTTCTTGAGCCACGAACAGAGAGGGATTCACTGTACAAGGTAAACACCCAAAAACCTAATATGTTCTCTTTAAAATTTCCCTACTGTTTTGGTAGTTTTTGGGACTGTTATTGCATGCATGATAATTAGACAGTAAGATCTAGACGAATGCATGACTGTTAGACCATCAAATAGCCTAGAACACCAAACCGAACCCCAAACCGCCATTGATGACCTCAGTTAGAGCGGATTTGAAACAACTTACACCAAACCTATTTTGGCTTCTTGAGACTTGAACTAGGTTCTTCTAGCATCTCAAAAACCTAGATACGCGACCTTAAAGGCTCAAAACTGACCCCCTAATCATGAGTTGCAGGTTCGGGTTTAAAACCTAAACTCACCAAAAACACGACCAAACATGATTTTGTAAATAAGGGATGAAACCCCACAATACAAGGATCACAATGCAAGAAACCTCATGAAGATTGGACCAAAAATGAGTGTTTGAGAACCAGTTGCAGGTTCGGCTATTCTTCTTGAACAGAACCCTTTGAGCTTGATTCGATGCCCCAAATGAATGTTAGAATGTCGGTTAGGCTTCCAGAAGTAGATTAGAATGGAAAATAATGAAAATGGATAGCCAAAAACCTACGAAATTGAAGGAGAAATTTTCTAAAATTTTAGGGCTACAGTAACCCCAGATCGTTGGGGACAATGAACAGTACGGGTCGGGTCATGGACCGAGTTTCGGGTCTGGCCCCAACCCAACCGAGAAACGGGTGAAACCCATAAACCGAAACTACGCCATTTTGATGTTAGTAAATTTAAATTTAAACCCTGGGGCTGACATCATCATGACGTCAGCATTATGCCTTGGACCGGTTAAAACCAGATTCGTTCAGTCCGGTTCACTTAAGGATGAACTAAACCCTTTGGTTCAGTTTGATATTTTTGGAAATTTCAGTTTGACCCCAACAGTTCTGGGGAATTCTGTTCTAACCCAATTTCTGAAAATTCAGTTCATTTAGGCCCTTGGAAATTAAATAATTAATAAATAAATTATTTAATTGTTAAATTAATTAGGTAAAATGACCGATTTACCCCAAAGTCATGAATGATCTAAACGAAGTCAAAATTTAACAAATAAATAGTGTATTTTTACTATTTTGGGCATTCTGGACTCAATGGCGGAGTCCAATTTGGGAAATTAAGTCCCGAAAAAATAAAGACACGTAAATGGTAAATGACTGTACTGCCCCTAATGATACCTAGGGCCAAATAACACTAAAAGATAGTCCATTTTGACTATGTTGGGCACTCTGGACCCAACGGTGGGGTCCGTTTCATGAGACAGGACTCCAAAAAATTAAGACGTGTTAAAGCATAAATTACCAAATTGCCCCAATATGCCCGATGTCCAAATAAGGCAAGTTATTAGTGTATTCTTATTATCTTCGACCTTCTAAGACCAACGGTGAGGTTGTGTTACGAGACGAGACCCTGAAAATAAAGATACATAGAAATTTAAAATGACCAAATTAACCTAAGTGCTCATAAAGCAAAATAAAAAATTTGGGAAGGTTTAAATTGACTTTTTTTTACGTTCCGAATCCAATGGTGAGGTCCAAAATACCAATTTAGGTACTGAAAAATAAGTCACGTGATAAATAAAAATTTATTAAGTCACCACAAGTAGACCGGTAAGACCAATCCTAGGAAATTAGGATACGTCAGGCCAAAATTAAATACAGAGCATCAACATAGAGATGATTTGAAGTAGACGGGAAATTAATTGAAGTTTTGGTGAATTTGATTTTCTTAGGAATTACAAAGGAAAGGGAAAAGCCCACCAATAGTGCAAACCCGAGGAATCAAGGTGAGTAACCTTGCATTTGAAGTGGAAATTTAATTCCACGGATTTGAATGATGTTTTAAATATCAAATTCAGTTTTTATAAAATTCCTATTTTAAATTATTCTATTATGGCATGCTTAGTAAATGTTTTTATACGCAGTTCCTTTCTTCGAAATATTTAGCATGCCTGAATAAAATGCCAACTTCCTTAAATATTCTGAATTTGATCATTCTAAGTATTTGAAGTTCTATTGCAAAAGTTATAGGCTATGTGTTTTAAAAACTCATGAAAAGCATTGATGCTGCACTTTTCGGCTCGCAATAAGTATGGACTTCGTGACCTGTAGAACACTGGGAAAGATGATCAGAGGACCACCGGATTGGCTCCTGCGGTAGCCGCTCCGATGCTTAAGTAAGTAAAAGAATTGAAAGACTGTATTGAAAGCCAAAGAATGAGCATAAGAAATAAGGCGTACTTCTAGGGTTTAATTTATAAGTTGTGGCTTTCCTAAGTTGATTAGGATTCAACGTCATGAATATAGAGATTTGATCATCGGAGATTGCAGTTACCTTGTGGAGCGTTGCATAGAGATAACCATAGAAGGTAGTTCCCTTGTTGAAGACTGCTTCCTTATTCCCTGCTCGGCACCTGCTAAGGCGGTGACGAGTTCTGGAATGTAGGTCTGGACCCTGTGATCAGTTCTGGATATATATGTTCTGAAGGTGTATATTCGGTCTCTTCCGACCTGATGTAATGATCTATATGCTTTTTAGTCATTGGCTGAGTGAGAATCATGTTGGCCGAGCATAAGTCGGATTATGGTCATACGTGTCAAGTGTTGATTGGCCTGTTCTTTTATGGCATATCAGTTACTCCCCCCCAAGTCCTAGTTTGATGCCAGTAAGCAACTAGGGCTGAGCCTTTTTTCGGAGAGTCATGTGTCCCGTCTATCAGCCTTCCAAGGCAACTGTTGGGGCGCCATTTATTGCTGCAGCCGGAGATTAGGTCTTTTCAAGGTCATCATTGTTCTGAACCGTCATGGCGTTTGGGCTTAGTGGGTCTCTTCTGATACTGTGCTTTATAAGTACGGGATGAGATTTCGAAATGACCTTTTCCCTGTCATTTGCACTGTGCCAGAAGATTTCATCCGCCATTGTTGGTCTGTGTGACTTTGAAAAATACTGACTTCCTGAGTTAGAACAGGTTCGACTGATTTTTCCTTTTCTCTCGCTTCTTTCTTCTTGAATCCGAGAATGATGTCTGCTTCTTCTGAATCCCCAATTGTGAATGAGGGAGTGGGAAGTCCTTCTGAGATGGCTGTTCCGTCTCTTGTGGAAGATGTAGGTAACCCTGCTCCCGAAGATATTGGGGAGAGGCCTATTGATCCTTCCACTAGTCCTGGAGTTAGGATAGTTGATGCTTTTGAGGAGCCCCGAGACAGGGCTGGGGAGACCTCTAGTAGGTCTTCCCGTAGAGAAGAGGGTGAGAGTGCTAGTCACTCAGAGCCTTCTGGACGAATGGAGGGTGAAATTCAAATTTCCCTCAAATGTGACCTGCAGAGTGCCAGGCCTCATGGATCGTCCCCATAATGTTGAAGCCGGGGAGATTTGTGTTTACCTTGCCTGGTTTGAAATGGGCTTGAGACTCCCATTGCCGGATTTAGTCAGACAGTTCTTTTGTTGGTACAAGCTCTGCCCTGCCGACCTGAATCTTAATAGCTGGCGGCAGCTTCTAGGATTTGTGGTGTTGGGACACCTAAACAAGGTGGATGTGTCTCTGGACTTGATCCGTAGTAACATGGATCTGAAGTTCAAGCAGGCAGAAGGCCTTTTCTATATGTCCTTCGAGAAGGGGTTCCGACCCCTGTCTTCTGTTCCCACTTCCAACAAAACGTGGAAGAAGTGGTACTTCTTCGTCGAAGGAGGATGGGAGCATGAAGGCTTTCAGGAAGGAGAGGCCTCGTTGTTCCCTCGTGTTACGGGTCATAAGGGTGAGGCTTATTCTTTTAGACTTACTTTTAGCCTTGTTATGCCTTCCGAACTGATAAACTGATATATCTTTCCTTACTTGTGTGCAGTTAAGAGTGTTTGGAAGAGGTCCGATTTTACTGAAGCACTATGGGATCAGTACCGAGTACTGCTTTCGACTCCTGACCGGGCTCATTCTGTCATTATAACTCCAGCAAACTTGATGGCTGCCCGTAATGTAGAGCTTAAGAAGAGGTTGACGTCGAAATGGGCTGTGCCGGAGGCCCCAGTGGTGGGGGAGTCTTCCTCCCGAGCTGAGCCTGATGCCCCCCTTGAAGTAAAGAGGAGGAGGTTGATTTCTGGCTCTCTTGAGCCAGCCCTTGCCTAGGCTGAGAAGGAGGCTGAACCTGCCGTCCCTGTTTCAGGCTACTCCTTCTGCCTCTTCTGGTCCGAGCAGGAGGACTAGGAAGGGGAAAGCACCTGCTGCACCTGTCCGAGCCGTTTAATGAGCCAAACTATCAGATTGCCAAGAGGGCATTTGATCAAATATGGGCTCATGGCCCACACCGATACAGAGGGGATGACCCCTCCAAGCTGATGACTGAGATGATGAATTTCCAGATGAAGGTAGCTTCTGAAGCTTTTTCTTGACTTTTCTGTTTGTCTATTCGTTCAATCTAAATCGTCTGTCTTGCTTTGCGCAGAGTATGCATAGCTTGGCTGCTCTAATGGTGACCCCCATGGGCCTTGAGGAGGCCGAGAATTTGAGGGCTGAAGTGGAAGAGATGAGGATGGAGCTTGGGACAGCCCGATCCAAGATTCAGAGCACTGAGGAGGATCTGAAGGAAGCTACCACCAACCTTACCGTGGCAGAGTCTGAGAGGGACATAAATGCTCAGAAGGTTGAGGGGCTTGAGGTGGAGTTGGTTAATCTCCGGAGTTCCTTCGATCAGAAGGTTCAGGAGGCAACTGATCATGCCAAGGCTGAAACTGAGATGATATTGAAAGATGAAGTTGAACAGATGGGTGATGAGCTGATCCTGTTCGGTTTTGAAAGCTTCCAAACTAGATTCCAGATTCAGTTCCCAGGTTTTGACGTTTCATCAATTGTTCCCCCTGAACCTACCTCATCTCGTCCTGATCCGGACAAGACGGCTGGGGCTCCCACCCTTAACTTGGAAGAGGACGCAGGCCCTTCTGGGAAGTCTTGAGGCTTCATGGGTTTTTCTTTTTGCTACCTCCTTTTGATGTAATGAATGTATTCTTTTGATCAATAAAATTGACTTTCCTTTAAATTCTGCTCGTGTTCTTTCCTCCTGTGCAATTTTGTCGCAAGTGTGGCTGCTCTGAGTCTTTCGCATGTTAGATCAACTGTCCAGCAATCAATAGTCGCTTTCCGAACTTCGATATTTGAATAGTGAATGTAGATTCACTTCAACTGTCTCATTATAATAAGATAAGAAAGTAAGTATAATCAGATAGACAGAGCCTGATAGAGTGGGAGTAAGCTTCTGTAGGGCTCTGAGATAAATTGCTCTGAATCAAGAGCTTGTGGAGATAACTAGGCAGCTTGCGCTTGTAGTTATGATGCTCGGCATGCTGTGTTCGAGTACTCAGGTTCAGGATATATCCGAGCTGTTCGGCCTTTGTCATATGACTGGCCTGTCATTAAATAGTTAAGATTGGAAGATCTGAATTTTGAATGGGGGGTCTGTACACTTAGACTTTGTTCCCCTCTCTGTCAATTCGGGAGCTTCAGTGCTGGATTGTGGTCTCTGTCTAAAGAGTTCTGTACCCTAGTCTCTTGGTATATCGAAGAGGCATATTTAATGCACTGTTTATTTATTCGATCGTCGTTTAGGATTTCGAGGCCACTCTCTTTTTCACCGTTGCGACGGTTCAGTTGGGTGGCTTTTGGACTTCAAGGGTCTATATAAATGGAAACGAGGGCACACGGTTGCGCTCAACTTTTTGATTTCAAATTGTCCCCTTGTGAGAAAGACTTCATATGCTTCGGAGTTTTGCCACTCGCCCGGAGATGATGGGTAATTCCTTGCCTGAGTTAGGAACGATTAAACTGTGGCCGAGAGTTAACCTTCCCCTATTTGCAGTCTCTAAGGAAGGATTGAAGGAGGTACAAGTCTTCTTGTTTCCTCTGGCATCCGGTCGAGATTCCTCCGATTGGTGGTGGCCCCTCCTTGATTCAACCGAGGCCTGGAGTGTTGGTGATGAAGACGAGGGTGAGTTGCCTCATCTTCCTCACGTCTCGTCATAGATCCTCGCTCCAATCGGCCGGGGTGTGACAACTGCTTTGAGGGAGATGAATGTGGGCTGCCTCCTCCCCCTTGTGACTTGGCAGAGACCCTTGCTTCAATCTGTTGGGGTGTCATGCCGATTACAAAGGTGGAGAATGAAAAGTCTCCTGAAGCCCAGAGCCCTCATCATCCGTTGGTCATGGAGTTGATGATGATGATGTTGAAATGGCCTGGGCGCTCCTTGATGCAGATTAGGGTTTAGGGCCCCTTCCTTTCAAATGGAGCCGGCGGCGACGGTAATGGAAGTTGTGGATCCTGTGCCCCTTTATCATACCGTGAGGGAAAGCCAACATGTTGAGAATTGTAGCTTCTGTAATAGCTTCTGTAATAGATTCTGTAATAGCTTCTGTAGTAGCTTCTGTAGTGATGTGTTTGTACTGATGTAAATCTTCTGATTTATCAATAAAATTGAATCTCTTTTTCTCAGATCTGATGTCTTTGTATTCGATTGTGTTTTTCTGTAGTTAAAATACTTTCTCGTGCACTTCTGAATGTTCTGAGAATGAATCAAAGAAACTTTAGAAAAATGCTTGAATCAAAGTGTTTCGCTCCTGATCGGTACCATAGTACTTGTTGTTTGTTTGACAGATAAGCCAAATAATATAGATATCAGATTTGACGTGTTCCGATCTAAGAAACTTTAGTTTGTAGATGTCCGGGACTTCTGTCTTTGGATGGACTGGATCATAGAGTTTGCTAATCGAAGACGGACCAGGCTCGGAAGGCCTGTGCATTAGAGTGGTCCAGGCTCTGGAGGCCTGTATATTTAAGAAATAGACCAAGTATTTAAGACCTGTATACTATGGACCAGGCTCTGAAGGCCTGTGCATTATAGATGGACCAAGTACTGAGACTTGTACATTTATGGACCAGGCTCTAGAGGCCTGTGCATTTATAGATGGACCAAGTATGAAAACTTGTACATTTATGGACCAGGCTCTGGAGGCCTGTGCATTAATAGATGGACCAAGTACGAAGACTTGTACATTTATGGACCAGGCTCTGGAGGCCTGTGCATTAATAGATGGACCAAGTATGAAAACTTGTACATTTTATGGACCAGGCTCTGGAGGCCTGTGCATTAATAGATGGACCAAGTACGAAGACTTGTACATTTATGGACCAGGCCCTGGAGGCCTGTGCATTAATAGATGGACCAAGTACGAAGACTTGTACATTTATGGACCAGGCTCTGGAGGCCTGTGCATTAATAGATGGACCAAGTACGAAGACTTGTACATTTATGGACCAGGCTCTAGAGGCCTGTGCATTAATAGATGGACACTTTATGGAAGTAAAAGAAAACCTCTCTACTGATAATACTTCCGTAAGTGTTCCACATTCCATGGCCTAGGAACAGGTTTCCCAGTCATATCTTCTAGCCAGTAGGTGGTAGGTCGAACAACCTTTGTTACTTTGTAGGGGCCCTCTCAGTTTGGTGACAATTTTCCCATGGTAGGATCCTTGGTGTTTTGAAAGACTCTTCTTAAGACGAAGTCTCCAACTTGAAAGCTGACTGTCTTGAGTCCTACCTTGGATTTGTTGACCATTCTCTGTTGATAGGCTTTCATCCTGATGCTGGCCTGATCCCTTCTCTCTTCGAGCAAATCCAAGTTTTCCATCAGCTGCTGATCATTGGATTCTTGCTCAAAGGCCTCAGTCCTCAGGGTTGGCATACCGATCTCAACCGGAATTACTGCTTCTGTTCCATAGGCTAGTGAGAAGGGAGTTTCAGAGGTGAGAGTTCTTCTGGTTGTTCTGTAGGCCCAAAGAACCCCAAGGAGTTCTTCTGCCCACTTTCCTTTAGCTTGTTCCAACCTCTTTTTTAACCCGTCAAGGATTGTTCGGTTGGTGACCTCTGCTTGCCCATTGGCTTGTGGATGGCCTGGAGAGGCAAAGTGTTGCCTGATGTTGAGATTTTTGCAGAACGCCTTGAAGCCTTTACCAGTGAATTGTGTCCCATTGTCCGAGATAATTACACGTGGTATGCCGAACCTGCACACAATGTTCTTCCATGTGAAGCTCTTAACTTCCTTTTTTCTGTGATATGTATTAAAGGCTCGGCTTCGGCCCATTTAGAGAAGTAGTCGATGGCCACCAAGAGGTATTTTCTGTTCGGAGGGGCCCTTGGTAATGGACCCACGATGTCCATCCCCCACTGAGCAAAGGGCCAAGGGCTAGGAATCAGGATAAGCTCATAATGAGGCTGATGTTGGTACGGCGCAAATCTCTGGCATTTGTCGCACTTCCGAACATATTCTTTTGCCTGCTTTAGCATGCCGGGCCAGTAGTAACCCTGTGATAGAGCTCGGTGGGCTATAGTTCTGCCCCCATTATGATTCCCGCAGATTTCTTCATGTATTTCAACCAAGACATATTGTGACTCGTCTGGAGCCAGGCATTTTAACAGAGGTTGAGAATACGACCTTCTGTAAAGCTTGTTGTTCAGGATCAGGTACCGAGTCGCTCTGATTCGGATTCTCTTAGCTTTGTTTTTATCCTCTGGGAGTAGCCCAGATCTTAGGTACTGGAGGATTGGAGTCATCCAGTTCTGGGGTTGTTCATCAATTTGAGCAACTTGGGCTTCCTCAATACTGGGCCCTGGCTGAAAGGAGATTTTTACTGTGGAATTTGCTTCAGACTTGAGGCGTGAGGCCATGTTAGCCAGAGCATCTGCTCTGCAATTCTGGTTGCTCTCAATCCTCTGGATAGTAAATGTCTGGAAGGAATGCTTCAAGTGGTTTACCAGTTCGGAGTACCGGAGCATCCTGTTATCTTTAATGGCAAATTCTCCCAAGACCTGGCTCACTACCAGTTGGGAATCAGAGAAGACGTCGAGGTTCTGAGCCTCGCATTCCAAGGCAAGCTTTATGCCTAAGATTAGGGCTTCATATTCGGCTTCATTATTAGAAGCTTTGAATCCCAAGCTGACTGCTTTTTCTGACGTGAGCCCATCAGGGGACTGCAGTACCAGGCCTACCCTTGATCCTTGATCGGTTGACGATCCGTCAATGTACAGCAGCCAGGTTCCCGAAGTTTCGGTGACTTGTGCTTTGTTCTGAAGTGCCGGGGTGAACTCGGCTACGAAATCAGCTAAGGCCTGCCCTTTGATGGAGTTTCAGGGTATATATGATATGTCGAACTCCCCTAGCTCCACAGACCACTTTACTAATCTTCCCGATACCTCAGGTTTCCTCAGTATTGACTTCAGAGGGTAGGCAGTTGGGATCTCGATTGGATGGGCCTGGAAATAAGGTCGAAGCTTCCGAGCTGATATGACCAAGGCGTAGGCCAGTTTTTCTACTTCTGGGTATCTTTTTTCCGTGTCAAGTAGCGCCCTACTGACGTAGAATATAGGCCTCTGCACTTCTCTGTCCTGTCTAATCAGTGCGGAGCTGACCGCGTTTTCGGAGACTGCAAGGTACAGGAGTAGCTTTTCTCCCTGTATTGGTTTTGACAAGAGCTCTGGAGAGGCTAGATACTCCTTTAGTTCTTGAAAGGATTTCTCGCATTCTTCCGTCCACTGCAAAGTTTTGTTGCCCTTCAGAGCTTTGAAGAAAGGTAGGCAGCAATCAGTGGATTTGGATATAAATCTGCTCAGGGCTGCAATCCTGCCATTCAGCGCCTGAATTTCCTTTCTAGTTTTTGGCGACTTTAGCCCAATCAGGGCTTGGATCTGAGTGGGGTCTGCTTCGATACCCCTTCGAGAGACAATGTATCCCAAGAATTTTCCCTTCGTAACTCCGAAGGTACATTTCGAGGGGTTGAGCTTCATCCTGTGCTGTCTGAGGATATTGAAGGTCTGGGCTAAGTGCTGGAGGTGGCTGCCTTTCTGAAGACTCTTTACCAGCATATCGTCGATGTATACCTCCATGGTGCTGCCGAGCAGTGGGCTGAACATCTTGTTCACCAACCGCTGATAAGTGGCTCCAGTATTCTTCAAACCGAAAGGCATCACTCTGTAGCAGTAGAGTCCTCTTTCGGTTATGAAGGCAGTCTTCTCTTGATCTGGAGGGTACATCTAGATCTGGTTGTATCCAGAGTAGGCATCCATGAAACTCATGAGCTCATGCCCCGCAGTGGCGTCAACCAGTTGGTCTATTCTTGGCAATGGAAAGCTGTCCTTGGGGCATGCTTTGTTGAGGTCTGTATAATCAACGCAGACTCTCCACTTGCCATTTTTCTTCTTGACGAGCACGGTGTTGGCTAGCCATTCGGGATAGAATACTTCCCGTATCATCCTGGCGTCCAGCAGCCTTTGGACTTCTTCGTTTATAATCCGATGCCGTTCAGGAGCAATCGGCCTTCTCTTCTGTCTCACTGGCGGGTGATCCAGATCTACCATCAGTTTGTGAGTTATAAGATTAGGATCTATTCCCTCCATGTCTCTGGTCTCCCAAGCAAAGATAGAGAGGTTGTCTTTCAAGAACCTGACTATCTTTTCCTGCTCGGTGTGTGTTAGGTCTGGGCTGATGTACAAGTAATGCCCCTCTACTTCTGAACTGACCAGTACTTTAATGGGCTCGCCAACAGGTTTGGCTCGGCTGTCGCATCCCCTTGGGCTCAGGGGTTCTTCAATGCCGGATGGGCAATCTTCCACCTCGGGAGAGTGAGTGAATACCAGATCTGCACGATCCCGAGTGTGCTGTAATTGTTATTTAGAAGCCTTTTCTTTGAGGGCGATAGCGTGGCACTCCCGGGAGGTTGGTTGACACCCTCTGACAGAGTGAACGCTCTGATTGTGGACGTACTTCAGACACTGATGGAGGGTCGAAGTGACTGCCCCTATCTGATGCAACCAGGGTCTCCCGATTATGACGTTGTAGGGAGACTTCATGTCTAACACCATGTACTCCGAGATGGTGGTCTTCTGCCCTTCACCCTCTCCTATAGTGGTAGGAAGGTCGACTCTCCCCAATGGGGTGCTGAGGTTGCCGTCAAAGGCTGCCATCACGGCAGTGGTGGGCTTGACGTTGTCATGGTCTATCCCCATCTGTTTGAGCGGTTCATAGAATAGTATGTTGACGGAGCTGCCCATATCGACCAAGACTCTCCTGGTCTCAAAGTTGGCGATTCTGAGGGTGATAACAAGGGCATCACTGTGAGGGCAGTGTACCCCTGCTAGATCTTGCTCGGTGAATTGGATCTCTGGTGCCGGCTTGAGCCTCTTTTCGACGTTAGGAGATTTGTAATACGTTCGGGGCGGCTTTGGCTTCCCGAGCGTATCTCTTTCTTGCCCTCTTGGACATTCCTGTGACAGGGGAGTCAGCATGGAGGACGTAGATGACGTGGTTGTTCTGCCTCTGAGGCTCGTTTCATCCCTCCCTCTGCTCCTGCCTCTGTTCGAGCCCCTGGTCTGGCTGCTGTTGAGGCTTGTCTTCTTGGGGGTTCTGCCTTCCGTCCTGCTTGACGAACTCCCGAAGACGCCCCTTCTTTATGAGTTACTCTATCTCCTTTGATTGGTTCCGGCCACCTCAGGTTCTCCCGATCTCGGATCTGCCGGAGTACCTGGTTCGGTGTGGTGTTCAGAGGGGTGAAGTTGGTGAACTCCCTTGGTCCGGAGTTGTACACAGCTCTGGGTGCTGTTCTTTTCTCTAGGCTCCTGGCCCTCTTTTTGTTGGAGTCTCTTCTGCGATCCTCCTTCTTGTGGTCCTCCCGCTTTGGATTGTCCCTCTGGGTCTGATCTCTGCCCTTCTGGGACGTGCGGTTGGCTTCTTCCAGGTTGATGTATTTTCTGGCCCGATCCATTAATGCCGCCATATCGGCTGGAGGGATTTTTGTCAAGGAGTCTCTGAACCCATCTTGGGCAAGCCCAGTAGTTAGGGCTGCTACAAGGAATTTCGGGCTGTAGTCAGTGATCTCCGTGAGTTCGGTGTTGAAGCGCGCAATGTAGGCTCGGAGGGATTCCTCCCTGGTCTGCTTGATATTCAGCAGGAATTCTGGCCCCCTTCTGAGCCTCCTGCTGGTCATAAACCTGTCCAAAAACTGTCTACCGAGCTCGTAGAAGCTGGTAACTGAGTTAGGAGAGAGGTTGTGGAACCACTTCAGAGCAGTTCCCTTCAAGCTGGTGATGAACGTTCAGCACATGAAGGCATCAGAGGCTCCGTGACGGGCCATTGTATGCTGGTAATGAGAGAGATGATCTCCTGGATCTCCAGATCCATCGTACAGGGTGAACTTGGGCACCATGAACTTTCTGGGCCTCTCTTCTGACATGATGGCGTGAGTGAATGGGGTGGCTAGCCTTCCAAGCAGCCTGGCCAGTTCGTCTTGTTCTGGAGGGTTCTGAGGTCCTCTCAAGGTAATTGTCCGGTCCATCGACTCGGCAATTTCCTCTACCCTCCGCGGGTCTTTGAGTCTGACATCTTGTGAACCCTACCTGACAGCCTCGGCTTCAGGGTAGTAGGGTTGATTACGCCCTTCGGACGGAGGAGGATTCCGAACCGGAGGGTTTGGTGCTGCATGAGGAGGCTCCTGCAGTGCCGGGTGTGCTCCCCGAGGCCCTTGGAGTTGGGGCTCGAGTAGTGCTCCGGTAATGGATGTCGGGGACGAAGGTGGATGTTCCCCAGCCAGGGACTATTGATGGCTGCGGATCTCGGCCAGCGTGAGGAACGCCTGAGGGGTGCCCAGGCTGGTTAGTTGGAGCCTGCGCATGAAGTTCTTCATTCTCTGTAGCAACAGGAGGTTGCGTTCCTGCAACAAAGTTGACCGGCGGGCTAGGAGAACCCGCCGCTTGGTTCTGCGTGAGTGTTGCCAGTGTTCTAGTGATGGCAAGCAACTGCTCCTGCACCAGTTTATTGTGTCGTTTTATTGCTTCGATCTCTTGTCGCATAAGATTGGCCGCTGGCCCCCTTGTGCGGGGAGCAGGCGGCTGACGTTGAGCGTTTTACGAATTCT
Organism: Nyssa sinensis; assembly: GCA_008638375.1. NCBI lineage: Eukaryota > Viridiplantae > Streptophyta > Magnoliopsida > Cornales > Nyssaceae > Nyssa > Nyssa sinensis. Next base: position 9,599,344 of record CM018042.1, on the reverse strand, counting down.
GAGTATTCTGTCGTGGTCGGAGATTTGGTGCCTATGGTTTTCCGGTGAGGAAAGAGTTGAGTTTATGAATAGAGCACTTGGAGATTAGTCGTTCCCACAGACGGTGCCAAACTGATGCTGCACTTTTCGGCTCGCAAAAAGTATGGACTCTGTGACCTGTAGAACACTCAGAAAGATGATCAGAGGACCACCGGATTGGCTCCGGCGGTAGCCGCTCCAATGCTTAAGTAAGTAAAAGAATTGAAAGACTGTATTGAAAGCCAAAGAATGAGCATAAGAAATAAGGCGTACCTCTAGGGTTTAATTTATAAGCCATGGCTTTCCTAAGTTGATTAGGATTCAACGCCATGAATATAGGGATTTGATCATCGGAGATTGCAGTTACCTTGTGGAGCGTTGCATAGAGATAACCATAGAAGGTAGTTCCCTTGTTGAAGACTGCTTCCTTATTCCCTGTTCGGCACCTGCTAAGGCGGTGACGAGTTCTAGGAATATAGGTCTGGACCCTGTGATCAGTTCTGGATATATATGTTCTGAAGGTGTATATTCGGTCTCTTCCGACCTGATGTAATGATCTGTATGCTTTTTAGTCATTGGCTGAGTGAGAATCATGTTGGCCGAGCATAAGTCGGATTATGGTCATACGTGTCAAGTGTTGATTGGCCTGTTCTTTTATGGCATATCAAGTATCAATATGAAGAAGTCATGTGATAAATGTTTTACAAGATAACGGTGCATAAGCACACAGGCAGGATTTTGGGTTTCTTCGGATCCCAATTGACCTGTCAAAAAGCCATATAGTCAAGATTTTGGTTTCTTCGGAGCTCAATTGACCTGTCATGTGAAATGTCCGGTAGCAGGATCTAATTCTCCAGACAATGAGATATCTCCACGTATACGCAAAATGGGAGTCTGGTTCGAAACAAATTCCACTAATGAAAGTGAAAAGATGACAAATGACTTTGAAAATAGAAGCAGGTTTTACCCCCATTTTTCACTGTACGTGTTTATATGTTTTGAAATGCATATGTTATATTTAAAAAAATGTATGTTTAGCTTGAATACTTTAAATGTTTCAAAGCTATCTTTATGAAGAATGCGTGTACTCTATATTCAAATTTACGAGCAATTGGCAGTGAGTAGTTTATGAACCTCTCATGTACGAAACCTCTGCCAATTGAAAACCCATGAAAAATGCTAGAATTACTCATTGGGCTTCTCGAAGCTCACCCCATTCCCTAACATTTTTCAAGTACTAACGATGATGAATAGGAACCTTGCTCCATTTGGGGATGACGACTAGTGGCTTTAATATGATCAAGGACTTTTAAGAAGTACTAAGGACCCATAGATGGTCGAATTTTGAAGTGTAATAGATTTTGGACAACATGTACTTAAGCCCTCGAGGCATTTGGATATGTACTATGTATAACACTTTAAGTTTTTAGTATGCTCTGATTTTATAATCATGTGTACCGCTATGAAGAGCGGCAGCACAGGATGGATGTGCGGAAAGTATTTTAAATAAGAAAAGAAAAGAAAAAAGTTTTTCAGGTTTCCGCAAACCACAGGCCGCACCGCCATCCGATACTGCTGCGTATGAGAGCCTTGTCCTAAGGCCCTCGGGCCGAAAGGCAGTGGTCGCGACTCGAGATCTGCATAGGGTGGGTTTCGGGTCGTGACAGAATCTCCCAAAACTCAAAACATGAAAGTTTTAGACATTTATCTTGGCTTTCCATAGAAGTGTGAATCATTGCAATTGGAGCTCGGATGAGAGAGTTATGCCCAGATTACGAAGCGATGTCGAAACTATCCAGAATCACCCAATTAGCTTCGTTTTGCACTTAACGCCCCCATTTGCATCCTAAATAAAAATATAAGAATAATGAGTACATTTAGGCACCAAATAAGTATAAAATACTAAACATTAAGGAAGAAAAATATGGCATTTTGCACTCTAATCAATTACATCATCATTTGTACAGGTATACAAAATATCCAAAAATGAGGTAGGTTACAAAAATGAAATGGTTCATAAAGTCCTTCTAAATAACTTCTGAGGATCTTAACCTTTTAGTCCTTCTCACTGGAATCTTCACCTGAAAAATGTTATACAGTATAATAGAGTGAGTAACATAGGTTCCCTGCCATGGGTTTCAAAACCAGTTCTTGGACATAAAACACATGGATAGTTTAATCATTTTAGTAGTAACAACTCTAAATAAAATTCATGATTAAATGCAGTTCAAGTAGAAAAAAAAGAGATAAGAACATAACAGAACTAAACTGAGCGGAACAGAACAAATAAAATGCCAATATATCAATCAGAAGTATAGGCATATCATCAAGTATGTTTGAGCCTTTCCCAATTACCCATAAACGGACACTCGTGGAGCCTCTACCCTCTAGGTTTTGCTCTGGCCTATTCATGCCATACCGTTCAATTCTTGAATAGGGCCCCAAAAAATCATAACATAACAGAACAGAACAGAACAAAATCAAAACAGAACAGAACAGAATCATGCCAAGTTTAATACAGTACAAAGTATATGCATTTAAGTAGTACAATATATTAAAATGCTTTGACAGTTAAAATATCACCATGTCAGACGCACCAAGTTACTCACAGTTCGTTGGGAATAGCTCAATATTTCTACTTATGGCTTAGATTAACTCCGGGAGTCCTACAGCAGTGATTAGATACACATCAATTATCAAATAATGGTGTCTTATTTCTATATCACTAGCTTAGGGGTCAAATTTGAGAAAATTGATTCCATCATTGGATCCGAAATGTCAAAAAATGTTAGGATAACATATTTCGGATCTCAATTTGGACTTAATTTGCATTATTTAAGGTCCAAGGGTAAAATGGTCATTTTACCTATTTTATAAAACAATTTAATTAATTAATTAATTACTTATTAAATTATTTTCCAAGGGTTTATTTTAATTAAATTTCCAAAAGTTGGACCATAACAGAATTATTCAAAGATTTGGGCAAAAAAAAAAAGCAAATTAGACAAGTTATGGTTTATTTTTAAAACCATTGAACCAATGGGCTCATTGGTTCTTCCCCTAGACCAGCCCAAGTGGCCTCTGAACTAGCCGGTTCAGTCCCTTCCAATGAACCAGAATAACATGCCTTAGATTTTCTCCTTATCCACGGTTTGGTTAATTCTTATTCAAATTTCTAATTTATTAACCTTGTAACCAAACAATCCAATTTCAAAATTAAAAACCAAACCTAAACGCCCAAAATGATGCAGCTCAACTGACCCATTTTACGTTGGATTGGGTCCCGACCCGATCCAACCCGAAATCCGACCCGTTACTCAAATAGACCCATTTTTCTTGTCGTCTTCCCCGACACTAGTTGTCGGAGATCGCCAACTTTGCTCTTAATTTTCTTCATGTTTTTACACCCAATTTTAGTATATTATACATCAAATCAACCCTATTTTTACCTATGATTCACTTGGGACTATTTTAAGCTTCAAACAATACAACTTTCAACACCCACTTCAATTTTCTGGCCATGCACTGTTTTTGTATTTTGGCCATAAAATGGTCATTTCTTGACCATTTTCCATGATTCAAGGTGTTCTAAAATCCTTAGAACATCTTCTATCATTTCCCATTCACAAAACCAAGTTTGGTTTTCATTTCATAATCTAATTATTTTTGGGTAGCCTATGTTTCTCTATAATATATGGGCCATTTTTGGTCCATTTTCTATGGTTTCAATTCCATTATGCTTTATTTTTCATCAAGGTAGAGGACCATTTGGTGAAGTTCGGTCACATACCTAGTTTGGGCCGTGAACTAGGGATGATTTTCTGATGAATTTTCATAGCTTTTCTTTACCAATTTAGACATCTATGGCCTTAATAAATGAAAACATATTGTATTCAGATTAAACAGATTGAGTTTGGATACTAACCTTAGGTGATTTTCTAAAATTTTGAGGCTTCTTCCTCCTTTGTCAATGGCGGAATTCCTTTTTTTTCCTCTGGTACAACAACTTCTATAGGTATATATACATATATGTCTCACACATGGCCCTCTTTCTTTGCTTAGAATTGGTTGCCCATCACATATATATACATAAATATATATATATATGATCATTACAGAATGCCTTGCGGCTGCCCACTGTTCTTGCTGGAAGCTTCATGAAGTTGTTCTTGCAAAAATCTTCGTGAAGTTGTTTTGCATATATATATATATATATATATATAGCCCCTTTCTAGAAGTTTTCTCCCATATTTCATTCTAGAAGTTGCCCCCTATATATACATATATATATATATATATATATCACCACTTCACCGACCTTCTAGCTGTTTCCCTTCCAACATATATATGCATTACACATTATGTATTGTACACATATTGTAACCATATACACATGTATACATGTATTGATATATATATATATATATATATATATATTAATGCACATGTATATATAAGCATATTTTTCGGCGTCCATTACCGTATTTGTTTTCGTACGTACATTGGTCGAATTAGATACATAGGCAATTTAGGAAAAATTTAATTTAAATTCTTAATTTTTAGTTGTGCTATTTTGGGTCCTCGTAAATCATGTATACTAAATTATACAAGTCAAAAAATTGGGGTGTTTTATTTATTTCAGATTTTTGGGGTATTACAGCTTGGCTAGTCTTTATCCATTGTTTTGAAAGAAATATGATATTTGAAGCAAATTAAGTACTTGAGAGAATGATTATTGTTCTTTGTTTGATCATCATTTTCATATAATCTTGGTTCCTTGATTGCATACAATCTTTCTAGCTTAATTCACATGATCTCAATGTTCTTATTCTTGCATAAGTCCTATATGAGATTGAACTTGTTGATTGGTTGGATCAAAAGGTTTTATGTTTTTCCCTCTATAAGTCTATGACTAGAAAGATTGACTTAGGTTGAATTCAAAAAGACTTAAAAGATTCTTACTCAAAAAGAAATTGAAAATCTTTAGTGGAGAAGGAAATGACTACCTTTGAGATAGTGTGTATGCTAGCATTGAAAGTCCTTTGAAAAAAGATGCCTACTCAACAATGTGAAAGCCATCTTACAAAAGTAAGAAGATTGAAAACTTCAAAATTTTGCAAGTTAGCAATTGTTGAGTGTGAGTTTTGGTTAGAATTGTTCATAAAATTCCTTGAGTTAATTCACTATTATTGTTTGTGCTTATAGTATGCTAAATCATTTAGCACTATAGTGAAGACTTTTGTCACATCCCCCTTACCCACCCTGTGCGGATTAGGGGCATGCAACCGGCCAGTTAGGCACCCATCGATTTTTTTTTTTTTTTTTTTGAAAAAATGCCGACGGTAATCCTAACCACAGGCCATTCATCAGTAACATCCAAGTACAATGCATTCAATTAATATAAGTTGCAGCGGAACTAAGGGAATGCATAACACCTTGGCAGAGCCATTAATACATCCATGGTTAACTATTACATCATTGTCCTACAAAAGATACTAGTCTTAGGTTTCAGTACATCATATTCAAAAATGGAGTTAGGTACAAAAATGGTTAATTCATGGATTCTTCAAAATAGTGCTTCGGGTCTCCAACCCGCTAATCCCGGTCGCTAGGTCCCTCACCTGAAAAATGTTAGGGAAGGGGTGAGCTTTAAAAAGCCCAGTGAGTAACACGGGTCCCCTGTCATGGGTTTCAAACCATTGTTGTCTATAAAACAGGTGGTCGGATCAGACATTTTAGAGGATATAGTTAAATCCGTATATTTGAACAATAGTTAAAACAAGAATACAGTCAAAACATCATAGTAACAGAACAGTTCAATAATGAGCAGAGCGGAACAGTATAACAGGATAACAGTACTGTATGCACACTTTAAATAGTGCAATATGCTCATACAGAGTTCAAGACTGAATTTGGTACCATGAGTCAGTAGATCTTTTAGTAAAAACAAGGATAATTTCATTTCAATACGGAACAGTGAAATCGGACAAGGTAAAAATATAGTCATGCATTGAGTAAAAGCATGGAAGACAGTATATCAGTAGGAACAGTACAGTACAGTATAAAAAAATACAATAACTAGACGGTGTACTTATACACCAATTCAGGAGTCTAGGTTACTCACCTTGTGCGGTAACGGGACTTAACTGAGAAGCCTTTCTCTTCTTCTTATCCTTCTTTATCCTAGAAAATTTAGGAACATTTCGTAAATCTCACATGAATCTTTAACTTGGTTTATTTAAATTTCAACCTGAGTTAGACTATCTCGCTGTCTATGTGTTTTTATGATAATTGAAATTCACCTTTGCACCCACTCTTTCAGGGTTTCCGTGTCTTCCTGTTTCTTTAGTTTAGCCTCTGCGACCATTGCCTTGGTACGCATCTTGTATATAAACGGTCGAACGGAGACTACCTCAGTCGTTTTGGCTATCCTTATGTTCCGTTCGATAATCTTTTGTTGCCATAAGAGTTGTTGCATGAACTCCTGTTGCTTCTTGTCAGCTAGTCTTTCGGCTTTAGACATAATGGTAAATTTCTTGTTTTTCCCTTCCATGACCGGTTTGAGTTTTTACCCTATAGCATGATCCAAGAAGTCAGGATGTGTACTACTTCTAGGCAGTCCGGTCATAAAATTATTTAAGCTTTCATTGGATTAGTTCTTAGTTCATTCGGATGTTATCTAACTTGATACAGGGCTAGGGGTATTTTGGTCATTTCACAGTTGTGAAGTTTCGACTCCGATTCGTCATCCAATCACGTGTTCAGTCCCCTACGTGTCAGGGTTTCTATTGTTTTCAGTTTCGTCTTAATCGGACGTTGTTTGGGTTCTAAACAGTGTCAGGGGCAATTTGGTAATTTCGTGTGTTGTATTTTTCGGTATTTTATCTGCTAATACAGACCTCACCGTTGAGTCCGGAATGTCTGACATAGTCAAAATAGACTATCTTTTAGTTGTATTTGGGTTCGAGTATCATCAGGGGTAGTATGGTCATTTACTCCTACGTGTTTGTATTTTTCCGGACTTAATTTCCCAAATCGGACTCCACCATTGAGTCCGGAATGATTGAAATAGTGAAAATACACTATTCGTTTGACTTATTTGGACTTTATTTGACCTATTTATGACCTAGGGGTATTTTGGTCGTTTTTATTTAATTAATAAATTAATTAAATAATTTAATTTATTATTTATTAAATTATCAGGGGTATAAATGAAATAAAATATCAGAATCTGGGCCACAGTGTAATATTCGGAACTGTTGGGGGTTGGTTTGCAATTTTCCAAAAGTTTGAACTGAACCAAAGGGTTCAGTCCTTAAGCAAGTGAACCGGACCGGTCCAATCCGGTTCTGACCGGTTCAGGGTAATGTGCTGACGTCAGGCTGACGTCAGCCCTACAATTTAAAATTTAAATTTAACAGTAACAAAACGACGCAGTTTGGTTTTAACGGGTTATCCGTTTTTTTTTGGTCGGGTCGGGGCCCGACCCGAAGACCCGGTCCATGGCCCGACCCGTACTGTTCATCGTCCCCAACAGTCTAGGGCTACTGTTGCCCTAGAATTTCAGAATTTTCTTCTTCGATTTCGTAGAGTTTTATGCATCCATTTTCACTGCTTTCCATCTTAATCGATTTCTAGTGGTCATATTAACAATCTAACATCAATTTAGAGCATCGAATCGAGCTCTAATGGCTCTGTTTCAAAGTGATACTCCGAAACCTGCAACTGACTCGTGATGGTTCATTTTTGGTCCAAATCGCTTGGGGTTTCTTGCGTTGTGAGCTATAGGTTATGGGGTTTCAGTTCCTACCCTAAAATCCCATTTTAATATAGGTTTTCATGAGTTACAACTTTGAACCCGTACCTGCAACCGAGCATTCGAGGGTCAAAACCTAGGTATTGAGGTCGCGGTCTAGGGTTTTTGTGATCCTAGGAGGGTCTATTTTTAGTCCCAAGTAACTAAAACAAGTTCGGAGCAGGTTGATCTAGACCCATTCAGTCAAGGTCCTCTAATGGCGGATTTCACTGTTTCCATGGTTTGGGGCAGTTCTGATGGTTCAAATGTGAGCATTCAATCCAGATTTTATGGTTTAAACATGATACATGCGTTAATAATCCTAAAAACATCAAAACAGTAGCCGAAATTTCCAAAGAGAAGTTCAAGGTTTTTGGATGACTTACCTTCAAACAGTGGTCTCCTCACTGGTTTAGGTTCAAACAGAAACTCCAACAGGTTGCTTTGATCCCTCCGTGCACCCCCAGACCTTGGCTCCCTTCTATTGCTTCTTCAATGGATCACCAATACACACACAAGGTCTCACTTTCTCTCTCTAGATTCTCTCCCTTTCTCTCTAACCCACACTCTCTCTAAAACAGTAGACTACCCTCAATACAGATCTGGTCTCATGGAGATTGTATATCAATAATCAGATTTCTTTTCTTGATGTTTCATCTCCCCCAAGTGCATGATGGGCTTGCATGCAATTTGGTTGGGAGGAGATGTAATCATGGTGGGATAGGCATGATGGCTATAGCATAGGGTGATGCATGCTGATGTGTTGCATGCATGGCTATTGGTCACTTTGGGGAGAGGCCAGATCTGATTTATACTTATATACATATCCTTGTACATATATACACAAAAGTGTTCCTAGCCTAGGTGGTAATTTTTTGGTAAACCAAATTTTTCCTAGTTTGGTCAAGGGATCAAATCCTCTTGGCCACATTTTTGGTCTTTTTTCCCATATTTCGGGCTTAGGCCCTGTTTGGCTGCGCATTAATGCAGTTTCACTGTTTTCTTCCTAACTTTCAATCTGTAGCTTAATTTCCGACGCGGTTTCTTTCAGTCAACTCCTAGTTAGGTTAGCTTTAGTGTCTGAGGGTTCAGTGACAGTAATCAGTTTCTCAGAATTTTTTTAACATTTGCTAACATGGGTTTGATCAGTATTAAACAGTTGAATTTAAACAGTTAAATGCCAGATCAGATTTCAAGAAGAGTTTTTCATTACATAATTTAATAATTAAGTCTGGGGTGTTACATCCTCCCCTCCTTCAAAAGAGTTTTGTCCCCAAAACTCAGCCTAACTATACTCCAGTGAACAACTCTGGGTACAACTCACGCATTTCTGCTTCGCGCTCCCACGTGGCTTCCTCAGTCGTGTGGTTCTTCCATAAAACCTTCACCAGTGGAATCACCTTGTTGCGCAAGGCCTTTTCCTTATGATCCAGAATTTGCACCGGTTGTTCCTCATATGACAAATCCTCCCTCAGCTGGAGTGGCTCATGTTCAATAACTTGTCCGGGTTCAAGTACACACTTCCTCAACATCGACACATGGAAAACATGGTGTACTTTATCTAGCTCGGGTGGTAGCGCCAAACTATACGCAACTGGTCCAACTCTTTTCAGGATCTTGAATGGACCAATATAGCGAGGACTTAACTTGCCCTTCTTCCCGAACCGAAGTACTCCTTTCAATGGTGACACTTTGAGGAACACAAGGTCACCTACTTCAAATTCCAAATCCTTTCTTCTGTTGTCCGCGTAGCTCTTGTATCGGCTCTGGGCTGTTTGTAACCTACTCCGAATTTTCTGAATCTGTTCAGTGGTTTTTTGTACTAGATCCGGCCCAAGTAGCTTCTGTTCACTAGCTTCAGCCCAGCAGAGTGGAGATCGACACCTCCTTCCGTACAGTGCCTCATATGGTGCCATTTTAATGCTGGCCTGATGACTGTTGTTATAGGCGAACTCGACCAATGGCAAATGTTCTGCCCAATTTCCCTTAAAATCCAGTGCACACAGTCGTAGCATATCCTCCAGCATCTGTATTACTCTCTCGGACTGTCCATCCGTCTGTGGGTGATATGCCGTACTAAACTTAAGCTCGGTGCCTAGTGCCTTCTGCAGGCTTTTCCAGAAACGTGACACAAATCTTGGGTCTCGGTCAGAAACGATGGACAAGGGTGTGCCATGTAAGCGTACAATTTCTTGAATGTACAACGTGGCTAACCTTTCCATGCTGAAAGTCATTTGTACGGGTAGAAAGTGTGCAGATTTGGTCAATCGATCAACGATGACCCAGATGGCGTCAAAGCCTTTTGAAGACTTGGGAAAGCCGGATACGAAATCCATGGTGATGTGGTCCCATTTCCATTCCGGAATAGGGAGTGGTTGCAAAAGTCCACTAGGGCGTTGATGCTCAACCTTTACTTGTTGGCAACTTGTACAGTGAGTGATAAAATCAGCCACATCCCTTTTCAAACCGGGCCACCAGTATAGTTCCCTAAGGTCATGGTACATCTTTGTGTTTCCGGGGTGTACCGTGAACCTTGAAGTGTGGGCTTCCTCCAAAATTTCCTTCCTCAACTTGTCTATCTTGGGCACACATAGCCTGCCTTGATGCCGCAGAATTCCCTCTTGAATATCAAAATCAGTCTTTCCAATTGTCTCTACTTCCTTGAAGATTTTGACTAACTCCTCATCCTGAGCTTGTCCTGCTTTGATCCGTTCTACTAATGTAGACTCAACTGTTAGATTGGCCAAATATGCCGTACCACCTGGTGGGATCACCTCAATGCCCATCTCGTCCAGGTCTCGAATCAGCTCCTCTTGGGTAGTAATCATATAGGCAAGAATGCCAGACTTTCTGCTCAAAGCATCGACTACTACATTAGCCTTGCCAGGATGATACTGGATCGTCACATCATAGTCTTTGATTAATTCGAGCCAACGCCGTTGCCTCATATTCAGCTCCCTTTGAGTAAAGAAGTACTTCAGGCTCTTATGGTCCGTGAAGATCTCACATACCTCCCTATATAGATAGTGGCGCCAGATTTTTAGAGCAAATACTACCGCCGCTAATTCCAAATCATGGGTTGGATAATTCTGTTCATGTGGTCGAAGTTGTCTAGAGGCGTAGGCAATGACTCTACCGTCTTGCATTAAGACACATCCCAAACCCTTGTGGGAAGCATCACAATAAATGACGAACTTTCCCTCCTTGGTGGGAATAGTCAGAACTGGTGCTGTAGTCAACTTCTCCTTGAGTAGTTGGAAACTCCGTTCCTGCTCGTCCGTCCAAATGAATGGCACCTTGTTCTTAGTCAGGTGGGTGAGCGGCTTCGCCAACTTAGCAAAATCCTTAACGAAGCGTCGATAATAACCTGCCAACCCAAGAAAACTTCGGATCTCGGTCACGGTGGTTGGTTGAGGCCAATTCAGTATAGCCTCTATCTTATGCGGGTCTACAGCAACACCTTCCTCCGAAATCACATGACCCAAAAAGGAGACGCTGGGTAGCCAGAATTCACACTTTTTGAATTTTGCATATAACTTGTGCTCCCTCAGGGTCTGTAACGCTATTCTCAGGTGCCTTTCGTGCTCCTCTTCACTCCGTGAGTACACCAATATGTCATCAATGAAAACAATGATGAAATCATCCAAATATGTCTTGAAAACCCGATTCATTAAATCCATAAATGCAGCAGGAGCATTGGTCACACCAAAAGGCATGACCAAGAACTCGTAATGACCATATCGGGTTCGGAAGGCTGTTTTCGATATGTCAGTATTCTTGACCTTAAGTTGATGGTATCCAGTCCGTAAATCAATCTTAGAAAACACACTTGCTCCTTGCAATTGATCAAACAGCTCATCGATGCGTGGGAGCGGATACTTGTTCTTCACTGTCACTTTATTGAGCTCTCGATAATCGATACAAAGTCTTAGAGAGCCATCCTTCTTCTTCACAAATAATACTGGAGCTCCCCAGGGTGACACACTGGGTCGGATAAATCCCTTCTCCAACAGCTCTTGTAATTGAGCCTTCAGCTCTTTTAATTCTGATGGAGCCATTCGGTACGGGGCTTTAGATACCGGTTGAGTTCCGGGAACGAGGTCGATAGAAAATTCAATCTCTCGATCAACCGTCCCACTCGGTAAGTCCTCCGGGAACACATCAGGAAATTCACAGACAACTGGCACTTCTGACATCGGGGGAGTTTGGGCTTGGGTATCCAAAATGCTACACAGGTATCCACGACAACCTTTCCTTAATAATCTTCCTGCCTGGATGGCGGAGATGAGGTAGGGTGGAGAGACAATGCCTTTTCCACTAAATACAAATTCGGGTTGCCCCGGGCGTCGAAACAACACCTTCTTCTCAAAACAGTTGATGGTGGCGTGGTTGCGAGACAACCAGTCCATGCCTAAGATCACATCGAATCCCTTGATGTCCAAGGTTATTAGGTCTACTGACAGCTCTTGGTCCCCAATTTCTACACTACAGTCCTTCAGGATTTTGGACCCAATCATTCGTATCCCAGAGGGGGTTTGTACAGACAACAGTTCATTCATAGGTTCAGGTGTTCTATGCAGTTTATCAGTAAACAGTGGAGATATAAAAGAGTGTGTGGATCCGGAATCAATAAGCACATGTGCAGAAGTTTCACAGATCGGGAGTGTACCTGCTACCACCGTATTGGCAGTAGATGTCTCCCCTGGCACTAGGGCAAACACCCTCCCTGGTCGTCCTTGAGGTGCCTTGCCCTTATCTCTGATGGGGGCTGCTGGAAGGAGCCTCTGTGTCGTAGCAGTGGTAATTGGAGCTGGGGCTCTTATATCGGGTGGTGGCTGCGGGCAGTCTTTGACCAGGTGTCCCTTTTCCCCGCACCGGTAACATGCACCGGTCAGCTTGCGGCATTCTCCTGGATGAGACTGTTGACAATGTGGGCACTTAGTCACCTCCCTTGCTTTCTTCTGACCTTTCTCCCCTTTGCCTCGACCTTCAGTTTTCTGCTTCTTTGAAGGTTGGAATTTCTGGAAACTTTTCACCTTGTTCTTCCGTCCTTGGTCTTTGAGTTGATTATAGTCCTCCATGTCCTTTTCGATGACAAGGGCCTTGTTCAACACATCCGAATAAGTGTATAGCTCAAAAGCAGATACCCTCGTTCGAAGTCCTAGGCGAAGGCCTCCTTGGAACTTCCTTGCCTTGTCCCTTTCTCCCTGTATTAGAGAGGGGGCGAATCTGGACAGGGCGGAGAACTTTGCAGCATACTGGATCACTGACATCTCTCCTTGCTGCAAATTTGTGAACTCCTGAATTCTCCTCTCACGGACTGTCGATGGAAAGAACATGCTGTAAAACCTTTCCACAAAACCCGCCCATGTCATAACTGGGTTCTGTCGTTGCACCTCTAACCACCAATTATACGCCTCCCCATGAAGCATATAAGTGGCTAGCCTCACCTTCTCCTCCTCGGTACATATTAGAAGCCCAAAAGCTTTCTCCATTGCCGTCACCCATTTTTCGGCCTGCTCAGGCTCTGTGACTGTCTCGAAGGATGGAGGTCTCAACTTGTGAAACCTATCCAGTAGTTCGTTGCGGATGCCAACTCCAACAGGTGGCACCGGAGCAGGCGGGGGTGGCACAGCTGGGGCTTCAGCCGGGTTATTGACTGGTCCGGTTTGGTTCTGCTGCAGGGTTCTATTCAACCCCTCTATAGCTCGGGCGAACTGAGCCAAAGTTGCCCGTATTTCGCGTATAGCAGCACTCTCTGTCGGGGCTTGCGGTTCCCTATTGCAGTTCCTTGTCCGTGGTGGCATCTGAGACAGAATAAAGTAATTTTCAGTACCCTCGTTCAGTGTATCTTCATAGGTTGATACTTAGATCACTATTAGCTCAAGGTTCCTCCCACTCGAGCATATACCCCCTAAGGGTTCAGTTCTTCGGTGACCCTAAGGTTCTGTTCTATGTTCGGGATGTAAAACCTAAGGCTCTGATACCAACCTTGTCACATCCCCCTTACCCACCCTGTGCGGATTAGGGGCATGCAACCGGCCAGTTAGGCACCCATCGGTTTTTTTTTTTTTTTTTTTTGAAAAAATGCCGACGGTAATCCTAACCACAGGCCATTCATCAGTAACATCCAAGTACAATGCATTCAATTAATATAAGTTGCAGCGGAACTAAGGGAATGCATAACACCTTGGCAGAGCCATTAATACATCCATGGTTAACTATTACATCATTGTCCTACAAAAGATACTAGTCTTAGGTTTCAGTACATCATATTCAAAAATGGAGTTAGGTACAAAAATGGTTAATTCATGGATTCTTCAAAATAGTGCTTCGGGTCTCCAACCCGCTAATCCCGGTCGCTAGGTCCCTCACCTGAAAAATGCTAGGGAAGGGGTGAGCTTTAAAAAGCCCAGTGAGTAACACGGGTCCCCTGTCATGGGTTTCAAACCATTGTTGTCTATAAAACAGGTGGTCGGATCAGACATTTTAGAGGATATAGTTAAATCCGTATATTTGAACAATATTTAAAACAAGAATACAGTCAAAACATCATAGTAACAGAACAGTTCAATAATGAGCAGAGCGGAACAGTATAACAGGATAACAGTACTGTATGCACACTTTAAATAGTGCAATATGCTCATACAGAGTTCAAGACTGAATTTGGTACCATGAGTCAGTAGATCTTTTAGTAAAAACAAGGATAATTTCATTTCAATACGGAACAGTGAAATCGGACAAGGTAAAAATATAGTCATGCATTGAGTAAAAGCATGGAAGACAGTATATCAGTAGGAACAGTACAGTACAGTATAAAAAAATACAATAACTAGACGGTGTACTTATACACCAATTCAGGAGTCTAGGTTACTCACCTTGTGCGGTAACGGGACTTAACTGAGAAGCCTTTCTCTTCTTCTTATCCTTCTTTATCCTAGAAAATTTAGGAACATTTCGTAAATCTCACATGAATCTTTAACTTGGTTTATTTAAATTTCAACCTGAGTTAGACTATCTCGCTGTCTATGTGTTTTTATGATAATTGAAATTCACCTTTGCACCCACTCTTTCAGGGTTTCCGTGTCTTCCTGTTTCTTTAGTTTAGCCTCTGCGACCATTACCTTGGTACGCATCTTGTATATAAACGGTCGAACGGAGACTACCTCAGTCGTTTTGGCTATCCTTATGTTCCGTTCGATAATCTTTTGTTGCCATAAGAGTTGTTGCATGAACTCCTGTTGCTTCTTGTCAGCTAGTCTTTCGACTTTAGACATAATGGTAAATTTCTTGTTTTTCCCTTCCATGACCGGTTTGAGTTTTTACCCTATAGCATGATCCAAGAAGTCAGGATGTGTACTACTTCTAGGCAGTCCGGTCATAAAATTATTTAAGCTTTCATTGGATTAGTTCTTAGTTCATTCGGATGTTATCTAACTTGATACAGGGCTAGGGGTATTTTGGTCATTTCACAGTTGTGAAGTTTCGACTCCGATTCGTCATCCAATCACGTGTTCAGTCCCCTACGTGTCAGGGTTTCTATTGTTTTCAGTTTCGTCTTAATCGGACGTTGTTTGGGTTCTAAACAGTGTCAGGGGCAATTTGGTAATTTCGTGTGTTGTATTTTTCGGTATTTTATCTGCTAATACAGACCTCACCGTTGAGTCCGGAATGTCTGACATAGTCAAAATAGACTATCTTTTAGTTGTATTTGGGTTCGAGTATCATCAGGGGTAGTATGGTCATTTACTCCTACGTGTTTGTATTTTTCAGGACTTAATTTCCCAAATCGGACTCCACCATTGAGTCCGGAATGATTGAAATAGTGAAAATACACTATTCGTTTCACTTATTTGGACTTTATTTGACCTATTTATGACCTAGGGGTATTTTGGTCGTTTTTATTTAATTAATAAATTAATTAAATAATTTAATTTATTATTTATTAAATTATCAGGGGTATAAATGAAATAAAATATCAGAATCTGGGCCACAGTGTAATATTCGGAACTGTTGGGGGTTGGTTTGCAATTTTCCAAAAGTTTGAACTGAACCAAAGGGTTCAGTCCTTAAGCAAGTGAACCGGACCGGTCCAATCCGGTTCTGACCGGTTCAGGGTAATGTGCTGACGTCAGGCTGACGTCAGCCCTACAATTTAAAATTTAAATTTAACAGTAACAAAACGACGCAGTTTGGTTTTAACGGGTTATCCGTTTTTTTTTTGGTCGGGTCGGGGCCCGACCCGAAGACCCGGTCCATGGCCCGACCCGTACTGTTCATCGTCCCCAACAGTCTAGGGCTACTGTTGCCCTAGAATTTCAGAATTTTCTTCTTCGATTTCGTAGAGTTTTATGCATCCATTTTCACTGCTTTCCATCTTAATCGATTTCTAGTGGTCATATTAACAATCTAACATCAATTTAGAGCATCGAATCGAGCTCTAATGGCTCTGTTTCAAAGTGATACTCCGAAACCTGCAACTGACTCGTGATGGTTCATTTTTGGTCCAAATCGCTTGGGGTTTCTTGCGTTGTGAGCTACAGGTTATGGGGTTTCAGTTCCTACCCTAAAATCCCATTTTAATATAGGTTTTCATGAGTTACAACTTTGAACCCGTACCTGCAACCGAGCATTCGAGGGTCAAAACCTAGGTATTGAGGTCGCGGTCTAGGGTTTTTGTGATCCTAGGAGGGTCTATTTTTAGTCCCAAGTAACTAAAACAAGTTCGGAGCAGGTTGATCTAGACCCATTCAGTCAAGGTCCTCTAATGGCGGATTTCACTGTTTCCATGGTTTGGGGCAGTTCTGATGGTTCAAATGTGAGCATTCAATCCAGATTTTATGGTTTAAACATGATACATGCGTTAATAATCCTAAAAACATCAAAACAGTAGCCAAAATTTCCAAAGAGAAGTTCAAGGTTTTTGGATGACTTACCTTCAAACAGTGGTCTCCTCACTGGTTTAGGTTCAAACAGAAACTCCAACAGGTTGCTTTGATCCCTCCGTGCACCCCCAGACCTTGGCTCCCTTCTATTGCTTCTTCAATGGATCACCAATACACACACAAGGTCTCACTTTCTCTCTCTAGATTCTCTCCCTTTCTCTCTAACCCACACTCTCTCTAAAACAGTAGACTACCCTCAATACAGATATGGTCTCATGGAGATTGTATATCAATAATCAGATTTCTTTTCTTGATGTTTCATCTCCCCCAAGTGCATGATGGGCTTGCATGCAATTTGGTTGGGAGGAGATGTAATCATGGTGGGATAGGCATGATGGCTATAGCATAGGGTGATGCATGCTGATGTGTTGCATGCATGGCTATTGGTCACTTTGGGGAGAGGCCAGATCTGATTTATACTTATATACATATCCTTGTACATATATACACAAAAGTGTTCCTAGCCTAGGTGGTAATTTTTTGGTAAACCAAATTTTTCCTAGTTTGGTCAAGGGATCAAATCCTCTTGGCCACATTTTTGGTCTTTTTTCCCATATTTCGGGCTTAGGCCCTGTTTGGCTGCGCATTAATGCAGTTTCACTGTTTTCTTCCTAACTTTCAATCTGTAGCTTAATTTCCGACGCGGTTTCTTTCAGTCAACTCCTAGTTAGGTTAGCTTTAGTGTCTGAGGGTTCAGTGACAGTAATCAGTTTCTCAGAATTTTTTTAACATTTGCTAACATGGGTTTGATCAGTATTAAATAGTTGAATTTAAACAGTTAAATGCCAGATCAGATTTCAAGAAGAGTTTTTCATTACATAATTTAATAATTAAGTCTGGGGTGTTACAACTTTGATATGAGAACAATTAATGGATGCATTTATTACTTCATGTCTATTTTCTATAAGGGGGTGTGTAGAGGGTGAGCTTGAATGTGTTCAAGTGCACTAGGGCTATTTGTTAAATTTAGGACACCTGTCATCACCTCTTTTGCACTTAAAGTGTTCTCATAAATTTGATTTCATTTCGAAAAATTTGGGACATTGCTTTACTTTGTGACTATTAGATTTCTTTTTGTCAAATTTTGTCTTTATTCCTCTGTTTTTTTAAATTGAAAATTTTGGACAAGTGCAGAGCAATCTATTTTTCAGAGGGAGTTGAGCTTTCGGGTGGTTGTTCGAATGACTAGTCCCTTCATTCAAATGAAAGGTCATTTAAAGCTGTGGGCAGGAAACTAGCTTCGTTCGAACAAACCCCCTTTTATTCGAACGAACTGGCCAGTTCGCGTATTCTTGTAGAATACTAATCAATTTTTTCAAAGTCCTTTATTTTCTATTGATTTCTTTCAGTTTTTCTCTCTTCCCCCCATGTATCTCCCTCTCATATTGATCCCATGCATTAGGATTCTCGGTTTTCGCTCTGGTTATTTCATTCTACCCACCACAGACTTCCATCTTACTGATATATCGCTTCATTGAGTTGTGGTAAGTCCATGAACTTTTCTACTCATTTAGTGTTATATTGATATATTTCAAGATCTTAGGAGTAGATTTGGACTACTAGATCAGATGATCTAACGTAGAGCCATCTAGGATTTCAATGTCGTGTTATTTTTCTCCATATCCTAGGTTCATACCTCCACGTAGCATGCTTATAGCAAAGGTCCAGTTCCCGTTTGACATAACTCTTGGCCCTAAGTCACGAGGTATTTGTCTCTATAACATGCAAGTTTCTCAAACCTGTGGTTTTACTATTAGCACACGGGGTTTCCTGATTAAGCAATCTACCATGCTAGACCAAATCAGCAATACTATGGCGCATCTCATTTTTGAGTCGAGATGGTGGCTTCCACTTCTTTCCATTAATAGTCTGGTCAAATATCTAAAAGGTATATTCTTATTTTTTGGGTCTACTTACTTTAGTTTTGAGTTTTTTTTTTTTTTTTATCTCTTGTTTTTTCTTTGTCTCTGCTCTAGTTGTTTTCCCTCTTAGGTGGTCCCTTGCTTTTTCTTTGCAGTTGCTTTGTAGTTTTTTTTTTTTTTTTTAGTTTGAGCTTTGTTTGAGTTGTTTTCTTTTCTTTTCTTTTGGTTTTATGCTGGCATATGATGTGCCTCTCATTTGGTGCCAACTTAGTTAGGGTGAGGCCTAGGGTTCTGATGCCCTTAGCCTTTAACCTTATTGATATGGTTTTTTCTATATTCCTTGTATATTCCTCTACATCAATAAAATTCTATTTTCTTTGCCAATCAAATATATATATATATATATATCTAAAAACTATATTCTTCTTTTTTTAATGTAAAATCTCTTTAAAAGATGTTTGAAGAAGGATTGGGTTGTGAAGAGAAAGTGTCAGAAGTAGCATGGGAGAATTTATCTCGTCAGAGTATGAAATGTTTTGGATGGTTGATTTGGTGGAAGATGGTTAGTTGTTTTGAAAAATTGTTGAGAAGGGGTATAGGTTTTCCTCACTCTTTCTTTCCTTAATTGGAGTAATTCCACAACAGGTTGGTGTAAGATTTGCAATTTAACTATAAATCAATTGATCACTTGTTTTTGAAGTGTAAAGTGGTATGGAAGATCTAGTTAGCTTGTTTGCAGTGGTGGGGTATGTACTCGGTCTCCCCCACTTCGATAATGGAATTGCATCATTGGTGGTTAGTTTGGAAATTTTTAGGGAAGAAGAAGATAATTTGGAGAATAATGCCTTTGGCCATTCTATGAACAATATGCAATGCTAAAAACAAATTGGTGATTAAGATACAACTAAATTGGGAAGAAATCCTAGATTTTATCAAGAGAATGGCACTTTGGGCAAGATCAAACTTTGTTTTGAAACAATATTCAGTGTAAGATTACGTTTACATACCAAACAGTGTTTTGGAGGTGAGTTAAAGTACTGTGTGGAGTAAAAGTCAAAGTTGGGTACTCAAACAAAGGTGCGTGACAAAGGATAATATAGGAAATGAGTTTGATAGCATTGCAATACACACTATAACAAACCTTATTTTTTGCAGCACAAAAAAACATTGCAAATAAGTCAATTATTGTCGCAAATAACTATACTTGTCTTATTTTCCGCAATAGTTGGCTTATTTGTGACGTTTTTGTTGCTACAAAAAATCTTGTCTCTTACAGTGACAAGGGGAGTAGTTTACATAACTTGGTTGATATGGTTGAAGATAGCGTTTGGTCATAGTTGGTATCTTGTAAACTTAGTCGATCAATTGCGTTGAGTTCTTAGCCAGCAGAAGATTTGTTGGTGTTAATGTACCAACCTAGTTAGGATATTGATCTCTAACCATGATGCTTATGCACCTTCCTCCTTTTTCTTTTTTCATTTTGTTTTTATTTTGTAAGTGGTATTTGTACTCTTTGAAATTGTTTTCTTTTCTAATAATTTTTTTTATATAAAGATAATTAAGTAATTTTATTTTTAAAATAAAATCCTTAAAACTCAAAAGAGAAGTAATAATAATATTTTCCTACTTTTCTACGTTGATAACATTTTCTCTCTTGTAATCCCAAGAGGTAGCTCCATTGGTGATGTTAGGAATAAATGCTTAAGAGTATAAGGTCTCTAGTTTAATACTTCACAGATACTCTTGAAAACATTCTTCTTATAGATATAACTTGGGCAAAAAAGTTAGGTAAATGAGTTTTGTTTTATGATTCGACCACGCAATCGAAGGTGATTTGGTAAGATAAAGAGAAAGACGAATGTGCTATTGTGTGAAGTTAGCCATTTTGTATGAATTACAATAATGTGTTGTGAGGCGGCGATTTGGCAGGACATAGACAAGGACAAACGCATGTGCATTACATATTTATGTTCACCGAAGGCAATGAGGGATGTCCGCAAGCCCATGTGGACTTGCTTGTTTTAGAGTAGCATCCATGTAGACGTGCTCGTTCGTATTGCAAAACAAAAACACTATCTCCATCTAGAGAGAGAGGGAGAGAGATTGTATCTATATATACACACACTACTACCACTAAATATGTTTAAAGATTTGCGAAATTTATTCATAAATTGCCTTCCTGATCATGTCTAGAATATGAATTTTCAAGTGATGTGGAAGCCTTCAATTATTAGATAGATATCACTCTCTAAAACTAATTTAACGATATAGACAAATTCATCGTAATATTTACTCTTCAAATATGATTACTGTGATTTCTTCTTCGAGATCGTTGTCATTTTATTTAGTCAAACACTTGACCAAAACAGCTCACCTCATTGCTCATGCAATCAGTGAGTAGTATGTTGACATTCCACATTTGAAATACGCGCTTTGCAATTATATATATATATATAGAGAGAGAGAGAGAGAGTGAGTCAGGACTTTTAGGCAGAGAGAGAGTGAGAGAGAGACAGAGTCAGGACTTTTAGACGACAAAACAGTACCTTTCTTGAATTTTTCAACTCATAGCTAGGCTGTGGGTGCCAAACACAGGCATGGATGATGTGCTAGCCAATTGATGCAAAACTTTGGGATATTTGACCGCCTGGTTTCATAGTCTTTCCCCATTTGGCTTTCTCTATGGTATTGTAGAGGAGATTCTACAAAGTCAAAAAAGAAGCCAAAAATTAGTATAATTCAAATTTAACGGTAGAGAACAAGTGAACGTGGGAAAAAACTACAAATTATAAACCAAATAATTCAAATGACTTGTGGCTAATTCGGGCAGATCAGAGATTTTTCAATAACGAAAACGAAAGCAAAGCGTGCAATAAAGACAAAAAAGCACGTTGCTTGGCAACTAGAGAATCAAGACACGGCGCCAGTTATTTGAAATTGATGCCCACACGGCGCTTAATCCCTCCTTCATATAATGAAATTTTTTTAATAAATGATATATCCATAAATAACTAATAAAAATGAATAAAATTTACATCAAAAAATAAATGATAAGTGGATAAAGATAAAAAATAAATAAATAATTAGTCGACAAAAAAAGATGATGAATGGTTAATTTTATTAATAATAATAAATTAATAAATCAAAAGTAAAAATATAAATTAGATATGATGGGATAGGATATTATACAATATTTATATAGAGAGTTTATGAAGCTGGCGGGCAACAAACGAAACTAATACCCAATATAAGTGAGTTTATGGATCTATGCATCATGCAAATAATATATATTGTGTCATTTGAACAAAATGTTGAGCTTTTATAAGAAATTGGACAATAAATGGATCTGATAAGAAATTTTTTTAGTAACACTTTCTTTAACAGTTTTTTTAATAAGTAAAAAGGTAATTTTTATAATTTTTATTTTTTTACTTAAAACAAGTAAAAACATGTTTGATAATTAATTTTTAAAGATAATTATTATCACAGTATTAAGAAAGGTTGCATGTTTGGTATAACAAGTATTTTTTTTTAATTAAGTAATTAAACAAGTGTTTAATATTATAAATTATATATATAATGGATTAGATTATATATTTTTATAATACCAAATACAGTTTTTTATATATATATGTGTGTGTGTGTGTGCATGTATATATATATATATATATATAGTGATGGCGGTGGTATACTGATTAATAGACAAATGAGTAATGCTAGTCTTACTTTCATATTTTATCAAAAATGTTTATCTCCATGAGTTGTCGGTGTTATATTGGTCGAATATCATATCATGATATAATATTGGTGTGATATCCGGCTAATACAACACTATTAACTTATGAAATAAACACTTTTGATAAAATTTTTAAGTAAATCTAACATTATTGTTCTTTTATTGTAGCTATAGCTGTTTAATTTGGTAGATTGTTCCTCAGCTCACAAATTCCAACAGAACCCCTAATGAATGGATCTCGAACTGCATTGGATCATCTCAAACCGAGACATTAAACTGCTTTTCCTTTCTGCTACAATTTACCATGTTTGGGAAAAATGTAATGCTGAGCTCCCAGTTCTAATAATATTTTTTTTTTTGCCATTGGTACAACTTGATTAGTTATAACTAACACTGAACACAAATATATAAAATAGGAGTTTATAGAGATGTCCGATCCTGAAATAATATGTTTTATTTTGTTATGTGATGGGCCACAAAGTGCATACCAATTCAAACATGACATGTGTACAGAGCACTTGCCTCTAGAGCTAGCAAAGCCAGCGCCTCCAGAGCTAGCTCCTTAAGCTTTGACACCTCAAGCACTGGCACCTCCAGCACTGCCTCTAGAATAGAGGGGTACCGAGGTGTGTACTACAGACCTCGTAGTAAGGAAAATAATATATCTGCAAGAAGGGGTTCCAAACTAGCCACCGCCTTCCATGGACTTCTAACCTCAAAACAGGAAAGCATGATGCAATATGGAACTTGCCATATCTGGACAACAGTGAATCCCAGATTTCACGGTACCAACTCCTACCCACTTTGGCAAACAATCAGCCTATAAACACAGCTATCAAGGTACGTTGGGAAGAGGATCCATTATCTTCTTTCAGTTTTACTTACTCCTTACTAACTTCTTCATCGGAGTGGCTACTGCTAGAGCCATCCCGGCGGCCCTCTGACTCCTTTTTTCAGAGTTCATAACAATCAGGAACAGAGTCCCGGCAAGTCAAAAAAGTGCAGCAACAGCTTGGCACCGTCTGTGCGAACGACAGTCAAACATGCTTTGTTTCCTAAATTTTTTCTTTATATTACTTGCTAATGATTATTTAAGTTCTCTCAAATTCAATATAATTTCATAGATGTTAAACAAGATTCTAACCTTTTTAATATTATTTCAAAAAAACCCTATGACGTTTTCTTCTGCAGGGTTCTACACCTGAATCGAGATGAAACTTTCTCCCTTTCACTAAAAATACAATAGCTCTCTCTATTGGCTTTCTCCAAAATATCTAAATGATATATTTTTCTCTCTAAAAAAAAAAAGAAAAAAGGGACTACCAACTACGAGATCTGACCCAGTTGAGATTTGCTTCTCTCGAAAGGTCCTGTCAAAGGGGTTTCCTCTTGAAAATCTCTAGGAGCCTTGTACAAATGGAGTCTTGTTGATTAATTTGGTGATTGCATTATTTGCGCTTGTAGCAATTGAAAGTAGCAGTCAAAGACTCGATTGGACCTATGTTTTTCTTCTCTTCTGCGCGATTTTGCTTGACATCCTATGGTTCATTCTCTTCACTCATGACATCTGGAACATTTCTTCCTAGATCTTTGGAACCTTAATTATCTTTTGAGTGAAGCTAACTTTATCAATGCAAATTATTGGGTTCTTCGTAAGGTTATCGTCTTCATTATTATAGATTCAGATGTACAAATTGGGTGTTTCATATGCAGACAGTTCAGCTCCTCGAGAAGCTGATTTTGATTTAAGAAATAGTTTTCTAAACCCTGTAACTCCTATTATAGTTAGGCGTTCCTCTGATCCTAGTGCCGTTTTAGGAGGCTCTATTTATGATCCAATTTATTACTCATCTTTCTTTAAAGATAGTCAAGGCAACGGATATTCATATGGGGAATTTTTCTCTCATCACTATCGACTAAGGATGCTAGAAGCAATTCTTTCTTCAACACGCATAACCCATTAACGTGACTACTGTCTGAGCGGTTCTTCGCCTCTGGGTTCTCTCACAAGTCACAACGCCGTCGAGATCCAACCATTACCATCGAGATCCATCATACATCGTCGTCGGGATCTGACATCGTCGGTCGCCACTGGTCGTCGTCAACCTCTTCCCCCCTTTTTTGAATCTAGAAGTAGTTGGGTGGATGCTACTAAGTTCTTGAACGGAACTTTAGCCACTATCAACATTGCAATACCTATTATATTAAAGCATACTGGCGTTGTTGGTTGGGGAGAACCAGAGGCGACACCCATACCGGCATCACAACACATTTCAATTTCTTTAATTGACAAGCAGCTAAAAGGTGAAATCTCTCCATTCCTTGGAAACATTTCCAGCCTCCAGCCTCCAGACACCAGATCTCGACGACGAAGTTCCAGCAAGGACCACACATGGTGTATTGTTGCTTAGTAGCAGTGGCATGGACATTGTGTATACTGGTGATTGGATCACTTATAAGGTTATTGGGGGGGGGTTCTTTATTTCTTCACTGGCCCAATACCAAAATTAGTGGTAGAGCAATATATGGAGCTTATTGGCCGTCCTGCCCCTATACCGTACTAGTCTCCTTGCTCTCTATCCCAATACTACTTCAAGGGGCATCCAATTTGCCACTGCCCAATTACCTCTTCTAGAACTCATGGACTGTGGAATGACCATTTGTGATCCCAATTTCCCAAGTCCAACATCTAAAGAAATCAGTGATTGTGAGTTACAGAAAACACCCAATGGCAAACTACACCTTATTTACCAGAAGCTAATTATCAAGCATGACCAGTTGAAAAACCTAAGCTTGTGGGGGTTGTTCTGGGTCAGACGCTGTGTATTTGAGCTGCCCAGAACTCAGTGATCTGAATCTAAACTCTTGTAGTGATTCCCATCATGAGAGATTGCTACTTTTGTATCTCAATTTGCAGAGTGTGCCTGCTATAGGTTGCTAAGATACATTGGTTGAAACCATTCAAAACCAGTAATCTGATGATAATAAGAAGGGAACGAGAGTTCGAAAAAGGCAGTGTGTTGTGCTCTTGGATTGATAGAATATGTGCCTTTTGGGCATTGTTGATTCTGTACACATGGTGCAGTTTCTTATTTGTTATTGTGTTTGCTTCAAAAGGCATATGTCCTGAAGAGCCCAAATGGTGGACAAAGGCTGATTTCTTCTCTCTCTCTCTCTCTTTCTCTCTCTCTCTCTCTCTCTCTCTTTCTACTTTTCTTTTCCTCTTTACATTACGATTGTTCTGTTACAATACTACTCTGTTTTTTGCTCTATGGAGACTTGGAAGGGGACGTCTTGCTCCGTTGAAGCAACTCTGCTTCAGCCGCTGGTTTTGGATATAGAGATAAGAAAGAGAAACGAAGAAATTTATATGGAGACTGAACTTCTGTTTCCTTATTTCCAGAACTACTGTCAAGAAGTGCAACAACTTGAAGATTTTTGTCAATCTGAGAAATTGGATGTTCCAATAGGTACGGGGGGTCCAGAGCTAGCGCATCCAACTAGCGCCTCTAGAGCTAGCAGAGCCAGCGCCTCCAGAGTTATCTCTTTAAGAGCTAGCGAAGCCAGCGCCTCAAGAGCTAACACTTCCAGAGCTAGCTCCTCAAGAGTTGACCCCTCCAACACTGCCTCCAGAGTAGATGGGCAACCTGGTTCAGACATCCACCATATCAGAATATGATCTAAGGGGAGAAGATGATCTATTCCAAGCCCTAGAGCCAATTGTTGAAGAACCAGTAATGCGCCTTGATCCCATGACAGCCGCTATTTCAACAATCTCTTGTGGGGAAGATGTCATCTCCTCTCAACCACTCATGGTTGCTGACATTGAATCAATTCAAAGTACGGAACTTTTCAGCTAGTTTTTCTATGAATACAAAAAGGATATCTTGGAAACAGATGCTACAGAAACACCATTCTCTGATATCCAGGATATCAAGATTCTTGTTGCAAGTGCCAATGAAAACCTGGCTGCAGCAGACAAATCGCTTCTTGGGGGACAATTCCAGAAGAGTGTTAGCTTAGGGTGTTTAAATTCTATGAATCTAGGGAACAACGACCTCTTTAGTAGGGCATTACCAGAAACAATTGGCAATCCGATAGACCTACAAGACTAAATGGAACCATTTCGGGGTGGCTGGGAAACTACAAAAAGCTTAAGATTCTAAATCTCTCCTTCAATTTATTATCTGATTCGTTAGCTGATGGTCTTGCAGGGCTAGAATCAATGGACTCTCTTATCCTTGATTCAAACTGCTTATCAGGTCAAATGCCTGACTGGATTTCCAACTAGAAACAAGTGCAATCTATAATGTTAGTAGAGAACCGCTTTAGTGAATCTCTACCGCCACTCAATATGCCGTATCTAACCTTCCTTGTTGTCAATCAACATGCTTTATGGGGAGTTGCTTGCAGAAATTTGCAATGCCCTATCATTGGCCAGTTTATAGATGTTAGATAACAACTTTACTAGTACTATTGACAATACTTTCAGAAAATGCTTAAATCTCACATATTTGTTTTTATCTGGAAATCACCTCTCTGGTGAAACTCCTGTTATCTTGGAGAGCTTTAGCTGGTTACATTGGAACTGTCAAAAAATAATAATAATAATTTATCTGGAAAGATTCCTTATTAGCAGTGGGGTTCAAAAACACTTATGGAGGTATCACTCTGCAGCAATTTGCTTGATGGCTAGATTCCAGTGGCAGTTGCAAAGGTCTCCACCCTGTAGAGGACTAGCTCTTCCTCTATTCTTCTCAATGAGAAACCTTTAGGGTCTCCTACTTTCTCACATTCACCTATGTGGCTCGATCCTTGATAATCTTGGGTCAATGACGCCGAGCTTAGCCAAGCTTAAACCTGTCAAATAACTTGCTCACTGGACCATTGCATTCAGTGCCATATTTATTTCTTTAGTCCCGCTGATTGGTCTTCTCAAATGGTGGATGCAGTAAGGATTGCTTATAGACACCGCATAGATCAAGATAAACTTCTGATCAATCATTACACTATCAAGTTATTGTTGTGGGGGCTGCTTAATGGGCTGAACTACCTCCACAGTAACTGGATCGTACATCGAGATATAAAGCCATCAAATAATTGGTTACGTTGTTCTGCACAAACTCCATCAATATTTGTGCTGTTGTAAATGGCCTTGAAGTTAGGCAGACAGTAGTGATTGCATCTACCATTCTAATAAATAATGTCTTGCACATTGGAGCCTCCACTCTCAATGCTAAGAAACTTCAGGGATGCCAAATTTGTGTACTCATTTGTAACAAAATATGTTCACACAAACGCCTGCCTGAACAAGTGACAATAGCCAAATCTTTGTTTGTGCAGGAAGTGAAGCCCAATCATCAACGATGGTGTGCAAAGAAACGGTCTCTGGTCATCAAATTCAAATCCAAACGATTTCCAATCACCCTATGATTCTATCAACTGGTTTGGAAGAACAGATTCAAGGATTGGTCTGGTCATAGTACAGGTAATATAGTTTCTGTGCTTTGTGGGTTTATAACCGTTATTTCAAGTACTATGATTTTGTATAGTACTAGAGGACCAGATCCACTCTTATTGTAAAGTGTTCGTCACTTTCTCCCCAAAAATCCTGGCTTATTCATGCCAATGGTGCAATATGGGGGCAGAAAGGCAGTGATAAGTTGCATCCGAAATTTATTGGAATTATTCGACAAGATCATTTTAAATAAAGCAAAAAGTAATTGGGCTATCTATATTTTCTCTTTCTTAGCCCAATGCTGGCACTGCAAATTGGTGTCCAGGATTTGCAATAACTCATGAAGTGCTCCAATGGTGATATTGATAATAGCATTTCTAGTCTCGGGATCCACTATGGTTCATCAACTTCACATCTAGAGGGTCATCAACAATGTTATCTTTATTCTTTGCCCTTAGTCAATCAGAGCCGAAGCACGAACAACTACCTATATTGAAATTTCTCATTTTCCTTTTAAAATGGAAAAGTGAAAAAGGATATTACGTTGGTAAAGCTGTATGTTATTTGAAAGAAGAGCTTTTATCGACTTTTCTGTCATCAACCTCATGACATCATCTTCTAAGACCATTAAACAAGTAGCAATTGATTTGCTTTCCTCTTTGGAAAAGCTATTAAGGAATTTGTTGGTTTCACCAAAGAAAGAGCTGGTTGTGCAAGGAGGATTTCCATCTATAAGTAGACTTGGACACATTATTTTTAGGCTCTTGCAATATTTGTGGTTTCAGGATCAATCATCATGGTCTGGCCCATCTCAAAAGACCCCTACAAGCTAAGTGCTGTAGGCATGGTCTCAATGCACAGGTCCCCAGACCTGGTCCATCTCAAAAAACCCTTATAAACACAAGTGCTGTAGGCATGGTCTCAAGACACAAATCCCCAAATCTGGTGCATTTCAAAAGACCCCTACAAGCCAGGTGTTATAGGCATGGTCTCAATTTAATGCACAGATCCCCATATCTGGTCCATCTCAAAAGACCCTTACAAGCACAAGTGTTGTAGGTATGGTCTCAATGCACGGATCCCTAGATCTGGTCCATTTCAAAAGACTCCTACAAGCCAAGTGTTGTAGGCATGGTCTCAATTTAATGCATAGACCCCCAAGGCTGGTCCATTTTTCTTACTCTACTGACCTTTAGAAAAACCTTGTTTCATTTGCAAGTATTTTAGGTCGGTATATTATGAATCATCAAGTACGCATGACTCTTCAGAAATCCTAACCTCAGCTCTACACGAATCCCATAGAACTGAGGCTCGGGGGGAGTAGCTAATGGGCCACAAAGTGACAGACTACAAAGTGTATAGAGTACTTGCCACCAAAGCTAGCAAAGCCAACACCTCTAGAGCTAGTAGAGCCAACGCCTCCAGAACTAGCAAAGCCAGCACCTCTAGAGCTAGCTCCTCAAGCATTGGCACCTCCAACACTGCCTCCAGAACAGAAGGGTACCGAGGTGTGTACTACAGACCTCGTAGTAAGGAAAATAAAATATCTGCAAGAAAGGGTTCTGAACTAGTCACCACCTTCCATAGACTTCCAACCTCAAAATAGGGAAGCATGACGCAATATGAAACTTACCATCTCCGGACAACAGTGAATCCCAGATTTCACGGTACCAACTCCAACCCACTTTGGTAAATAATCAACCTATAAACACAGATATCAAGGTACATTGGGAAGAGGATCCATTATCTTCATTCAGTTTTACTTACTCCTTACTAACTTCCTCATCGGAGTGGCTATCGCCGAAGCCATCCCGGTGGCCCTGTAACTCATTTTTTCAAAGTTCATATCGACGAGGAACGGAGTCCTGGCAAGTCAGAAAAGTGCAGCAACATTATGTATACAATAATCACAAGCCTCTCTATATATAGAGGACAAAGACACACATATTTAGATTCATATATTTAAGATTTTCATCTCCTTTTTCTCACACACATCACAAAGTATCACACTTTTAATTTACCCTAAAGACTTTTAACATTCCTAGACTCAAATACAATGAACTATTGAATGTATCTAACTATTAATCAATTCTACATTACTCTAATAGTTAGGCATAGGGGTGCAAAAATGGCCCGATGACACGTGGCTCGGCCTAACCCGAAGTCAAGCCTAGCCCAGCCCTAGCTCAAGGTACCTCTACTTCAGGCTCGGGCTTGATTTTTGAGGTTAAGGCTCGGCCTGAAGCCCGGTCCACACAAACCCGAATAATTAAAAATCATAAACCCAACCCTTTAAAACATAAAATAATTATTCACTAGTTTCCAGTTCAAATGATTCTCTTTATTTATTATTATTTGATTTGCTTCCAACTTAACAAATCAATATCTATTTAATTTCCTTATCTTTCACTTCATATTTTTATTATTTACTTCTCAATTCAAACTTTATACTATTACCGTACATGTAAATATATATTAAAAAATATTAACTCCTTTTATATCAAATACTTGTCTTCATATATGCTTTCCATTCAAATTATTAAATCATTTGTCAATTGTACAATAAAAAAAAGTTCATTCATCAATTTTAACTTTTATAATTTTTAAATTTATTATACATTAACATTTTATTTGTTAATTATTTATTAATTTAATTATCTATGACTTAATTATAATTTTATAATATTCTTTTTAACCTGCAAACCTGTATTAAGATTTAGGGCTTCGGACTTTATTCTCCGAGCTTGATCTGGCCCGACCCGACCCACTAATTTAACAGAAGCCCGCAGTAGCCCAGCCTAAGCCGCAATAGTCTACCTCTTTGACATCCCTAATTAGGCATCTCTACTTGATTTTTTAAGAAAGTAGATTAATTTTCTTGGTTTGGCTAATGCTCCAATTTTGTTTTTTTTTTCTTTTGGAGTCTATCCCTTCAAAGTTTGTACATTTCATTCTTTTAATATAGTTTCACATTTTACCTACCAAAAAATGAGGCATAAAAGTAAATTTTATACTTATTAAAAGAAAAAAAAATTACCTTTTACTTAAAAGGTATTTTTTCTTGTTTTTTTTAAAGTATTTTTTAGTACAAATCAAATACTATTTCTAAATATTTTATTTTATTTATTTAAATAATTAATTAATTAATTAAAAACAGTGTTGCAAGGCCAACATTCAAATTTAAAAGGTCAATCAATATACTTCATGGTCCAAAGTTCTTTTATGAGACAATCTAAACTTGCCACGATGATTCTTGAATGTGAATTTCAATAAAACTTACAATTATTGAAACAATTGCAAAAATTACATGAATATGTCTGTTAAATGTAATAATATTTCATCCACAAAAGTAATATTAAAATTTAAGAATTGAAAAAAAATGTTGAAAACTTTAGTATTAGTGTTTGATGTTGCACTTTTGGGCTAACTCTACTCCTTGAAGCCCCCGGGGTTGGAGCTCTAGTGGTACTTCGATAGTAGATATCTGGAGCAAAGGTTGGAATTCCCCTGCCCACAGCTGCTGATGGCTGAGGATCTCTGCCAATGTGAGTAGCACCCTGGGGGTATACCGGATGATTGCTGGGAATCTCTTCCTAGGGTCTTCCATCCGTGTTGACAGTAGGGGGTTGTGTCCACTAAGCAGCAATATCGACAAGTGGATTTGAATTATTTGTTTCATGATTTTGAGTAAGCATTTCTAGAGTTCTGGACATTGCTAGAAGTCGTTCTTGCATCAACTAGTTTTGTCGTTTGACTAGGTCAAGCTCTTGCCGTACGGGGCAGTGGTTCGTCTCTTTCCTCGTCCGACAAGCGAGCAAGGTTGAGGGTTTTGAGGATTTTGAGCATTCTTCCTCGGTCGGAGATTGGGAGCCATGATCCTCCTGGTGAGAAGGAGGATGAGTTTGTTCGTAAGTAGAGCACTTGGTAGAAAGAATGATTGTCGTTCCCACAGACGGCGCCAAACTGATGCTGCACTTTTTGGCTGGTGTGAACTCCAAACTCTGCTCCCTGAAGAACACTCAAAAAGAAGATCAGAGGGTCACTGGATTGGCTCTGGCGGTAGCCGCTCCGATGTTTAAGTCAATAAAACTGAATTAAAAGACTGTAATGTAAGCCAAAGAATGAACATGAAAATAAGAGGTGCATCTTAGGGTTTTATTTATAGGTTAGAGATGTCCTTAGTTGATTAGGACTTGGAGCCATGAATATAGGGATTTGATCATTGGAGAATGGCGGTTACCATGTTGGATACCACGTTTGAGAGATATTTGTGAGCAGTAGTTTCCTTATTAAAGACTGTTTCCTTATCCTTTGCTCGAGTGGGTGTTAAGGCCATGATGAGCTCTGAATCCTAGAGAGTGCTCTGAAGACCTTGTGCTCTGGCCTGTGAGTTCTAAAGGATAAGGGGACAAGTATGCTCTCGATGTTTGACTATGCTTTGTATGGACAAGTTACGTCTGGTCTACTAGTCATACGTGTCACACGTAAATTAGTTTGTCACTTTATGGTATATCAGTATTAATCTCTTAACCTAGTGGGAAGTGACCAAGTAGTAATTAAGATCACTCCTTCCCTCTCTACTAGTAAAAAAATTATCGAGTGAGAATGATATTTTATATTATTATTTGAAGTGGTGTGATGATTTTTCATAAAAATTTAAACTTTTTAAAATTTGTTAATGAATAATTTCACATAAATGTAGGAAAAAAATAATTAATTTTTTTTAAAAAAGTCAAACTATGGTGGTGAGTAAATTATTTAATATGACTCCAGTGCACTCGGGGGTAATACTATCAGGGCTGGCTGTTGTGATATTTTTATTTTATTTTTGGTTCTTTTCTTTTTTGAAATTCACACAGAACCAGAAAAGGAAGATAAACTCAAAACCCTAGCCAATAAAAACCCCTTCAACCAAACCTATTTTCCTTCTCCCTTTTCTAGCTAGAAGATAGATGCTCTTCAAACAAAGGCAACTGGTTAGAAACCTCTTTGATTCAAATTATCCAATCCTGCGGTCTCTTTCGTCATCATCTTGATCAATAACTATTATAATACTACAAGAAGAAAGAAATCTAAGCGACCTCTTTCATGATGAGCGACTAGTGCGCCTACAGTTTGATCATATCGATCAGAATTCATCATCATCAGCTAAACTTAGTAAATTAAAGGTGGATCGAAGAAGGCATGGAAAGCGGCCACTTCCTATGGAAGCATCGGAGGAGAAAGAGGAAGAAAAGCACCTCTTCCCAGGTTATGCTTCAGTTCTGGCCGAGAAGGATACCTCTACCATGGTTACAGCTCTCACTCGTATTATCGGAACCACTGATCATAAGCCAACTCTAGTGCAATCAAGTTCAAGCCCATCTGCCGTCTCCCAGTCGGTCCCCAAACAAGAGCAAGATCAAGGTACCTGACATGCCTCAACCCCCATTACATTCATCTATGCATACCTTTCACTTCTCATATAAACCTCCTTTTCACTACAAGAAACATGGTTTTTGGTCCAACTATAGCCTTTTGGGCGCAATAGTTGGCTTATTTGGGACCTTTTTTTACGCTGCAAAAAATCCTAAATTTTGTTCTTAGGAATGATTATACTTGGAAAGATTTAAGATTCATTGTCTTTCAGAACTATGCACTGTGAATCATAATATGTTCTTTTTCAGGTTTACGCTCATTAATTTCTTACTCATCTCATAAAGCATAGAAACGCAACCACACAAGTTCCCAACCCCTAACAGTTGAGAAGTTAAATTGTCAAAGTTGTGACGGTCTGTCAAAGCAATGACTACACTTGTTCTTCTCCTTAATTTGTTGAAAAGAGACAAGCCAGTCTTGTTTTTCTGTAAAAATACAGATGGCAGATGCAGATTTTTTTAACCAAAATAATATATATATATATATATATATATATATATATATATCCATGCTTTTGCCACCAAGTTCAGTGTATGTTGCTTTCCGTAAAGAAAAACCTCTCTCTCTCTCTCTCTCTCTCTCTCAGACAAACACACGGAAATAGTTGGGGGCATGATTCTTGCTTATCACAAAAACAATACAAAAAAATTATCTATCTTAAACGTGGTAGTCATTTTTTATTTTGTTGGGTTGAACGTCAATCTTCTAACCAAACAAGCAACAATTAATGCCAATTGATTGGTCCCATTTTGAACATGGAGTTCTACTTCTGCACGTTACTTTCATACCATTCTTTTCTTTCAAGCTCCCTGGCTAGCTGGGGCCCAACCTTTGTTTAATGGTTTTTTTTTCTTTCTTGCCTACCAAATAAAAGAATAAAATCACTTTTTTTAGGTCCGTTCCATGTGTATAAATAGACAACCTTCTGCACAAGTCTGCCTCGGAATGGACTTCCAAATAAACTGAGCTAAGGGAAGTATTGGGCTATTGAAACTTTATTTTGTGATGATTTCCAAGCACACCCAAGCTTTAAGTTAAGCCTAACTTAATTTTTTTTATTTGTTGTATGAGACCTTTAGTTCACGTGCTTTGCGTATCCATCTTATTAGATGACTCTCATGTAGGTTTTTTAATTTTTATCAAAAAACATACGAATTAAATAAAAATAAAATACACATGTATTACATCTATGTCATGTTGTAATCCAGACATTGACAAGAACGAGGAGTTTGTTTTTGCCTAATTTAGAGTCAATTATTATCTTAGCTATTAGTTTGTTCATGAGATTTGGGGAGCTAAGGTTTTTACCATGCATTACTTTTGTTTGGGCTGAATGTGGCAAATGCATCAAATTATAAACTCCCCCAACTTCCTGGATGCATTATTCTTACCAATCATCACTCTAGCATCAACCTTAAAAGTGAGTTTCATAATTCCAATGCTAAACAAATTTTCTTCATACATATATAAAAATCACTTGCAACCAATGGGATTCATCGGATTCATTCACCTGTTGATCTGAATAATGACAATTCTTTTTTATTTTGTCTTAGTTCTCTATTAGTTTCAAAATTTCCATTATCACATGAGCAAAAATAATTAACTAAATTCTGGTGTTTGGTTGGCTTTTGCCAATCATTTGTTTTTTTTTTTTTTTTTTTTTGTTTTGTAGATGAACATGATTAATTTTTAATTTGATGTCAAACTAGTTGAGACGAAGATTGTTAAGAATAATGCATTATTCACTCAGTTTTTTATTATTGTATTTGAGTTAGTACTCTCTTTTTACATCAATATTATTTTCTTTTGTTGTTAAAAAATAAATAAATGCCTATTCCTACAATAAATTTGTCATTGCTGATCTATCTAATCACTTTGATTACTCTCACATCAAAAACATTTATTTTTGCTGAAAAAATAAAATAAAAAAGATTGACTGCCTGCATTATTTAGATCATCTCTAACTCACTTTCAACTCTGCTCAAATTTTTAAATTTGAAGATGAGATAGAAAAATGGCTCTATAATCTATCTTCAAATTGACAATAAAAATGAATAGTATTTTCAATTTTGATACTTATATTTAAAGGTTTATTATTTATTTTTCAAATCACTATTCATCTACTATTCACTCACTATTTAATTCTTTTTATAATACTCTAAACTAATAATTAATTATTTTTATATTATTTAAATAAATATTAAAAATAATTTATTAAGAATTTTTTTAATTATTATTTATTATCAAGATATTTTTTGAGTATATCATGGAGTTTTTAACACAAAAAAAAAGGTGATAAATAATTAAAGTTTAGATAAATACATTTAAATAATTATATTTTAGACATAAATAATATTATGAAAAGTGAGATTTGAAGAATGATTAGTGATTTAAAAATTGATATAATTAGAGTAAAAATAAAAAAATTATGAGACACACCGTCTCAAAATAAAAATAAATTTGAAAGTTATGGATGAGAGATATTCTTATAAACTTAGAAGGTGGGTTGTTTCCTGTCAGACAATAGCACTGGCATCTTACCTTGACGTATCACTTGATTTCTGAATAAGGTTTCTTGCAAATTAGGAAAGGAAATGAAGTCCTCATGAAGGCAAAATTGGGATGGAAATTCCATCTGTTACCTGGTTTCTACTTCTATAGTTCATACGATCATGTATTCGACAGATTATTATTTATCCAAGATTTCTAAGCCAATAACTTGCAACTTAGTCTTTCCATGATCTTTACTTTGCATTTGTACGTGGTGGAGACTTATGTTGCAAAGAGCATACAAAACTTATGTCCATTCTAAAGCAAAGGCTACATGCATGTGTTGGGGTGCAGGAAATATAAGGAGAAGACACTACAGAGGAGTAAGACAAAGACCTTGGGGCAAATGGGCAGCCGAAATACGTGACCCAAAGAAGGCAGCCCGAGTTTGGCTTGGCACATTTGACACAGCTGAAGATGCGGCCCTTGCATACGATGACGCTGCTTTCAGGTTCAAAGGAGCTAAGGCTAAGCTCAATTTTCCTGAACGCTTTCAAGGGAAGACAGAGTTCAGCCTACTCCATGACTCACCCTAACCATGGAGATTCCACTTCCACCACCTTTCCTCAACACAATATTCCCGGCGCCCCAGCAGTACCTCCTCCTCCTCCTCATGCTCCAATGTCACAAGACACGTATCCTTACCTTGTTCAATATGCCCAACTTCTTTCTAATAATGATGCCAAGTTCCCTTATTTCACCTCGGCTCTCTATAATCAAGAAGCTTTCCTTTCACCGTTTTCGACAACAGTATTGTCCCCTATTACCTCAGATCCAAAACAGCAGCAACTGCAACATGAGCTTTCTAATTTTTCATCGCAATTGGATAGCTCTTCCGGTTCTGATCTTCCAAAGCATGGGAACGACGATGATACTAGTAACCGGAGTGAGCAGTAGTATCTTTCTGAACTTGTACCAAAAAAATTCTGGGATTTCTTCCTAGGTTATAATTAGAAGTGAGTTTTTTCCAAGTACTACTAAATTATTCTTTCGAGTGTTATTGCGATCATTTTCTAATCTTTGTTTTGAGTGTTTTTTTTCACCTCTCTCAATTAGCACGAAAAAATTGAGAACATGCAGTAGAGTTTCTGCAGCTGATCAAGTAGTACTGGAAGAGCTTCTGAGGTTTTTTTGCCACTCAATGAAAGCTCTTGGGGCTCCGATCCTCTGAAGTATGGAGTGACTTCAACACAAGTGACCTGGAGCAAGTAGCATGGTTGAGTTTGTGCAATGAGAGTGTTGAGATATGGAATATATATGCTTTAAAATTTGTGTTCATTCTCTTATCTTTTTAAAGTGTTGTTATGGCTGTACTAAAAGTGTGGGTTTTGCCTTTGATTTCAATTACTTATGATGTATTTGGACATCCCATTGTGTTTTGCCGACAATTCCAAAAGGAGTCCGATATTCAACTTTTGATATCTTTCTAACAGCTGTTTACTTGCTTTTATATCATACTTGATTAGATTAGATAATGGGCATTAACATATGATTTCTGGTTGAGATCAATAACTTTCCAAATAGAACCTTTAATGAAAGAAGTTTCATGTTGAACAATTATTTTATAATGAATGTCTTGTGAGTTAAATGATTAATTATATCAGTAATAAAATATTATAAATATACATAAGATTTATTATGTAATTATTGAAATCAATGTGAATTTACATTTGGACTTAAGGCTTCTGCCCTTTCCCTTTTTTTTTTCGGCTAGAAATTAAAAGGACGAGTATTATTCTATAGTTTTTAGAGAAACTGTTGACAAGTGAATGTGGAAGTATTACTGGATTCCTTGGCTGGCCCGTGTGATTGTTGCATGTACAAATAATGCTTTATTTGGAATTTATTGGAACAGTTTTATGATTACTTCATTTTCTCTCTCTATGCAAATGATACACGTGGATGCAAGTGTACAAAGCGATTTTCTTGCCGGACAAGAGATCTTTTAAAATTTATTTGACACTTGCAAGATGCTTGCAACATACTTAGCAAACCTATATTCTGACTAAAAGACCAAGACAAACACAATATGTAATTTTATCATCTTTCCATCTACTTCTGCAAATTATATTTTAGGGCTTCGAAACTTGAAATATTATATTTTTTTGTTTAGGTTTTTAATTTTGAAACACCCAATGGTCTTCTAGGGAAATTTTCTAAATCTATTGGAAAGTTGCCTAAAATTTAGATTTCTGTATCTACTTTGAGTTCTATAAAAGGTTGAAGAACAAGTTCTTCAATAATCTGACCTAAATTTTCATCTCCCAAGTCTAAGAGTGTGCTTAGAGTACGGTCCGCTCAAATCCTAATAAACAGTCTTGTTTAAATTGATCTAATTACGACTTCCAACTTTAGTTGTTTTTGATCGATAAATATAATCAGTTTATTCTTTCTATGGTAAAACCAATTCTTTTTTATCTGATAAAGGATACAAAGATGAAGTATCATTCTAATGAGCTTTAAAGCTAGAAATAAAAGATCTAAGGTGAGGATAATATCTTCCTAATTCTATTAACTCCTCTGCTCTGAATTCTTGCAACTAGCATGAAATTCGCTAAATATAGGAATAAGTTCATCCTTTTCTAAAGAAGCAAGCTTCTATCGATCTTCTGGTGTATTTGTGCATTGTTTGTAGTCCTTTAGTGTCTAGGTTTGAATCTTCTTAACATATTTTTTTTCTTTCTAAAAGTATCTGTGTTCATGAACTAAGTAAACTTAATCATATAATATGATTAAATATTTATGCAAGCTTGAACTTAGGGATATTGGGTATACCTTTTGATGGGTACGGTCTACCACTGCTTCCATCTTCTGTTCGTCTCTTTTTACGCACTTCTTCGTTTGCCTCCAACTTTATCTGGATATTTTTTTCTACACCCTTTCTAAATGGATTCATATTTGCCTCAGCGTTAACTACCTCAATGCTTGAACTCCTATTCGCGGCTTAATGATAACATGGTATGACATAATAGCTCACTACGGCTAAGATGAGAATTGTGTATATGGAACTACTAATTTTATAACTAGGGCTAGTTAAAGATTGGATAGTCAAAGAGATAATAACATTTGAATATAGATAGGAAAAACCAAAGAAAATAAATACACATCCTAACGTTCTCACCTATAGACTGGTGAAAATTAGTTCATACTATTGAAAAAGAAATTCATAAAGCAAATAAAATATATAAGGCTGGAAGAAGGGAATTTTCAAAAATCCTAAGAGTTGTATGCAAAGTTTTTATCAACCAAAATCGATTGCCTTTTTCATCTTCTAGAGACACCTTATATAGATGAGTGAAGGAGGACATCAGGCATCCCTTCACATGGGCAGAGATAAAGGTTGCTAGGTAGGGAATCTGCTTTATGTGAGTTGGAACGTCGATTTCATCCTATCTTCTTCGTTCTCTAGTCTTTCTTGGTTTTTCTTTTTCGAGTAAGACAATTTATCTTATCTTTATTGTCTTTTTCTTTTATTTCTTCCTTTTGCTTTTTTCTTTCTAGTACTATCAACTTTACCTCCTCTTGGATTCTTTCATCCATTATCCCAAAGCATGTGCAATGGAGTAGAGGTAGAAATATCTGAATTTGCTGTGGTGGAGCATTTCTGTCCATCTTCCCTATTGATCCATTGTAAGGGTCTGATGTTTGAATCAAGCATTCTGAATGGTGGAGGATAGTGTACCACTTATCGTGAGTATCTTGGAGCTTTTATGTGATTTATTTAATAGCCTAATATTTATGTTTGAAAAGATCTTTTATGCCAAGATATGCTCTTGTTGTTTCTTCAAACGTAATGGCTTCTGGTGAAATATATTCATCTATGATACACATCAAACAAAATCACTGGGATTTTGTCTATGTCACATCCCAAACCCACCTTATACGAATTAAGGATAATGATCCGACTAGTTAGGCACCACACCAATAAACTAACTTGGTTTAGCATATTGATGAAGTGTCCAATTGAAGGCCTCTTGACTGGTACATAAATTCATGCATTTATAATTATACATAGTAGAAAAAAATGAAACATGGTAGAGCATAACTAAATACATAACTGTCAAAATATAATAAAGTCTAAAAATTACAGTCCAAATTATTTTTGGCATTCTACTACAAAATATGCTAAAGTTAGCCAAAGTCTTCGTCCTTCCCAAAATGGTTGTAATTCAATCCGTCTTTCTACATGGCACTACTTGAATTCTCACTTGAAATATGTAGGATAAAACCCTGTGAGCTTTATGAAACGCTCATGACTAACTCAAGTTCCCTGTCGTGGGTTTTTTTAAAAAAGAAACCTTTTTGAAAATCTTATTACTTTCATGGATAGCAGTTAAAAGAAGCTTACAAGGAAAGTTGCTAGCATCAATAAATGATTTACATATAGCTGAATGTAAAACATCTAGTAAAACATGTAAGTTCTTATGCCAGATCATTTTTGCAAGATATATCATGATAACAAGGCTATGCTTGTAAACTTTGAGTGATGAAATAATATATGCCAAATTTTCATTATCTTTGTCCTGTAGGACCTGTGGGTAGTCACTTGGGCGACTAAATATAATTTAGAGCTCTGGGCTTACATAACCAGATTGACTTAACCCCTCAATCGGGCATGACTGTGTTGTGAAAAATGGCTTAACCCCCCAACCGGGCATGACTATGTGTCATGAACTTTAAACATTAGATGGAATATAAATTCCATGCTAAAATATGCTTGCAAAATATTTCATCAACTATTCATATCATGTAAAACATTTAAAGATATGCAGCTTTAGATATGTAGTTAAAACATTAAGCATAGTGATCTGGAAATATTATAACTGTGAAAGAACTGCATGTGATATCATAAAACTATAAAGAATTGCATTTGAATGAAAAATCTTCATTTCAAGGTTTAGGGTTACTCACATTTGCCTTTAGCTTAGCTATATATTCTTAGTCCTTAACTACCTTGTAGTTGCTTTCACACTCCCGATCTTGTGAGGATTCTATCTCTAAGAAATTATCGCCTACGCTTTCACAATTTTCGAAAGTGTTCCCGGGTAACTCCTAGTCTTTTCCTTCCACCCCTAGTGACAATAGGAGTTCTAATTATAAATGAATTCCAACTAATTACTTCAACTCTCTTAACTGTCATTCATTTTCTTCTTTTAGTCCATTTTTGCCATTCTTAGTCGTCCATAGCTTATGTGGGCCTATAGCAGCGATTAACATTCATAAAGCATTAATCTTAGGGTGCAATTCTTAAGGTCCTATACTTAACGAAATTTATTTGGTAAAACAGACTTCCACTATTGAGTCTAGAAAACTTATAAAATCTTAAATATGAAGTTTCATAATTTTTTTATGTTCATTGACTGCTTAATTTAAACTATAAAGTTATATTCTTTTCGCATTTGCATGGCTCTTATATCTACTCTATGTTGTCTGTAGGCGTTGGCGAATTGTCTAAATCTTTTTTGCCATGGCTTGGACTATATTTGGCCTAAGCAATTTCCTTTCACCCAATTCAGTCCAACACATGCGTGATCTGCACTTTCTCACATACAGCGCTTTATAGGGTGCTATCCCAGTGCTAGCCTAGTAACTGTTGTTATAGAAAACTCTACTAATGGGAGATAATTTGTCTGACTTCCTTCAAATTCTAGGTGCACATAATCATAACATGTCTTCCAACATTTCAATCAGTCTCTCTTATTGTGCATCTCTCTCCGGGTGATAAGTTGTGTTAAGTCTCAATTTTGTCCCAAGTGCCATCTACAAGCTCTACCAAAATCTCGACACAAAACATAGATCTCAATTAGAAACAATAGACACTGGGATACCATATAACCTCACTATCTCCCGTATATAAAGTTCTGCTAGTCTCTTTAAAAGATACTTTATCTTGATAGGTAAAAAGTGAACGGACTTGGTCAATCTATCCACAACTACCTAATGGCATCGCATCCAATAACAAACTGGGGTAGTACTGTAACAAAATCCATTGTAATATACACTTATTTCCATTTCTGAATCGGAAGCGGTTGCAAAAGTCGACCGAGTTTTTGGTGTTCAGCTTTTCCTTGTTGACAACGGGCACACTGTACAATAATGTTTGCTATATCTCCCTTCAATCTCATCCACTAGTACAATTCCTTGACATCATGGTACAACTTGGTGTTGCTAAGGTGTACAGCAAATCGCGAGCAGTGAGCTTTCTCCAAAATTTCCTTCTTGAGTTTTTATTGATTTGGTATGCAGATTTTATTTTAGAATCGTACGATTCCATCTCGAATCTTGTATTCAGGTTTCCCACTCTCTTCGACTTTCTTCTTGGTCTTAACTATAGCTTCATCTTTGTCTGGACCCTCTCATAATCTCTCCACCAGAGTGGATTGGATCATGCTACTGGCCAGTGATACCAGTAATCTAGGTAAGACCGCTTCAATCTCCATCCCATCTAGGTCCTTGATTACTTTTGTTTGACTGGTAATCGTACAAGAAAGACTTCCCGACTTTCTGCTTAATGCATCTGCTACTACATTGGCTATTCCTAGATGGTGCTGAATGCTCATATCATAGTCCTTAATCAATTCCAACCATCTCCATTGCCTCATATTTAGCTCCTTCTAGGTAACCAAGTACTTAAGACTTTTATGGTCGGTGAAAATTTCGTAGGTTCCCCCACATAAGTAGTATCGCCATATCTTGAAAGTGAACACCACAATTGCCAATTCGAAGTCATGGGTGTGGTAATTTTTCTCATGTGTCCTTAACTATCAAGAAGCATAGACAATAACTCTTCCATCCTACATCAACACACACCTAGTCTTTTGTGAGAGGTGTCGCTATAAATCATAAACTTTTCTTCCTTGGTGGGAATAGCAAGAATAGGTGTTATGGTCAACTTCTCATTTAAAGTTTGGAAACCTTGCTCCCTTTCTTCTATCCACAA
Source organism: Nyssa sinensis (assembly GCA_008638375.1). NCBI lineage: Eukaryota > Viridiplantae > Streptophyta > Magnoliopsida > Cornales > Nyssaceae > Nyssa > Nyssa sinensis. The sequence goes on along the minus strand of CM018042.1, from coordinate 9,556,622 downwards.
ACGTAGTGCATTTTGGGGTTAGAGGTTTGGCTATTTTAGCGAAGTCTTTCACAAACCTGTTGTAGTAACCAACTACTCCCATAAAACTCCAGACTCCTGTCACTGTAGTGGGCTGTGGCCAGTTGACAACTGCTTCTATCTTCTTAGTGTCTACCGATATACCATCCTTATTAATCACATGGCCTATAAAAGTGATGTTGTTTAGCCAGAATTGACACTTGGGAAACTTAGCATACAACTTGTGTTCTTTAAGTGTCTATAATGCTGTCCTCAAGTGTTTCTCATCTTCTTCTATACTCTGGGAGTAAATCAAAATATCAACAATAAACACAATCACAAATTCATCCAAGTGAGGCTTGAATACCTTATTTATTAAATCCATGAATGTAGTAGGGGCATTAGTTACCCTATTCACCTTTAGTTGATGATACCCCCAACCATAAATCAATCTTCGAAAAGACTTGCACCACTAGCAATTGATCAAACAATTCATTTATCCGAGTCAGAAGGTATTTGTTCTTGACAGTCACTTGATTCAACTCCCGATAATCAATGCAAAGCCATAGTGATCCATCATTCTTCTTGACAAATAAAACTGGTGTGCAAGGTGACATGTTAGGGCGAATGAATCCTTTGTCTAACAACTCCCATAATTGTTCCTTCAATTCTCTTATTTCAGTTGGTGCCATGGCCAGTTGACAACTGCTTCTATCTTCTCGATGCCTACCGATATACCATCCTTATTAATCACATGGCCCATAAAAGTGATGTTGTTTAGCCAGAATTGACACTTGGGAAACTTAGCGTACAACTTGTGTTCTCTAAGTGTCTGTAATGCTATCCTCAGGTGTTTCTCATCTTCTTCTATACTCTGGGAGTAAATCAGAATATCATCAATAAACACAATCACGAATTCATCTAAGTGAGGCTTGAATACCTTATTCATTAAATCCATGAATGTAGTAGGGGCATTAGTTACCCTATTCACCTTTAGTTGATGATACCCCCAACCATAAATCAATCTTCGAAAAGACTTGCACCACTAGCAATTGATCAAACAATTCATTTATCCGAGTCAGAAGGTATTTGTTCTTGACAGTCACTTGATTTAACTCCCGATAATCAATGCAAAGCCATAGTGATCCATCATTCTTCTTGACAAATAAAACTGGTGTGCAAGGTGACATGTTAGGGCGAATGAATCCTTTGTCTAACAACTCCCATAATTGTTCCTTCAATTCTCTTATTTCAGTTGGTGCCATGGCCAGTTGACAACTGCTTCTATCTTCTCGATGCCTACCGATATACCATCCTTATTAATCACATGGCCCATAAAAGTGATGTTGTTTAGCCAGAATTGACACTTGGGAAACTTAGCGTACAACTTGTGTTCTCTAAGTGTCTGTAATGCTATCCTCAGGTGTTTCTCATCTTCTTCTATACTCTGGGAGTAAATCAGAATATCATCAATAAACACAATCACGAATTCATCTAAGTGAGGCTTGAATACCTTATTCATTAAATCCATGAATGTAGTAGGGGCATTAGTTACCCTATTCACCTTTAGTTGATGATACCCCAACCATAAATCAATCTTCAAAAAGACTTGCACTACTAGCAATTGATCAAACAATTCATTTATCCGAGTCAGAGGGTATTTGTTCTTGACAGTCACCCGATTTCACTCCCGATAATCAATGCAAAGCCTTAGTGATCCATCATTCTTCTTGACAAATAAAACTGGTGTGCCCCAAGGTGACTGTCCAGTAGCATGAAACAAGTATCCGCAACAGCCTTTCCTTATCAATCTATGCACTTACAAAATAGTGACAAGGTACGATGGAGATGCTACACATTTCCCCTCATATATAAATTTTGTCGGTTGGGGTTTCTGGAATAAAACCTACTTATTGTGGCAATCTATCATGGCATGACTAGCAGAGAGCCAATCTATACCCAGTATCACATCAAAACTTTTTATTTTCAAAGGAATTAGTCGACAGTCAACTGATGATTCTCAATTACAATATCATAATTTTGAAAATATCGAAGATCCTAACAATGGTACTTTAGTAGGAATAGAAGTTATGAGAGAATGTGTAGAAGAAGAATCAAGTAATATGTGTGTAGGAATACCATAAATAGGGAGTGTACTGGCCATCATAGTGTTTTTCGTAGAAGTTTCTCCTAGCGTTAAACACTCTCCCAATCCTAGTCTGGGTCTCCTTACCCTTGTTCTGATTTGTAACTGGAGTAGCAGTCGGCCTTCTTCTAGCATTGTTGGTAGGGGTTGAACCATGAATAAGCAGTGTTTGATTTTCATGGGAACAATTCAATGCTTTGTGTCCCTCATTTCCACAGTGGTAGCACTCTTTGATGCCCAAATGACATTTGTCTTTATGGTGCTTCTAACATTTTGGGCAATGCCCTATCTTCATCCTTGCTTGATTTCCTCATTAGAATCCTTCACTCTTGCGCTTTTTGGCCACTTGTGTAAAGAACTGCATGTGATATCATAAAATTGTAAGGAATTGCGTTTGAATGGAAAGTCTTCATTTTAAGGTTTAGGGTTACTCACCTTTGCCTTTAGCTTAGCTATCTATTATTAGTCATTGACTACCTTATAACTTCTTTCACACTCCTAATCCTGTGAGGATTTTATCTCTAAGAAATTGTTGCCAATGCTTTCATAGTTCTCGGAGTGTTCCCAGGCAACTCTTGGTATTTTTCTTCTACCCCTAGTGACAATAAGAGTTCTTATTATAAATTCGATTCCAACTAATTATTTCAATTCTCTTAGCTGTCATTTGTTTTCTTCTTTCAATCCTTTTTCGCCATTCTTCATCGTCCATGGCTTATGTGGGTCCTATGGCAGTGATCAACATTCATAAAACATTAATTTTAAGGTTCATTACTTAAGGACTTATACTTTACAAATTTTATTTAGTGAAACGGACTCCATCATTTAGTCCAGAACAATCATAAAAGCTTAAGTATAAAGTTTTATAATTTTTGGCGTTCGTTTGACTGCTTAATTTAGACTACAAAGTTGCACGAATTATGCCCATTAGTCTTCATCGAAAATTTGTTTGCTAAAATGGACCCCGCCATTAGGTCCATATGGTTGAAAAACCTCAGGCTAGACTTTTTTGGAACTTAATTTTGTCATATGTAGCATTAATTATGCTATATTTAATTTCTAAAGATGTAAATGTTATTTTTGCACTTGTTTAGGGGCAAAATAGTCATTTTGGCATTTCTAGGGGAATTTTTGTAATTTATCGAGAATTAGGAGCTTTTGTGCAATTTTTATAATTTTTATTTTTATTTTCTATTTTTCTAATATAGAAGGATATTTTTAAATTAATTTTATTCATATTTGCGCTATATTATAATATAATTAACTGTTAGGGTCAAATTATAAATAAGGAAATTTTTTGTTTGCGGTTTATTAATATCCTTTGATTTTTGCCTAAAAGTTGACAGGTCTAGCAGTGGTTCAAGTGAACTGGCTCTCTCATTCTAAAAGCTGTCTGGTTCAACTGGTTTATTGCAGTCAACACTACATCAACATGACATCATCAAAATGACGTCGTGTTACTTAAGCATTTTTAATTATTTTACGCATCAAAACACCGTCGTTCTACTATTGTGGCTATCAAGGGATTGAAGGCGATTGAGTAGAGCATAGCTTGAGGAACTAAGTCCATCTCATCATCGCATTGTAATCAATCTCACACATGGTGAATTCTTCCATGAGCATGGCCGACGACGAAGTTTTACATCATAGATAGTTTTTTGTTGTGGTTTCTCCATCATCCCTCCAGTTTGCATCTCTCTAACTCTTCATTGTTTACAATTTCCAATTTGCTCTACTTAAATGCTCATGCTTGATTTAGATTTTAATTTTTCATGAATTATGAAAATTAGACATCAATTGAATAATTGAGAATCTTACTTGAGTAATTGGATTGTATATTGAATTGAGAAATTAAAAATTCATCACATAGTCTAATTTGTACTTGAATTGTGATATTGGCATTTGAGTTGGAATAGTTAATCAATTAAGTTTGTGTTGAAATCGGGTTGTGTGTTGAACACTATTGCTACTACATTGAGTGGATTAAGCGTATTGTTGAATTGAACACATTGAGTGTCCATTGGTTGAAATTTCAATTGATAAATTGTGCTATCCTTGTTGTAGATTAGTGTTGTGGATGAAAAATTGAAAAATTTAGTACAAACCTATTTAACCTCACTTCTAGGTTAGTTTCACACCAATGGACTTACCAACAAAGTGGTATCAAAGCTTACTTTCTAAGGCAACAGATTGGATTGCTATTAATATGAACTATGGAAGGGATGAGAGGGGGCGAATCTATTTCCCGACCATCTCTATTTGATGGCTCAAATTTTGCTTATTAGAAGGCTCGCATGAGAGAATTTCTTAAAGCTGTAGATGAGCAAGTTTGGCTTGCCGTCCAAGAAGGTTGGATCACACCGATCACAACTGCTACTATGGAAGTCCCCTCTGTACCCAAGCCTCCTAACACATGGAATGAACTTGAATTGAGAGTTAGTGGTTATAACACTAGAGGCCCAAATGCAATATTCAATGCGGTAGCTCCGGATGAGTTCTGCCGAATCATGCCATGTGAGACCTCAAAAGAGGCATGGGATATCCTTGAGACTGCTCAAGAGGGTACATCGGCAGTTAAGAGGTCCAAGTTACAAATGTTAACCTTTAGGTTTGAATCACTAAGGATGGAAGATTAGAACACATTTGTCGAATTTTATGCAAAATTAAGCGACATAATGAATTCATCTTTCAACCTATGAGAAAAAATAGAAAGGAACAAAATTTTCACGACCCGAAACCCAACCTGCGCGGATCCCAAATCTCGACCACCACCCTTCGGCTCGGGGGCCGTCGAGTGGACTCACGTGAGCAGCGGTGCCGGACGGCGGTGCGGCCTGTGTTTGCGGAAGCGTGAATTTTTTTTTTCTTTTCTTCTTTTAAATTTCCTGCACATCCTCCTGGTACTGTCGCTCTTCAGAACGACACATATGTTATACATTCACAGCATAATAAAAACTTTTAAAGCTTTATACACAATACATATCTAGTTGTCCCTTAGGACTTAGTTACATAATAGTTTAACATTTTTTATAACAAAAAGTGACTAACTACAAATCCTTAGTATTTCCCAAAAACTGCTAATCCTGTACGGAGCTTCCTACGCCCTTCCTCAAAATGGGCAAAGCTCTAACCATCTTCATCACCAAAAAGAGTCATCAGTGCCTTCAGATACCTGTACATATGTTGGATAAATCCGTATGAGCTTCACTAAGCACGTGAGTAATTCCAGTATTTGTCATGGGTTTTCAACTAGCAGTGGGTTAGTTATAAGAGAGCTATAAAAACATTCACTACCAATTGCTCGTATACTTCAAATATAGAATATTGGAATTCTTTGTAACAAATAGCTTTGAAACATTCAAGGCATTCAAGCTAAATATGTACTCTTCAAATATAGAGTATAGGAACTTCAAAACACGTAACACGATGCAAATTTAAAGCATTCGAGTAAAACAGGTATTTGACGTATACAAAGTGTAAGGATCTTCAAAAGATATAACACGAAGAGTTTAAAGCATTCGAGTGAGGTATGCAATATACAATGTAAAACTTGTAAATATATATATATATATATATATATATATAGTGGCCAAATGTGACCAAAAGAGTTTAAATCTTTTGCTTCTCAATAAGATGAATAAAATTCATTCTTCTTGTAAATAAGAGGGTATGAATCCTTATTTTAAAGCTGGGTCATTTCTTTAAAAACAAATACTTCTTCATGTAAATAGGGGTTTTGAAAATCTTATGCCATTTCTTATGAAAACATGAAAACTTTTGTTCATGAAATCAACACATATAGTACATTTAGGAAAGGGAGGGATAAACCTACTATCATTTCTAAATGTCTCATCTTTTCACTTTTATTAGTAGAATCCGTTTCAAATCAAATTTTAGTTTTACTTTGTGTAGAGATTCTCATGCTTAGGGGATTAGATCCTGCTACCTGGCATTCTTCATGTCAATTAAGTTCTGAAGGAACCCAACATCACACGTAGTGCTTATACATGATTTATCTTGCATTACCAATGGCAACAGGAGTTATATAAAACATTTACAAATAGATGTTATTTAAAAGCATTAAAACATGGCCTCCTTGCAATTGCATTTAAATACATTTAACACATGACTTCTTCAAATAGATACTTTTTATCAGCATTTGAAATATGACTTCTTCAAATGTATGCATTTAAGAGCATTTGAAATATGACTTCTTCAAATATATGTTTTTCATGAGCATTTAAAACATGACTTTCATGAATTCATAATATACTCTTCAAATACTTGAAATATACAAATTCAGAATATTTGACAATATTTTCTATTTTAAACTTAGACATGCTGAAACCTACTTTAAGGAGAGTTTGTAGTAGAAACAAGTCACTTGTATGTCACAATAGGGTTTTCGAAAGGAGCAGTAATACTTAAAACATAAATCATGTAGATATTGAATTTGAAATTCAAATGCTTCAGATATTTTGAACTTTAAACTTCTTCAAATCCATGGAGTTAAATCTCCACTTCAAATACAAGATTACTCACATTTGTCGTTGGGGTCAGTGCTACTAGTGAGCTTTCCCTTTTCCTCTATAGTTCCTAAGAACAATTATAAAAAGTCTATCAACTTCACATTCACTTCAAACATCACCTATTGATGCTCTCAACTTATTCCTAGTTCGTGTTAAATCCTAATTTTCATCTTAGGGCTTTATACCTTTTAAGTATACTCTTCTAGTAGTTTCATTAAATCTTAAGGTTGTTTTCATAACTTCACATATTTACGTGTCATATTTTTTCATACTTTATTTCACAATATGGACCTCACCATTGAGTCCAAAATGTTGGAGAAAGTCAATTTAGACCCTCTCGGACTTCTATTTGGCTTTAGGGGCACTAGGGGCAAAATGGTCATTTTATATTTTTACATGTCTTTATTTTTTAGAGTTCTGTCTTGTAAAACGGATCCCACTATTGAATCCAGAAGGTCCAAAATAATAAATTTAGACTATTTATTTGTAATGTTTGGACATCAGAAATTAAATTAACAATAAATTTAATTTAATAAATTTAATTATTTAAATATAATATATATATATATATATATATATGTATTAACTTAACATTTAACCACACGTGCCCATGTGGCATGGTGGTGGGTGTGTGGTGGATAAGAGCCCACATGCACCTAGGTCCTTGGTTCGACTCTCAACTTCAGCAAGCACCACCCCTCATTTTTCTAAAATTAAGTTTCTATTGAAACAATTCAAGGCCCAAAATGGTGCAATTTCAAACTGCTCGTTACTATGCTTGGGCAGGTCCTAACCCGACCCAGGATCCAACCCGGACCAGTGACCCGAACAGTACCTTTCCCCCTTAAGATTTTCCAGCGACCGAACTAGCAACTTCGGTTCCGGCGACGGTGACCGAACTGCCATATTTTTTATACTTTTTTTCTTGCTTTTAAAGCCAAATTTCATTTTTAAACATCCTAAAATACCATTTAGAGCCTATATACATATATATATATATATATATCAATTTAAGCCTATAAAATACATTAAAAATCTAATTTTTCCAAAAATCAACTTTCTGATAACCCTCAATATCTTCTTCATTTCTTCACCATTTTACGTGCGGTTTCTTCCTATTTGCTCCATTTTTATCATAGAATCTAACTATGCAATTAATTCTAAGCTTTATGCAAGTTTACAAAAAACCCAGAAATCAAAACTTAAAAAAAAATACCGAGAATTTTTCTAACCCTTTCTTGTTGTTTCTCCCTTTTTTTCCCACTATTTATTACTTTTGAATGCTCCTAAGACCTCTCAGCTTCTTGTTCCTCCTTCAAACACATGCTTAGTGCATGTTTTATAAGCAGCCCCAAGTTGGCCGAATTTCTCTCTCTCTCTCTCTCTCTTTTCCTTCCCTATCTTCTCTCTACTCTTCCTCCCATTCTTGACTTCTTCTCTGATTTTTTTTTTTTTTCATTTTCCAGCTTTACATTTAATGCTTAGGTGATATTTTCTGTACATATATATATATATATATATATATTATAATAAAACACACACTTTTTCACACACTCTTGGTCGACACTCCCACACACACTCACACTTCTTTTGCATTTTTAATATATATATATACACACACATTAAAATATATATATATATATATACATAGAAGTATATATATATATATATATATATATAGACATTTACATAGACACACATGTATACATACTTTAATTGTGTGTATTTAATATACCTATACATACATATATTTATATATATATTAAATATATATATATATATATATATGCACGTATATATGTAACAAATTTACCCATGTGTTTATTCATAGCTACGTACGCCCATACATCGCTTTCACATTATACCCCGACACTCGACTTTTACAATTTAATTTGAACTACTGTTTTAAATCTCGTAAAGCGAGCCAGTTCGCTCGAGTGTTTTTGGGTCGGGGTGTTACAAAAATAGTGAGAAAGATCTTGAGATCTCTCCTTGAGAGATTCCAACCCAAGGCTACCGCTATTAAGGAAAGTACAGACGTGGACTGTAGTTGATGAGTTAATAGGTTCATTGCAAGCCTTTGAACTAACTTTTAGGCAAACCCAAAAGACTCAGAGTCTTGCCTTAAAATCAACACAAGATGATAATGAAAAGGATGTAAAAGTTGACGTCAAGTCTATGAATGAGGATGACCTAGGCTTGTTTGTTAGGAGGTTTAACAAGTTTCTCAAAGGTAGAATGTCTAATTGTAAGGGAACCCAAAATTCCAATAGAAGAACCTTAGGAAATTCTAACAACTCGATAGGCAAGGTCTAAAAAGGATCCTCCAATAGTGATAGGAAGAGACCTTCATCTCAATCCACTTCCAAGCCTATAGAGTGCTATGATTGCCATAAATATGGCCACATAGCCGCCGATTGGCCAAACAAAAAAATGGGAAAATCAAATAATAGAAGGGCATTGAAGACAACTCTAACCGATGGTGAGGAAGAGGAAGAGGAAGAGGAAGAGGAAGAGGAAAAAAATGATGATGATGACAATGATGAAGTTGAGAAAAGTCAATTTTTGGCTTTCACTAGCATCACCAATGTTCTCAAAGGCTCTTCATCCATTGAGGATGATGAACAAGAGGACAATGAAAATCTTGTGTCTAGTGATAGTGAAAATGATGAGGAAAACAACATTGAGATTGCCGATGAAAAATTGTTTAATGAATCAATCAATCTCAAGAAATCTAACATGAAACTAGCCACTAAACTCAAGACAAGTGAGAAAGAGAAATGTGCAATTGTAGTTGATCAATCTTTGTTAACTCAATTCAATGAAGAGAAATTCTCTCTTTTGAAAAATGTAAAATACCAAGAGAAGAATTTTTTGGTTGAAGAAGTAAGAAAATTTAGGTCATCCATAGAAGCTTGTGTTCTTAAAAAGAGCGAATTAATTTCAAAGTTCACCCTCTTAGTGAAGAACTTAAACAAGCAAGGGGTGTTAAAATCACTTTTGAGAATAGGTCAAACAAATTAGCAAAAATGTTTAATACCGTCCAAATCAAGAATGAAAAAGGTGGATTAGGTTATGATAAATTTTTGAATAAGAACAAACCTTCAACATCCATTCAAAATCAATCTTACTCTTAAGCTGATTGTGTTTGTTTCTTCTACGCTTAAAGATATAGATACATATCAATCTAAAAGGCCACCACAACTTCAACCAAAACCTTAAGCACAATCTCAAACACAACCTCTAGATAGACCCAAAGTTCAACCTCAACCTAGATCACTTTACTATTCTTATTGCAAGGTTGATGGTCACTCAAGAAGGAAATGTGGGTTTGCTAAGAAAAATCAAACAAACTCTCATCTCAAGACCTTAGAACATAAAATAAGGATACGTTCTTTGAAACCACAATTGAATACTCATGTTCAAAGATCTAAGATCATGGCTCAAAAGATTATTAACATGGGAAACTTTGAGAAACCTCTTGCTATTCCTAGTCCTCAATCCAAGGTAAAGAAGACCAAGGTTAAAAATGTCACACCTACTCCCAAAAAGCCTTTGAAAAAAATTTGGGTTAGGAAGGACAAGTTGAAGGGTCTTGAAAGAAAATGTGCAAGTCACAATTCCCAATTTGCTTCTACCTCAAGAAAAGAAATTTCCTCTCTTAGATGATTAAGAGAGAGTTTAGAAATTTAGGGATGTTGTTCTTCACTCTCATCTTAGTGTCTCCTTATAAATTGCTTTGAAACTTCTTGATTCAATATATTTTGAAAATCATTTATCTTGATAAGAAGTTTTCATCTTTCCATAGTCTAGGTGAGCTTAATATTTTTCTTCTATTCTAGGTCTATGGTTTATTTTGTTGGATTTTCTCTTTTAATTCATAGTTAAGTTCATTTCATACCTTTGTGAATCCAAAAATCTAAAAATATATATATATTTTTTTTATCTTCATTTCTAATGATGGTCCCATTTATTTTGGAAAGAAAAATTAATTAAGATGCATTTTGAGTGCTTGAGACTATGATTTGTGTACTTCATTTTATCACTATCTTCACTTAGTCTTAATCACATGAGTGCATACAATCTTCTAATCTACTTGTAATCTCAGAGTTTTTAGTTTTACATACTTATTGCATGAGATTTCCTTGTAGATAGGTTGTGTAATACCCTAACCCGAAACATGACTGAGCAACCTTGTAACCCAAGCTATTAAGACTTTATATTATGATATTAAATGAATTGCACGATTTTGGAATGTGAATGGTTTCAAATGTACAGACAGTGATGAGCAACCCAGGGCTGAACATGTCATACGTGCACGAATACGTACTAGTATATGTATACATGTATGTGTATTGATATATAAGTATAAATAGAATATTACATGTACAAATATATATATATATACATGTATATGTATATATAAATGTCCTTAAATATAAATGCATGTATATACATGAATAACTACAACACATATATATATATATAGATATATGTAAGTATATGAACAAGCATCATATATGAACAGGTGTATATATATATATATATATATGATTATATATAAATGCATGAAAAGGGGGCTGCCATGCATGCAGTAGGTGTTGTGTGTGTAATTGATGTGTGTTTGTGGCGTATTGAGTAGGAGTAGGAAATTTCCATGAAATTACAAGGTATGTAAAGGTCTTCAGGGAATTAAATGCGCTGAACCAATTGGAGAAAGAATGGGGCCGCAGCCGAAATGTAGGAAAATGGAAGTAAAAAAAAATGAGGAAAGCAAGGGGGGAGTAAAGGATCGTCGCTGAAGGAGGGAAGAAAGGGAAAAGGTGGCGGGATAAAATTTTGCTATAAAAAGGGAGGTGGTGTGTTCATAGGGAATACAGAACCAAGAAAGGGAGCTGAGGCCAAGGGAGGAGTTCTGAGAATCCAGAAGGAGAAGCTAGGGTGATCCAGAAGGAGAAACCGCGAGCAAAACTGAGAATTAAGGTAAGTTAAGTGATTTCTATTTTTAAAATTGTAAAGCATGAAGTTAGGTTCTATGGCTAGGTCTGAATCAGCATAAAATGGGTAGCAAGTAGGAAAAAGAATAAGTTTAAAGGGGTTAGAAACAAGAGAGAAAAAATCAGTCAGGTCTTGAGGATAATTCGGGTTTTTGAGATGTTATGCATTAAACTCAGTTTAAATAGCGTAGAATTAATCCTATAAACTGCAAAAACAATTTAGAAATGATTTAGAACTAAAATCGTAGAGAAATCATCACAATTCGAGCTCAATGGAAAAACACGATTTCCACCGGAGCTACTGTCTTTGGTGTATTCGTAATGTTTAAATGGTCCAAATTAAAAACTAAGGTCGAAAATATAATCCTCATAGAATTTAGAAGTGGACTGCATTAAATTTGGGGGAGAAAAAAAGGTCGAAAAAACTGACCGTTGCTGGAGAAGGTGACGGGGACTAATTGGGGAAGACAATGAACAGTCCCCGAACGACGTCGTATGGTGAAATTTCAAATCAAAGCTGTGTCGTTTTAAGGGTTCTGATTTTAATTATATATATGTATGGGACTGTTTGGTTACAGAGTTATGAAATTAAATTAGGGGATGAGGTATCCTATCCCTGTTCAAAACCGGTTCGCCGTTTGGTTTTCAAAGTTAAAGAAAAAAAAAAATACGGGGCCTGCTGCCCCCAAGAGTCGAAACCAAGACCCAACCAAGGCAGGATTCTAAGGTTATTACACAGACCACTGAGCCATGGGCTCATGTGTGGTCATATTACCCCACAATATATATATATATATATATTATATAAGTAACTAAATCAGAAAAAAAATAAAAATAAAAGGGGCGTAGCCCCTGGAGACTCGAACCCCTGACCATTTGAAAGAGAAGCCCAAGACCATACCATTTTGACAGGCAAGCCCGTGATGTTCAATGTGCATAAATATATATATATATATATATATAATGTAAAAACTTTATGAAATTAATTAAATTAAAAAGAGTAAAATAATGCGAAGTCCAAATAAAATAAATAAATAGTGTATTTTGACTATCTCGAGCATTCTGAATCCAATGGTGAGGTCCGTTTTACAAGACGGAACTCCAAGAAATAAAGACCCTTAGAAATACTAAATGCCCAAAATGCCCCTATTACTACCCGAACCCAAATGGAATTCCGCAAAAGCCTAAACCGACTTTCTTCAACATTCCGAACTCAATGGTAAAATCTAAATTAGTAAAAGAGATACTTATAATAAGGAGGCATAAAATTTGATGAATAGCATTAAAACTGAAACGTGTTTACTGATATATAGGGGACTCGAAAGGAAAAGGAAAAGTCACTGAATACTAAAACACTGATAAGGTAAGTGGATTCATATCTCTTATACTTGGTTTTCCAAGCCACGATCTTTCTATTACTGCCAAAACTTTATATTCATGTATAGATCCACTGTTACTGTTCCCACCATTGATATTGTCCTATCTGGTGGAGGCCTATTGGCTAATATCTCATGATTTGATTCATTGTACTAATGCTTATCATTGAATGCTTACGTCATGATGTTCCATATCTTATACACTTCTTATGGAATTGTGATATACTCTTAATTCATGTTAAATTCCGAGTTTTGTGCTCAGTCACATTACCCATCCAATGCTATCTGATTGACTGGAACTACGGGTCAATTTATGGGACCTACAAGTCAAGTTCGTGAACGGACACATGGCAATGATGGCGTTTTTACCTAGTGAGTTAAAAGGGCATTTTTTATGCATTCATGTTAAGGGGGTGTGCCGGGCTCCCAAAAGACTAAGGGTTTGCCAAAACCTGAGCAAAGTAAATGTATCATTCATGTTTGACTGTTATAATTATTGGATTCATAGGATGTTTTCATTTCCTTATGAATAGTTCTATGATTGATAGTTCCTTATTTATTGGATTTGACTGTAACCGATTTATTATGGCAGTATACTTATGTTGATCACGATTATTGTGCTTTTCCCACACTCATGTTACACTGTTACTCACAAATGTTATTGTGCCTTATTGTTTATTGGCATTACAGGAATTTTACTGTTAATTGCAACCGTTGTCATGACTAGCTATCATGTTACCCTTGAATTTGTATTTTTCATGTGATTCCTAACCCCTATTGGAGATAGGCTTTTACTTACTGAGCTTGTAGCTCACCCATTTATTATATTTTTCAGGCGAGAATGCTACAATAGGAGATCAGGAGCATAGCGAGGCAGTTGAGGAACATGATAAATTAATGTAGTCTCTCCCATGTACTCACCACCTAAAAGTGGTTTATGTTTAGTTTCATTTTCAGTCATTAAACAATAATTTGTATTAAGACTTCCACTTTTTAATATTATGTCTCTATTATTTACTATTATCATTGTTGATAGAAAGAATGGAAAACGTAGGGGCGGCCATTGGGCCAGCCTCGTGACACGAGATCCGCATAGGGTGGGTTTTGGGTTGTGACAGCTTGGTATCAGAGCTAAGTTTTAGGTGCTAGAGAGCCGTGGGAGACAGGATTAGAACACTAGAACTGTTACATCTAGGAATGAAGCGATAATAATACCAATACCTCTATGACAAACCTTACGTGGCTATTGACTGTTATCTTATGTAAATGTACTAAATGCCTTTTTCAGCAATGGTTAACAAAAGGGTTACCGCGATTGTTATGGAGCGCATTGAGTGTTTGGAACAATTGATGAAGCGGGTTATCGAGGCCTTACCCCAGAGTCAGGCCCGTACAAATCATACGAGCACTAGCCAGCCAATACGATAGGAGCAGCCTGTCAACATAGGTGCTAGTCAGCCAGTACAATAGGAGCAGCCGGTCAACGAGGATACTAGTCAACCAGTGAAATAGGGGTGGCTCGTCAATACGGGAAGCTATCAGGGGAACGAGTGCGACCCGATATTCCCATATGAGTGATTTCAAAAAATGAAGCCACCAACTTTTAACGGTACTCAAGGAGCTATAGCTGCAGAGGAGTGGCTCTTGGAGATTAACAGGATTTTTCGTATCCTACCGTGCACTGAAATGCAGAAGGTGGCATATGCCACAAACCAGTTCAAGGGAGCTACCCATGTATGGTGGCTGCTTGAGGAGGCCAAGGAGCCGAACATGGACTGGCAGCGCTTTACCATGGTTTTCTATAGGAAGTATTTTCCACGAGAAGTGAAGAACAAAAAATTGTTAAATTCATGGTACTTCAACAGGGCAATATGATTGTAGAACAATACGAGGTCAAGTTCAATGAGTTGGCCAGATTCCCCCTAATGTTATTAACAGTAAGGATCTCAAAGTTTGGAAGTTTGAGGAGGGCCTACAATGGGCTATTAAGGACAGATTAAGGCCTCAACGGATACCCACCTACAATGAGGTGGTGATCACTATAAAAATCATTGAGAGGAGTGGCGAAGAGTTCGCTAAAAGACAGGCAAACCAGAGGTCAGGAGGAAGTTAGAATCGGAGGACAGGGCCTTATTTCTCTAGACAGGGATCCACTTCCATTAGACCCGAGACTGGATCCCGAGCAACATGGCCCAATTAAAGGAGGCCAAGCAACACTGAAAGGGGCGCAACTAAATATCCTAATTGTCAAAGGATCCACAGGGGCTAGTGCCTCAAAGATAACAACATTTGCTACTACTATGGCAAAGAGGGACATTTTGCAAGGAACTGTCCTCAAAACAACCAAGCTGCGATCAGTACTGTTTTAATTAGAGCACCAACACCCGTAGTTGTAGCACCCAGATCCCAGACCTGTAGAAATGGGCCGACAAACGTCCAACAACAAGCCGGATGGGTTTTCTCCATAGTACCTGGGAACATGCTGGCTACGACTTCCGTAATCGCAAGTACTCTTTTAGTTTGTTCACAGCCTGCCCATATCTTATTTGATACAGGTTCTTCTCATTCTTTTATATCTCCTACATATTCTGCTAAGTTAAACATAGTGACAGAACCCTTAGGATATTTACTAAATGTACCATCGGGGAAAACATTATTGGGGAATGCTATGTATAGAAATTATGAGATACAAATTATGGGTACACAATTCTTTGTCGATCTTATACCATTAGAAACTTGTGGGTAAAACATTATTCTTGGAATGGATTGGTTAGCTGCAAACCATGCCACGATAGACTGTGTGGCCAAGCGAGTTCTCATCCAGAACCCCAGATTTCCAACGATTGAGTTTGAAGGAACAGGAGTGGTTTCTCCACCCTATTTTGTTTCCTCTATCCAGGTTAGGCGTCTGCTCTACAAAGGATGCCATGGTTTCTTATGTAGTGTCTACGACACTAACTCACAGCAGCCTGAGTTAGAGCAGATTCCCATTGCTAGGGAATTCCCTGAGGTATTTTTGGATGATCTTCTAGGAATGCCTGTTGACAGGGAAGTTGAGTTTAGCATCGAGATTGTAATATCCCGACCCGGGATACTGGGTCATATGGCACGCATTACAAGGCCAAGAAAAATGAGTATAAAAAAATAGTACAAGCAAAGAAATAATTAATTATTTACAAAAATGATTAATTATTCATATGAAATAATTATTTTATTTATAATTAAAAAAATATTATAAATACACATTACATGGAAGGCATGTATATGTATATTTATGTATGCATGTATATACATAGATACATTAAATATATTTATATATATATATTTATACAGATATACATGTGCAAAGTGTGAACAGTGTACAAGGTGTGTGTGTGTCTCCATGTGTGTGTGTGTGTGTTGTATTATATATATATATATATACATTATATACAAATATCCTACAACAATAAATGTAAAGCAACAAAGAGAAAAAGCAAAATTAAAAATGTGTAAGAGGGATTTATGAGAAGTGAGGGCTAGTGTAGGGCTATGGAGTCAGAATAGAGAGAGAGAGAGAATAAAGGAGAGAGAGAGGTCGGTTGCCTCTTCTTTAAAAAGAGACAAGCATGCATTACATGCTTGTTTTGTAAGAAAAGAAAGCTAAGGAACTGAAGGAGAAGAAGAGGAAGAAAACCAGAAAGAGAAAGACTTAGAACCCACGACCAAAAGGTGAGAGAATACAAAATCTCCATTTTCTCTCTCTAGAAATTAAGCATGAAGATAGGTTGTTTTTAACTTGTTTATGTATACATGATGTTTAATATATGTATATAAGTGTGTCAAGCATGAAATGGAGTATTAAAAACCACCAAAAACACCAAACCCATGAAAACTACCATTGATGGACCTTGCTTGAAGCAGGTCTGAAATCATTTGAACAAAACCTCGTTTGGATTCTTGGAACCTCATCTAGACTCTAAGAGGATGTTAAAAACAAACCCGCGATCAAGAAACCTAAGAACAACCCTCCAAAAATGGAGTTACAGTTTCGGGTTTCCAAAACAAACCCCAGAAACTTGCTTCTAAACCCACCATTATGAACGAAAATTGAATCCCCATGGATAGGGGATCAAAACAAGCTAAACCCCGTGAAAAACCATCAAGAAATAAGCATGAACTATGAGGTTGCAGGTCGGATTATCATGGCTTCAACCGAACGTTTGAACCATATTCGAAGCCCTAAATCGATACAAAAACATGTATTAAGATATTAGGAAGTGATTGGAAAAGAAAACAGGAAAAATGGAGTTGTTAAGTTGCACGAAATTCAACTCGAAGAATTAGGGTTTTGCTGTGAACAGTGTCGACCCTCGTGGGGAAGACGACACTGTTCGGGTCGGGTCGGATTCGGTTACGGGTTCGGGTCAAACCGGGTCCAACGGGTCAGGTTTATTTAAACGGCAACGTTTTACTTTTAAAATTAAAACATTAGGGCTGACGTCAGCAACACGTGTGAAACCGGCTAAACCAGTTGGTTTGTAAGTGAACCGGACCGGTTCACTTAGATCTGGACCGAACCCATTGGTTTTATAATTTAATTAAAAATTAAATAAACCAATACTTTCAGTATTTACGGATTGGCCCCAACTGTTTTAAGAAATTCTACTGTGGCCCTACTGATGGAAAAATTATTCAATTTCACCTCTGAAAAGATAATTAAATAATTAAATAATAAATTTAATTATTTAATAAATGAAGTAAAATGACTATTTTGCCTCTGAATCATAAATGAGGCAAATAAAGTCCAAATTAAACATATGAATAGTGTATCCTTACTATTTTGGATATTCTGAGACTAATGATAGGGTTCGTTTTACGAGACGAAGCCTAAAAAATAAAGATACGTAAAGGGGTAAATGACCAAAATACCCCTTGTCCAAAATTAACAAGTTATTAGTATATTCTTACTATCTCAGACCTTCTGAGTCTAATGGTGAGGTCCACGACACGAGACGGGGTCCCGAAAAATAAAGACGAGTAAAGAGGTAAAAAGACCAAAATACCCTTGGTACCCCTAAAGCCAAAATAAAACCAAAGAAGGTCTAAATTGACTTTCTTTGACATCCCGGACTCAATAATGAAGTCCAAATTAAGAAACGAAGTACGAAAAAATGTGACACGTGAAACGATAAAATGACCATTTTGCTCTTTTACATACAAAAGGCCAAATATACTTTTAGGGAAGCCTAAACTAACTTTCTTCGACACTCCAGACTCAATGGTAGAGTCTATTCGACCAAAAGAAATGTCTAAAATAGAAAGACATAAAATTTGATGAATAACATCTGTCAGAAGAGTATAAATTGAGATGAATTTAATTTCTAACACATTAAATTGTGTCATAGGTTAAGAGTACGAGTTAAGTTAAGTGCATATGAAATTATGAAATCGTTTTAGGATCTAATACGATTTAAGCATAAGTTAAGGAATATCGAGATGATATTACAATGAATGTGAAGTTGATGAGATGTTTATGAATTGTTCTTAGGAACTACAAGGAAAGTGGGAAAGCGCATTATTAGCACTAACCCTAAAGGACCAAGGTTAGTAACCCTGTGTTTGAAGTGGAGATTTAAATCCATGGATTTAAAAAGGTTTTAAATGCAAGGATATGAAATGTTTGAAATTCCAAATTCAGTGTTTACATGATTCAGTTTTTAATTGTTCTGTTTTATAACCCCATTGTGATATGCTCAGTGATTGGTTTCTGCAACAGTTTTTCCTTCAAATACTTTTCAACATGTCTAGTTAAAATGCAATTATTGTTAAATATTCTGAATTTGCTTATTTCAAGTATACGAATGTTTATCATGAAGTTATGAATGTTATGTTTTAAAGTACTCACGAGAAATATCTATTTGATATACTCATATGTTAAATGTATTTGAAATGCAAGATAAATAATAAGCACATAGGTAGTGTTGTGGGTTGTATGGAACTTAACGGACCTATCATGTGCATCATCACATAGGTAGTGAGGAGGGTTGTACAGAACCCAACGGACCTATCATGTGAAATGCCCGGTAGCAGGATCTAATCCCCTAAGCAAATGAGATATCTCCACGTATATGTAAAATAGGAGTCTGGTTCGAAACGGATTCCACTAATGAAAGAGATAAGATGACAAATGAGTTTGAAAATGGAAGCAGGTTTTACCCTCATTTTCAATATGCATATGTTTTGAGTTTTATATACTCTATTTAAGAAATACGTGATATGTTATATGTTTTGAAGTTCATATGTATAAGTTTAGCTTGAATACTTTAAATGTTTCAAGGCTACATGTTTTAAGGAATGCATATATTCTGTATACGAACAATTGGCGGTGATTATTTTACAAACTCTTATGTACTAAACCACTGCTAATTGAAAACCCCATGACGAATACTGGAATTGCTCACAAGCTTAGATTAGCTTACCCGGACTTTGTTCGAACCCCCCCCCTTTCAGGTGACTGATAGCAGTCGAGTTTTGAGGACGATGAATCTGCCGACTTATGGAGATATGTCTAGATGTTTCCTTTTTGGGAGTTATGTAAAATTATTAGCACTTATGTTTTAGATACAGTACGACAATATGTAATAACCTTACGAGGTAACTAATGTTGATGGTTGTATGATATAAGTCTTTAAATTTTAGTTATACTCTGAATGTGTAACCATGTATGCTATGTATGGAGCGACAGTAACGGACGGATATGCATAATTTAAAAATAAGAAAAGAAAAGAAAAAGTTTTTCACGCTTCTGCAACCACATGTCGCACATCTATTCGATACCGCTGCCTATATGAGCCTTCGCCCAAGGGTCCTCGGGCCTGAGGGTGGTGGTCGCGATCCGGTGATCCATAGAAGGTGGGTTTCGGGTCGTGACAAAGATACTGCCAGGCACTTCGCCTATTTCTAAGACACTTTACAAGATGGCACTGACAGAACTGAAAGCGTTAAAGCTGCAGCTACAAGAATTATTAGACAAGGGTTTTATACGACCTAGCTCATCATCATGGGGTGCACCTGTGTTATTTGTTAAGAAAAATGATGGAACCATGAGACTATGTATTGACTACCGTGAGTTAAACAAGGTTACCATCAAGAGCTGATATCCACTGCCCAGAGTAGATGATTTGTTCGACCAGCTGAAGGGAGCTCAGGTGTCACGACCCGAAACCCACCCTGTACAAATCTCGTATCGCGACCGCCACCCTTTGGCCCGAGGGCCTTAGGGCAAGGCTCACATAAGCAACAGTATCGGATGGCGGTGCAGCCTTGGTTTGCGGAAGTGTGAAAAACCTTTCTTTTTTTTTCTTTTCTTATTTAAAACTTGTTTTTTTAAAATACTTTCGCACAGCCGTCTGATATTGCCGCTCTTCATAGCGGTACACATGAATATAACATCAGAGCATAATAAAAATTCTAAAGTGTTATACATATTACATATCCGTTTGCCTCTCGAGCTTAAGTACTTATCACCCAAAATCTATTACATCAAAATCTATCCAACTACATGTTCTAATTCTTCCAAGAGTCTGTGATCATAACGGAGCTACTAATCGTCATCCCAAAATGGAGCAAGGCTCCTATTCATCATCCATACCTGAAAAATGTTGGGGAATGGGGTGAGCTTCGAGAAGCCCAATGATTCTTGCATTTGTCATGAGGTTTCAATTGGCAGTGGTTTTGCACATGAGAGTTTATAAAATACTCACTACCAATTGCTCGTATACTTTGAACATAGAGTACATGCACTTTTCATAAAGATAGCTTTGAAACATTTGAAGTATTCAAGCTAAATGTACATTTCCTTAAATAGAGTATATGCACTTCAAAACATATAAACATGCATAATGAAAATGGGGGTAAAACCTGCTTCCATTTCAAAAGCATCACTTCAAAACATATAATCATGCATAGTGAAAATGGGGGTAAAACCTGCTTCCATTTTCAAAAGCATTTGACATCTTTTCCCTTTGATTAGGTGGAACCTGTTTCGAACCAGACTCCTATTTTGCGTATACGTGGAGATATCTCTTTGCCTGTGGGATCAGATCCTGCTACCAAGCATCCACATGACAGGTCAATTAAGTTTTGAAGAAGCCCAAAATCCTTACTATGTGTTGTGTCGCACTTGGCAGGTCAACTGAGTTCCGAAGAAAGCCCAAAATCCTGACTATGTGCTATGTGACACATGATAGGTCAAATGAGTTCCGAAGAAACCCAAAATCCTGACAATGTGTCTGTGTGCTTATGCACAATTTATCTTGCATTTAAATACATTTATCATGTAACTTTTCATAATACTTTTCATAAGTAGTTAAAACATGACGTTCATGATTTCATGATAGGATCTTCAAATACTTAGAATAATCAAATAGAATGTAATAGAAATCAATCATTCAGCATGTCATAATAGGATTTATAAGAACGGAATATTTTAAAATAGGAATCATGAAATATTTAACACTCAATGCTTCAGATATTTTGAAATTTAAAACATCTTCAAATTCATGGAATTAAATCTCCACTTCAAATGCAAGATTACTCACCTTGATTTCCCCGAGTTTACACTATTGGTGGGATTTTCCCTTTCCTTTGTAATTCCTAAGAAAATCAAATTCACCAAAACTTCAATTAATTTCCCGTCTACTTCAAATCATCTCTAAGTTGATGCTCTGTATTTAATTTTGACCCGACATATCCTAATTTCCTAGCATTGGTCTTATCAGTCTACTTGTAGTAACTTAATAAATTTTTATTTTTCACGTGACTTATTTTTCAGTGCCTATTTTGGTATTATGTACCTCACCGTTGGGTTCGGAATGTCGAAGAAAGTCAATTTAGACCTTCTCAGCTTTCTAGTTGGCTTCGGGCATATGCAGGGGCAAAAATGGTAATTTATTTCTCTTGCCCCGGACCTATCATGGTCCTTAGAATATTTTACATATCTTATACGTAAATTTTTAGGTCTTTTGGACTTCATTTGGTATCTGCTTTTGATCATAGGGACACATCGATCATTTAAATTTTATGACATTCTGACCCCGAATCATTATTTAGTCATATATACGAGTTCATAATTCTTTGGGCTTCTATTGGTATCAATTTCTTCCAATTTGGACTTCATTGTGCTTCGTATTGTATTAGGGGCAATATAGTCACTTAAAATTTATGTGTCTGTATTTTTTGAGACTTAATTTCATCAATTGGACACTACCATTGGGTTTGGAATGCCCGAAATAGTAAGAATACACTATTCATTTATTTAATTTGGACTTCATTTGACTTATTTAATAGCCAAGGGCAAAATAGTAATTTTACTTAATTAATAAAATAATTTATTTTATTAATTATTAAATTTCCAAGGCGTAAATGCACAGATTTTCTAGAAACTGGGCCATAGTGCAAATCAATGTAATTGTTGGGGTCAAACCATAAATATTAAGAGTTCCGGTTCAAGGTTTTAGTTTTAAACTGTAAACCAAAGGGTTCTTAACTCATAACCCTAGACCAGTTCAGAACCCTTACGGACCAATCGGTTTTAACAGTCCAAAACGCAATGATGATGTCATGATGATGTTAGCCCTAAGGTTTAAAATTTTACTTCATCAGAACGACGTAGTTTGGTTTAAATGGGTTTAACTATTTCTCGGTCGGGTCGAGACCCGACCCATTACCCGATACCCGGTCCATGACCTGACCCTCACTGTTCATCGTCCCCAACCATCTAGCGTTACAGTAGTCCTAAATTTCAGAATTTTAAATCTTCAAATTCATGGGATTTCATGTATCGTTTCTTATTGTTATCGATCCTAATCGATTTTTGGGAACCATACCAACATCCTAGCATCCATTTTATGCATCGAATTGAGCTCTATGGCTCTGTTTCAAAAACTGATAACCGTGACCTGCAACTGATTCTTAAATGCCTCTTTTTTTGTCCAATCTTCGTGAAATTTGTTTTTTTGTGATCCTTGCATCGTGTAGTTCAAGTCCCTGTCCTAAGATTTCAGTTTGATCAAGGTTTTGGTGAGTTTAGGTTTTAAACCCGAACCTGCAACTCACGGTTTGGTGGTCGATTCTGAGTCTTTAGGGTCTCGCATGTCGGTTTTTGAGATGCTAGAAGTGTCTAGTTTTAGTCTAAAGCAACCAAAATAGGTTTGGTGTAGGTTGATTTAGACCCATCTCAGTCAAGGTCCTTTAATGGCGGCTGGGTGTACGGCTTAGTGTTCTAGGCTGTTTCAGGCTCTAATCTCTTGCCTCATTCAAGATATTACATTTTAGGTAACATGCATGCAGTTATTTAGGCTCAACTAGCGTCAAAACAATATCAAAATTTAAACAAAAAATTTTACAGTTTTGGGTTTATACCTTTTGGCAGTGGCTGTTCTCTTCTTTGGCTTGGTTCAGGTCCTCTCAATGCTCCTTAGGGTTGCCCAGATTCCTTCACGTGCACTTAGGTGATACTCACATGCATACACACACTTGCATATACACCTTCCTCTCACACAATGCCCCTTTCTCTCTCTCTCTCTCTCTCTCTCTCTAACACGTACACAACACAAAAAACTGCTCACACACTAGTCTAGGGGCAGTACACTGATTTTTGGAGGGTCAAAATGTGTGGTAGGCATATATATTTTAGCATTTCTCTCACATACAACCTATACATATACATGAATGTATATATGTGTATTAGACTTAGTGGGTTCGGTGGCTGACATAAGGTGATGTGGGGTAATGATGTGGGGATTGCATGCATGGCCATTGGCCAATTTGGGAGGTGGCCTTGGCTAATTTGGGTTTAAGTACAATTTGGTTGCATATTTAAGCACGAGATAGTAGCAGTCCACTTGGTAATTTTTTGGGTAATAAGAATCTTGTCCACTTGGTGAAGGGTTCAAATCCCCTTGACCTCACTTTTGGGTATTTTTCCATATTTTGGGCTTAGGCCCTGTTTGGTTGGCGCAGAATTTCATTTTGGCTATTTTCTTAATATTTTCTTTTCCACTGCTCCTTTTTCGACGCGGTTTCTTCTAAGGGTTTCGTATTTTGGTTAGCCTCATTATCAAAGGCCTCGTATCAGTTTTTATTTATTTGTGGCCGTCATAGTTCGCTAATTCGAGTTTTCATAGTTTTAAAATAACATCATTTCGTCTAATCAATAGGTAATTAGGTTCGGACATTACGCCTTCATTTCTAATGTGCTTAATTATTTTATTGGTCTATCATGACCATCATGAGGTTTTCGATTAACTTCTTAATTATTCTTTATGTCGGTTCTAATTAATAATTAGCAAACTAATTATTAAATAAATCATGGTCGGGGTGTTACATCAGGTATTCTCAAAGATCGACCTGAGATCCTATTATCACCAGCTGAAAGTCAAACCCACTGACATTCAAAAAAAGACGTTCAGGACTCGGTATGGGCATTATGAGTTTTTGGTCATGCCTTTCGGAATAACTAATGCCCCAATCGCATTCATGGATTTAATGAACAGAGTATTCAAGCCGTACTTGGATGATTTCCTAATCATATTCATTGATGATATTCTGGTTTATTCTAAGAATTAGGAAGAACATGAGATACATCTCAGGGAAATCCTACAAAAGCTATATGCTAAGATGAAAAAGTGTGGCTTCTAACTCTCAAGCATTTCATTCTTAGGGCACGTGGTTAGTAAGGATGGGATCTCCATGGACCCCTAGAAGATAGAAGCTATTACCAATTGGCCCTGACCAACGACCGTCATGGAGGTTCGCAGTTTCATGGGTTTAGCTGGCTACTATAGGAGATTTGTCAAGGACTTCTCCAAGATAGCTGCGCCAATTACCCAGCTGACTAAAAAGGATGTTCCATTCATCTGGACTGAAGAGAGGGAGCAAAGTTTTCAAGAGCTAAAGAACCTGATTACTTACAGCTCTGATCCTGACAGTGCCAGATGGAACAGAAGGTTTTGTAATCTATAGTGATGCCTAACACCAAGGCTTGGGGTGTGTGATAATGCAACAAGGAAAGGTAGTGGCCTATGCTTCATGATAATTGAGGCCACACAAGAAGAAATACTCGACTCACGACCTTGAGCTTGTAGCTATTATCTTTGCACTTATGATATGGAGGCATTATCTATATGGAGCTACATGTGAGATTTCACCGATCACAAAAGTCTCAAGTACTTGTTTACACAGAAGAAGCTCAATATGCGCCAACGACGTTGGATAGAGTTAATCAAGAATTACGAGCTCAGTATTCAGTACCACCCAAGAAAAATGAATATAGTAGCTGATGCTCTTAGCATAAAATCATCAGGAAGTCTTGCGTGCCTATTGACTACACAGAAATAGCTACTACAAGAGATAGAGACCATAAAGATTGAGATAATTCTGCCAAGTTCTAGGGCGATGTGTGCTAACGTCACAATCGGTCTTACGATTGTTAACAAGATCAGAGAGTTGCAGACTCAAGATAAGAAGTTAGCTAACCTTCGCTAAGAGGTTGAGACTGAAAGAAACACAGATTTCACTGTTCAAGAAGGGGTGTTGTATTATCATGATAGGATCTGCATGCCAGACATACCCAAAATTAGGAAGAAGATTCTTGACGAGGCACACAGTTCTAGATTTGTTATACACCTAGGAAATATAAAAATGTACCATAATATGCAGAAAACGTACTGGTGGCCAGGGATGAAGAAAGATATAGCTGAACACATTGCATGATGTATAGAATGTCAGCAGATTAAGGTTGAGCACTAGAAGCCAAGAGGGCTACTATAGTCACTACCAATAGCTTAAGTGCAAAGACAACCCATTTCCTTGTGACCAAGATGGCTCAGACTTTAGACCAACTGGCCATGCTTTATATTCGAGAGATCGTTCGATTACATGGAGTCCTAGTATCCATTGTATCTGATCGAGATCCACGATTTGTGTCTAAGTTCTAGAGGAGTCTACAGAAGGCTATGGGTACAGAGTTGAGTCTTAGCACTGCATACCACCTCGAGATAGACGAACGGTCCGAGAGGACAATAGAGACTTTGGAGGATCTGCTACGATTCTGTGTCATGGACCTCAAGGGAAGTTGGGGCGATTAACTGCCATTAGTTGAGTTCACGTACAACAACAACTACAAAGCCAGTATTGGTATGACACCTTATAAGGTACTATATGGTAGACCGTGTAGATCCTCATATGCTTGGATGAAAGTGGGTGATAGAAAACTATTTGGACCGGAGATAGTACAACAAACCACGAATAAGATTCATTTCATCAGACAACGTTTACTAGCAACTCAGAGTCAACAAAAGAGTTATGCAGATACTAGGAGGCGAGAGTTAGAATTTATGACAGGTGACTAAGTGTTTCTGAAAGTATCACCGATGAGAGGAGTGGTCAAATTTGGCAAGAGAGGGAAGTTAGGACCACGATACATTGAACCATTCGAGATTATTAAACGGGTTAGACCAGTAGTGTATCAGCTTTCCTTACCATCTAAGCTAGTACGCATACACGATGTTTTTCATGTTTCCATGCTGAGGAAGTGTGTACATAGTCCAGACCAGATAATAGAGCACGAGCCTTTAGATATTTAGGAGGACTTGAGTTATATTGAGCAACCAATACAGATCCTAGACAGACGAGAGCAAGTTCTTCGAAACAAGATCATTCTGCTGGTAAAGGTATTGTGGAGGAACCATCAACTTGAGGAGGCTACTTGGGAACGTGAAACCGAAATACGTACCGAGTACCCTTATTTGTTTGCACCATGACATAGTTAAGTTTGGGGGACCAAACTTATTTAAGGGGGAAAGAATGTAACACCCCGGCCCGAAATATGACTGAGCAACCTTGTAACCCGAGCTGTTAAGACTTTATATTACGATATTAAATGAACTGCACGATTTTGGAATGTGAATGGTTTCAAATGTATAGACAGTGCAGAGTAACCCAAGGCCGAACATGTCATACGTGCACGAATACGTACCAGTATACGTACACATGTACGTGTATTGATATATAAGTATAAATAGAATATTACATGTACAAAAATATATATATGTATATGTATATATAAATGTCATTAAATATAAATGCATGTATATACATGATTAACTACAACACACACACACATATATATATATATATGTAAGTATATGAACAAGCATCATATATGAACAGGTGCATATATATATATATATATATGATTATATATATAAATGCATGAAAAAGGGCCTGCCATGCATGCAGCAGGTGTTGTGTGTGTTTGTGGCATATTAAGTGGGAGTAGGAAATTTCCATGAAATTACAAGGCATGTAAAGGTCTTCCAGGAATTAAATGCACTGAACCAACTGGAGAAAAAATGGGGAGGTAGCCGAAATATAGGAAAATGGAAGTCAAAAAAAGGGGGAAAACAAGAAGGGGACTAAAGGATGGTAGCTAAATGAGGGAAGAAAGGGAAAAGGTGGCAGGAGAAAACTTTGCTATAAAAAGGGAGGTGGTGCGTTCATAGGGAATACAAAACCAAGAAAGGGAGCCGAGGCCAAGGGAGGAGTTCTGAGAATCCAGAAGGAGAAGCTAGGGGGATCCAAAAGGAGAAATTGTGAGCAAAATTGAGAATTAAGGTAAGTTAAATGACTTCTATTTTTAAAATTCTAAAGCATGAAGTTAGGTTCTATGGCTAGGGTCTGAATTAGCATAAAATGGGTAGCAAGTAGGAAAAAGAATCAGTTTAAAGGGGTTAGAAACAAGAGAGAAAAAATCAGTTGCAAGTCTTGAGGATAATTTGGGTTTTTGAGATGTTATGCATTAAACTCAGTTTAAATAGCGTAAAATTAATCCTATAAACTGTAGAAACAATTTAGAAATGATTAAGAACTAAAACCGTACAGAAATCATCACAATTCGAGCTCACCCGAAAAAACGTGATTTCTACCGGAGCTACTATTTTTGTTGTATTCATAATGTTTAAATGGTCCAAATTAAAAACTAAGGTCGGAAATATAAACCTCATAGAATTTAGAAGTAGACTGCATTAAATTTTGGGGAGAAAAATAGGTCAAAAAAATCGACCGTTGCCGGAAAAGGTAACGGGGACTGATCGAGAAGACGATGAACAGTCCTCGAATGGCGTCGTATGGTATGATATCCCGACCCGGGATACAACACGTTTACTGAGGTCAATCGACTGAATAGTGTAATGTGAACTGTGAGCTCTATATCATAGTATTTCATGGAACCGAGCGATTGAGGGATGTGAATAAATTGTTTAGAATAGCCAGTGTCGGGCAATACCCGAGCACCTCAAGGTCCAGCATCATGATGCGTGCACGCACGCATCTCTATGCACGACCATATTTCACATACACGTAGTACGTCAAAAATCAGTGTATGCATGCACTGTCATAAATGGATATATATGCACGTATATGGATATACTCTCACGTATAAGATATGTATTTTATATGTGTATAAATAAATACATATAGTATAATGTATATTATGTATATATATATATATGTATATGTATACATAATACATGTATAAATATAAAGGGAAATATCAAAGAAAAGACAAAGGAAAAGGAGGGGGGCTGCACATACATAGTGACCTATGTATACATCACTGTGTGTGTGTGTGTACTGTGCGGCTGAGAGGAAAGCACCAAGGCCACCGACATTGGTGCAAGTGGATCGTATATATATATATATATATATATATATATATATATATATGATGCATGTTGGTACGTGGATGGCTAGGGTTGAAGGGGCGGTTATCTACAGTCAAGACTGACTGCAAGAGAGATAGAGAGAGATAAAGTAGAGAAAAGAGAGGCGGTGGAGTGTTGCTTTATATATATGTATACGGGTTTGTGAGTTGAGAGGTTAGAAAAGAAAGGGAAGGGTCAGGAACTGAAGGGGAGAAGAAGAGATAGAGATTGATTCAGAAACAGAGAGATTCAGAAGGGGCACCGAGAGCAAAACAAGAAAACCCAGGTAAGTAATCGTGTTTCTGTCTTTACAATTTAAGCATGATATTAAGATGTTAATAGTAGGGACTGAATCACTATAAAATAAGGAACATTTAGCAAGAAGAATCAATCAAAAAGGTCAAGGAACGACCGAGAAAAATCCAGTTGCAGGTTTTATGAATAATCCCGGGTTTCATGCAAATCTAGGCTTAAAACTTGTTTTAAGTTTCTAAAAACGACCTACTCAGGTGCAGAAACATACTAGAAGAATTATAGGACCAAAACAGTGATCAAAACGTCACGAAAATGAAAAATATAGCTTGGCCGGAGAGTCGGCCGGAGTTGATAAACTCACTATTCGTGAAGATGGGGAGGGTCTTGATGAAAACTAAGGTTAGGGTTGAGATCCTTAGGAAGAAGGGAAGAAAATGGCATTGAAAACGGGGTGGAATAAGGTCGGATTTAGGCTGCCGTCACCGGAGAAGGTGACGGAACCCTAATGCATGCTCACCGGAGTATCAGGGAAGATGACCGGAATGTCGGGGGCACTTCGGGTCAAGACGGAACCGGGTTTGGGTTTGGATCGGGTCGGGATCCGACCGAAAATAAAAGGGGCAAGCTATACTGTGTCGTTTTATGTTGGATTTTAAATGAGATGGGTGTGTTTGGTAACAGGGATAATAAATTGGAATTGGGCTAAGGATTATCTAATCCATGGATGGGATAGGAAATTGGGTTATTGAACTCTAGTTCTTAGAAAATAGTGAACCGGCTGTTTCAATAAAGAACCTGAACCGGTTAGGGTTTCTAAATGGTGAACCCACTGGTTCAGACCGAGATTTAGGGAAATTCCATTTCGACCCCAAATGTTTTAGGAAATGTCACTGTGGCCCAAACAGGAAAATTAATTAAATATTAATTTTTACAATAATGCCCCTATTTCAAATATAGGTCAAACGAAGTCCAAACGATGCAAATGAATAGTCAATTTTTATTATCTCGGACATTCTAAGATCAATGGTGAGGTCCGTTTCATGAGACGGGGTCCCAAAAAATAGAAATAACCGTAAAAGTGCAAAATGACTATTTTGCCCTTTTAAGTACACATGTCCAAATGGAATTCCGCGAAAGACTAAACCGACTTTCTTCGGCGTTCCGGACTCAATGGTAAGGTCTAAATTAGTATTAGAAATACTTATGATAGCAAGTCATAAAATTTGTTGAATAGCATTTATTCTGAAACGTATTACTGATATATAGGGAACTCGAAAGGCAAGGGCACACTCACGGATTTCTGATATAGAATCACGATAGAGGTAAGTAAATTCACCCTCTCTTCCATATGGTGTTTCCAAGCCAAGTTTATTCTCTTTATTGCCAAGCTTGTACTCTTGAAAGTACCTCACGTTATTGCTATCCACAATGTGATATTGTTCTATCTTGTGGACATTGATTGACTGCTGTATCATTGTTATCATGTTGAACCATGCCTTGAAAGGCTTGCTGTTATGCTTTCATTGAATCTATGATATTCCTATTTTATACTTCTATGGAATCACGAATGATCATGATATGTTATGAATACCGGATTTGTGCTCAGTCACAACATCCTTCCGATGCTTTCTGTATTAACTGGAGACCTAAGGGTCAAGTCCATGAATGGACAGGTGGCAGGAATGAATTCCTCGAAGGCTTTCCACCGGCAATTGACTGGCATGATCACTGGCATTTCATTGCATTTCCACTAGCATTTCATTTGCATTACCACTGGCATTCTCATGGAAAACAGAATATAAGCATCTCGACTGGATTATTGTTGTGGTTATGTTACTGAATGGTTACTGCTTCTTATGGTTTATCTTACATTGTTCATTGATTTGATTGTAATCGATTTATTGTGGCAGTGCTTTTATTGTGACAGATTATTATTGAGAAATCTATATCACTGCCTTACCCATTACTCCTGATTGTACATTGTGACCTATTGTTCATTGGCTATCATGGCAACTGTTCTCATTGGCTATCACAACATCTCTTTCCTTATGATTGGCCATCATAATCTTATTCATGGATTTGTATCTTACCGATACCAGTGTCGGAGATCTGTTTTTACTTGCTGAGCTCTTGTAGCTCATTCCACCCTATTTACCCCCATTTCAGGTAATGACGCTGCAAGACCCTAGTAGGAGTCTGAGAGCTGTAGGAGGACATTTTGAGGAACTGTACCAGTCTATGTTTTAGTTCTCCCATGTATTCACCACCCACGGGTGCTGGTTATGTCTGGTTCTTATTTTTGTTATTGTAGAACCATATCATGTATTGAATAGACTTCCGCTGACATTGTGTACTGAAAGACTTCCGCTGATTTACTGTTACTGAAAAGACTTCCGCTGTTATTGTTTTGAGATTTTAGCACTTTGCATATTAGTACTATGATACAGGAATGGAAAAAGTAGGGACAACTTTCGGGTCGGCCCCGCGACACGAGATCCGCATAGGGTGGGTTTCGGGTCGTGACATATGGTGATATTTTAAATCAAAGCTGTGTCATTTTAAGGGTTCTGATTTTAATTATATATATGTATGGGACCATTTGGTTACAGAGTTATGAAGTTAAATTAAGGGATGGGGTATCCTATCCCTATTCAAAACCAATTTTCCATTTGGTTTTCAAAGTCAAAGAAAAAAAATACGGGGGCTTGCTGCCCCTAGGAGTCAAAACGAAGACCCAACCAAGGCAGGATTCTAAGGCTGTTACAAGGACCACTGAGCCATGGGCTCATGTGTGGTCATAGTACCCCTCAATATATATATATATATATATATATATATATATTCTATAAGTAACTAAATCAGGAAAAAAATAAAAGGGGCACAGCCCCTAGAGACTCGAACCCCTGACCATTTGAAAGAAAAGCCCAAGCTGATACCGTTTTAACAGGAAAGCCCGTGATGTTCAATGTGCATAAATTTATATACATATATATATATATATATTATGTAAAAACTTTATGAAATTAATTAAATTAATAAGAGTAAAATAATGCGAAGTCCAAATAAAATATATAAATAGTGTATTTTGACTATCTTGGGCATTCTGAATCCAATGGCAAGGTTCGTTTTATGAGACGGGACTCCGAGAAATAAAGACCCGTAGAAATACTAAATGCCCCAATTACTACCCGAACCCAAATGGAATTCTTCTTCGACGTTCCGAACTCAACGGTAGAGTCTAAATTAGTAAAAGAGATACTTATAATAATGAGGCATAAAATTTGATGAATAACACTAAAATTGAAACGTGTTTACTGATATATATATATAAGGGACTCAAAAGGAAAATGGAAAGTCACAGAATACTAAGGCACTGCTAAGGTAAGTGGATTCCTATCTCTTATACGTGGTTTTCCAAGCCACGATCTTTCTATTACTGCCAAAACTTTATACTCATGTATATATCCACTGTTACTGTTCCCACCATTGATATTGTCCTATCTAGTGAAGGCCTATTGAATGATATCTCATGATTTGATTCATTGTATTGATGCTTATCATTGAATGCTTATGTCATGATGTTCCATATCTTATACACTTCTTATGGAATTGTGATATACTCTTGATTCATATTAAATGTCGGGTTTTGTGCTTAGTCATATTACCCATCCGATGCTATCTGATTGACTGGACTTGCGGGTCAATTTATGGGACCTACAGATCGAGTCCACGAACGGACACATGGCAATGATGGCATTTTTACGTAGTGAGTTAAAAGAGAATTTTATATGCATTCATGTTAAAGGGGGGTATGTAGGGCCCCCAAAAGACCGAGTGTTTGCCAAACCCTGAATAGAGTAAATGCATCATTCATGTTTGACTATTATAATTATTGGATTCATAGGATGTTTTCATTTCCCTATGAATAGTTCTATGATTGATAGTTCCTTATTTATTGGATTTGACTACAACCAATTTATTGTTGCAGTATACTTATGTTGATCGTGATTATTGAGATTTTCCCACAATCATGTTACACTGTTACTCACAAATGTTATTGTGCCTTATTGTTCATTGACCATTACGTCATTTTACTGTTAACTGCAATCGTTGTCATGACTGGCTATCATGTTACCTTTGAGTTTGTATTTTTCATGTGATTCCTAACCCGTATTGGAGAAAGGCTTTTACAAACTGAGCTTGTAGCTTACCCCATTTATTATATTTTTCAGGTGAGAACACTACAATAGGAGATCAGAAACATAAGGAGGCAGTTGAGGAACATGATAAATTAATGTAGTCTCTCCCATGTACTCACCACCTAAAAGTGATTTCTATTTAGTTTCATTTTTAGTCATTAAACAATAATTTGTATTAAGACTTCCGCTTTTTAATATTATGTCTCTATTATTTACTGTTATCATTGTTGATAGAAAGAATGGAAAAAGAAGGGACGGCCATTGGGCCAGCCCCGCGACACGAGATTCGCATAAGGTGGGTTTCAGGTCGTGATAGGTTAGACTTAATGAGTTTATGTTTATACTTCAATAAGTCCATGGCTAGAAAGATTGATTTAGGTTGGAAAAATTAAAGGACCTAAAAGAAAATGGCATACACCCAAAAATTAAATATCAAATGAGACAAAGGAATGTGACTTGTTCATTCGATTGAGTGATTGACTAATTGAAACACGCGAGTAACCGCCCATTTGAACCATTTTCTTGCGATTTTCTCTAGTTTCTCTCAAGTTCCTCACATTTCTTGCTTGATATTGATCCTGGTATTCATCATTCACATATTCCTTTTTGGTTAGTGTGATTTATGTGTCGAGTGCTCCACTTTCATCAATCAGTTTTAAATTCCCACGTTTGTTGTTTCTGTAAATCCTTGGGTCCCTTTTTTCACTTTCCTACCGTTTATTTGATTTATCATTTAGACTTAAGGTTAATGTGGACTACTAGTACACTTGACGTAATACCATCCTAGGATCATCCTTTTTTTTTCTTGTCACATATACTACATGATTATGTTATCGAAAATAGTGCCCATGGTTGAGGAGAATTTCTCCTATCCCATTCTTATTGGCAGGGCATGTAACACCCCTGACCTAATTACCGAGTAATTAGTGTCAACTGAAAGATGTCGGTAGCATCAACCTAAAATTACACCGTGTTAAATGTTAGGAAACAATAGTTCCTAAAATGTCAATAAATGACACAAGTTATGATAAGATGACAAAATCAAGAAGACTAGTACTTGTGACAAAATAATATTAGCTAAATGAACTAGTAAACAAAAAAATTAATCAAGGAAACTTAATGCATGGTAAATAAAAGAAAAGAGAAAAAAGATGTCAAAAAGGGTTGGCCAAGAGTTGAAGCTTACACCTTTTACAAGGAAATGATTAACACCCAAAAAGAAAAT
The DNA here is from genome assembly GCA_008638375.1 of Nyssa sinensis. NCBI lineage: Eukaryota > Viridiplantae > Streptophyta > Magnoliopsida > Cornales > Nyssaceae > Nyssa > Nyssa sinensis. The sequence goes on along the minus strand of CM018042.1, from coordinate 9,522,155 downwards.
CCACTAGGCTACTAGCATTTTGTGCTATGATGGCCATAAGAAAAATACATAAAGTAAAAGTAAGTAGGGAAATTTCATAAAGAGGTGAGGTGTCACCATCTAAGTGCACCAACATGTTAGCCAATCAAAACACATGCACCAAATCCTCATGATTCATATGCGGCTCATGATGTGAAGAAGCCCCAAAAGAAAAGAAGTCGGACTTGCGTGTGTGTTACGTTCGGCTAGAGAGAGAGAGAAGTAGAAGAAGAAGAAGAAGAAGAAGAAGAAGAAGAAGAAGAAGAAGAAGAAGAAGAAGAAGAAGAAGAAAGGGAGAAAATGATAGACCTATATATGCACACACAAGAAGCCAAAACCTAAAAGGTTGTGCAAGCAAGAGAAAGATAGATGCAGAGGTTGAGGAGGAAACAGAAGAGAGAGAAAGTGAAACATGTAGGCTTATCTCAAGAATTTTCTGAATTTAACTTCAGTTTAATCCACTTAGAATGCATATATAAACTATATTGTTGATATAAACTAGTTTAGAGAGGATAACGATGTTTGAAAAGGGCTCCAAATAGTAGAAAAATTAGAAACAGCCATTGATAAGACCTCAAAGGTGGGTCTGTATCGACCAAAACCAAACAAGTATTGATAGATTGGGGCTTAAACTAGAGATCACAAGGATCTCAAATCCATAAAGAGTTAGGGAAAAAAGATAAAAGGAAAGAAAAAAAAATTCAATTTACAGGTCACGGGTCAAAAATCAATTTTCACCAACAGAGCTTAAAGCTCAAAATTTTGATGGGGAGATGAATCCTTAAGTGAAGAGGGTCACGTCAGGCAAAACCCATCGAATTTGGAGGAGAAACAAGTTCAAACCGAGTTTGTTGCAATTGTGATTATCGAGCTTCAACTGAGTTATAGGAGCTTGTTTCAACCTTCCAAATGAATGCCAAAACTTCTCTTTAACTCCCAAAAGATGATCAAGATTGAAAACATGTCAGAAAACTAACTAGAAATGCTCGAAATAGGAACTGAAAGTGTTAGGGTTTGCGATGAACATTATATTCTTAAGGAAGAAAGCGATGAACAATTGTTGGGTTCGGTTCGGGTAGGTTGGGTCAGGTTGGCTCGACCCGCATGTGAACGGATCCGAACTTATTCTAAACGACGTCGTTTCAATTAAATAGGGATGACATCATGATGATGTTCTGATGATGCACCAAACCAGACCAAACGGTTGGTTCTCGCCTTAATTGGACTGGCTCACTTGGTTTTGGACAAGACCAGATGTTTTTTTTTTTATAACTTTCCATAAATCACGTTTCAACCCCCAAAAATTTATGGAAATGACCTGAAATACCCTAAAAAATAATTAAAAATTACTTTTAAATTAAAAAAATTATCAAAACACCTTTAAGCCTAAAATTGGCTAAACGAAAGCCAATTAAAATGCACGAAGAGTCTAACCTAACTTTTTTGGGCATTCTAGACTCAGTGACGGAGTTCGATTTATGAAATTAGACCCCGAAAAATATGAACGGACAAATTGGGATAATTCTAATTGTGTCCTAATGTATTAATTAAATTGTCAATTGAACCTCGATGACCAAATTAAAAAATGATGAATACGTCCTTAAGACTTAATGAAGCTACTAGAAGAGTATAGATGAAATTAAAAGACCTATATTAATGTTTTAAAGGTTGTCTGGACTAAAAAATGAAGTCTGTTTAAGGAAACGATGAACTGAACAATATAAGATATAAGGGGGTAAATTACTAAAATGCCCTTGAGGACTAAAGTAAACCATACAATGAACTATGAAGTGTTAGAAATCCTAACTAAAGACCGTGAGGAAATCCTAAACAATAAGATTAAGCCAAGACGAGGTTAAGAACACTAAGTAAGCAAATGATAAAGCTAAGGATCTATGCTGATATAGTATTAATGTATTTTGAACCATGATTTAGGATCACCACCAAGGGAATAAGGATAAGACAATGGCTAACGCAAGTAATGTAACATCTTGACCCAATTAAGTGGAGAAATTTAGGATAATGATGATTATTATAAAAGAATTTTCTTAATAATCATGACCAATTCTACTTAAAACTAATAGTCTATAAATGCAGAGACAAATGTATAAATGAGAGCAATTAGCAATGAATTGGAGACAATCAATTTTAAGAATAAGGTTTAATGACAAATGTCATAACTTGATAGCAAAATATGATTGGTGTAAATCAAGGATTTAACACACGAATAATTTATAAAATTAGTGCATGAAATGGACTAAGGCAAGGCTAGTAGTACACGAATAATGCATGCTTCATTAAGATTATTCTAAAAATTATAAAGGAATTTTGGGAATAATTTTAGAGACATAAAAAATGATGGTAAATTTTTCGTTTTGCTAGGTAGGGCATTATTCATACATTATTTGCCGATAGAGCACTACATATGCATCATTTAGACATAAGTCACATTTTGAAAGTATATTTTTAGTATGAAATAGAAGAGAAATATTCTTAAAATGTTAAAATACACCTCCTGTAAGAATTTGAACCTATTCAGAGACAGTTTTAAAAATGGACCAAAAAGGGCATCCAGGTGGACCGGGCCAAACCCGCCCACAGACGAAAATAAATTTTTTGAAAAAATATCATTTAAAATAATTTTAAGAACTTTGGTTAAGGAAAAATGTCGAATTGAGGCATTTCGGGACAAGTTGTAATGTAACGGGGTCCCTGAACTCATTAAGGGCAGAAGGGTCATTTTACCCCTTAGCCCCTTTAGTATAAATACAGTCCGTTAGAGATAAAAATCTTAGAATTTGGTCTGAGAAGAAGCAGAAACTCGTGCATGGAGAGAAAAGTGAAGAAAACCTAGGGTTTTCCAAGTTTCAAGCCTCCAAAACTCATCTCTAGGCTAGGATTCTTACAAGGCTTCCTTCTAGGAAGTTGTTCCCCACATCAAGGGCTACATTCTCACTAATTGGTTCGACTACACAATGGAGACAACTCCCTAGGGTTGAGAAAAACCCTTTTAGGTATGATATCTTTTTAAGTAAAGAATAAGGTTAAGTTTAGGAGTGTTTTATATGTTGATTGAGTGATTTATATGTTTACTTGTTGTTAGAAAGTCACTTAGGATGTAGTTGCTTTGAAAAACCTAGAGTTAGAAATTTGTATACTTGTGTGTTCTTTGAGTTCTTTGAGAATTTTTCAAAATGATGAACATGTAACTTGAAAATATGTTTGATTCATTACATTGTGGCTTATGTTCATGTGAATAGACCTTGTATTTTGAAAGATATGGCTGTTTAATGCATTGATGTTTTGTGTAATTATGTGTTCTTTGAGAATTGGTAATATAGTGAACATGTAACATAAGCATGTGTTTAAATTGATTGAATATAGCATTTGTTTATGTGGAAGAAGTTGTGTGGTTTGAAAGTTAGAGTTTACTTATGGATGATACATGATTTAAGGTGTATACCAAGCATTTGATAAAATGTCTCATTGAAATTGTATAAAAAAATCAAGGCATCTTGGCATACTTGAATTTTTGAAAACATAGTGTGGGTTGAGCACTTGGTACTCTGCATTATGAGGGTGTAGATCCTGTGGTGAAAAACCCTAAAATCTGGCCAATTTCAGTACTCGCGGGCCGACGGGGGTGGACCGTGAAGTGAGACATACTACAGTACTCGTGGGCTGACAAGGAAGGACCGTGAAGCGAGACATGTATTGGGCATAGAGTTGCATGTGTGTGTCATGCATATTGCCATGGCATTACATTGACGAATTGGAAGGCATATAGTTTATATATGTACACTTGCACATGCCACGTCTTAACTTTGTTCCTTGCATTAGTACTATATCATACCAGCAGTTGAGCTGACCCCTCGTGGGATATCATATTACAGATGAGGCTTCCGGTACTTGAGACTTAAAGAATGGATGGGACATGGACCATGAAGGATATTTGGCCTTAGGGCATAATTTTTGAGTTGTATGGGGGCATAAGCCCAAAGACATGTGTAATGAATTTGTAAAAATCTTGTATATTATGAACACAATGGGCAAGGCCCTATATTTGTAATGAACGAGAGGTTGTGACGTTTTAAATTTCAAGCATATGTGTATGTATGGAGGATTGTATATTTTAAATGATGTATAGATGTTTAGTTGGATCAAAGGATATATTTGGTTGCTAATTTGAGAAATGATAGGTTGTGTTGTGAAAAATTAGGTGGAAAAGGCTTAGAAAACAAAGGAAACCATGCTAAAATTTTGTGAAATTAAAAGGTTAATTAGGTGTGTAAAATACCCTAAATTATAGGTGGAAAAAGTTCTAAAAATGGGGGTTAAAAACCTTGAAGAAATAGGCTAAAAATTAGGAAAAAATAGCCTTCAAAACTTTGGAAAAAAATTTAGAAAACAGAGAAAATTAGCTGTTGGACAGAGAAATTCAACTGCAGTAAATACATTGTTGCTATAGTGCACCTGCAATAGTGCCCCAGACCAGTAGCCTGACATGCCCCTAGCCCCCTGCCACAGCCTAGCCGCACGCCTACGTGCCCTAGCTTGCCCTGCGCGCCTGTCAGCCGCTCTTACGCGCGTGCGCGCGCACCCACGCTTGTTGCTTGATAGCCCATGGCACCCAACCCTGACATCCCTCCTAACACCTGTTTGGCCACCCTTTTGGGCCATGTTTAGCCACCTTTTTGGGCCAGTTTTGGCCACTTTATTGAGCCATGTTTAGCCACTCTCATGAGTCATGTTTGGCCACTTCCTTAGACAAATTTTGGTAGACTTCTTGAATTATTCTTGGCCTATGTCTTAGGGCATTTGGGGCCCATTTGGGCCATTATTCCAAGGTATATTTAGAGACACTTCGGGTCTATTTTGGAGACCATTTTTTAGCATGACTTATACTTATTTTGACTATTGATTGGAAGGGATGTTTGAGTGACATTAGGAGACCATTTTGGTTAAGTCTAATAGTAAGTTTTCATTTCAAATCTTGGGGAAACATGGGGGAATAAATTCATAATCAACTGAATCCATCTTAATGGTCTTTTATTTATTTTTCTTATTTCATTTCACTCACTCCCCGAGTTTGTGAAAATTCGAGGCGTGACAATAATTAAGGTACAATGTAATACACTCACAAAAAGAAATAAAAGAAAAAAGGCTTAAAAAGGCTCCCACCAAGTTTTGAACCTTGCACCTTGTGCAAGCAAATGATGAGCTCCCAAAAATTTGCCAACTAGGCTACCAGCACTTTTGTGCAATAATACCCACTTAAAATGTATATATATATATATATATATATATAATAAAATGCATATATAGGTAGCATGCAAAAGTTGGGTGTCATCACCCTAAAGGACGGACCTCTCAACCAATGAAAATTCATGCAGCCAATCCCCTTGTCAACTCATAATATGGCTAGATAGAGAAGGTAGCTCAGACCTTTGCGTGAGAGACTTGTGTGTGTGTCAAACCAGATTTTGGTTGCTACTAGAGAGAGAAAGATAAAGAGGCTACAGAGAGAAAGTGAAGGGTGGAAGATTTGTAGCCATTGCATGTTGCATGCAAGGTATAGAGCTAGAAGAATGGAGGTCACTGAAGCTGGTGGAACCTAAATGGGGCACACAAGGCCTAGAGATAGAAAGAGAGAGAGAGAGAGAGAGAGAGAGAGAGAGAGAGAGAGAAAGAGAATAACCATTGAAGGTAAGTTTCTCTCACTAGGAAATTTCTTTCTAAAGTGGTATTTATGGGACTCTTAGTTCATGCATGTGCTTAGAATTGAAAATGGAAGAAGAATAGAAATGAAATGAAATAGTTTGAGCTTGAAAAACTCTAAGAAATCATATGACCGAATCTAGGAAAATTTGGGTTATGAAGAAACTTAACCAAAAACCTGATTTTGATCGTAAGGCTCGAAAGGGCATGAAAATGGTCAAGAGACCATGGAGAAAACCAAAGTTGTAGGTAGGGTTGAATGATCGGGGTAACTAAATATTGGGTGTTTCACTGAGTTTTATGAACAGGAAAATATTTTCTAAGGTTCCAGGACCTCATTGGAATGAAAATGAAGTAAAAACACCCACTGAAACTCCACGAATAGAAAAACAAAATGTTGTTGGAAAAATAAAAATGTTGGAAAAATGGGCCTTGCCGGAATAGCCTTTGTAAGTCTCTATTTGGATGACCAAAGTTTAACCAAACTAGATTTTGAGCTTAGAAATGAAATCTCCATGGAAAAAAGGTTCGAAACATGTTGGGCTCATCACCAAAGATCGCCATTGCTGGAGAAGGCAATCGGCATAGGCTAGACTTTTGTTGACCAAGTCAAACTTTGACTAGGTTGGTCAACAGGTTAGGTCGGTCAACGGGTCGGGTTTTGACCAGTATCAAACTGATCCAAGGGCTAACCGAATGATGTCGTTTGGTTTAATAAGGCATGACGTCAAGCTAACACAATGAACCAGACTGAACCGTTTGGTTCACCCTTGTGTTGGATCGGTTCACTTGCACTAGGACTGAACTGGATGGTTTTTTCAATATACTTTTTAGAATTATAGTTCCACCCCTAAAGTTCAGAGAAATTATGAAACGACTCCATAATCTTTTGGAAATTACAAAAGGGCCTAGAAAAATTATTAAAAATTAATTTTAAATCCTTTTTAAATTTAGAAAAATTAACAAAATGTCATTGAGTTAAAAATAGGCCAAACGAGGGCCGATTAAAATGCACGAATAGTTTAACCCAACATTTTTGGGCATTTTGAACTCAAAGGCGAAGTCCGATTTATGAAATTAGATCTTGAAAAATATGATCGGACAAGTGGAATAATTTCAATTGTGTCCTAATGTATTAATTAAGCTATTAATTGAACCCCAATGACTATGAAAATACCTATCTTAACATTTTTAGGCATTCTAGACCCAATGGCGAGATCCATTTTATGAAACGAAATTCTGAAAATACAGACACGTGAAAGGTCATAATTACCAATATGCCCTTAGTAATCCAAAAGCTAGTTAAATGTCAAAGATAGCATATTATGACTTTCTTTGACATCTCAGACTCAATAGTGGAGTCCATTTTAGCAAACAAAGTACCGAAAAAGGGACACGTGCAAATACAAAATTATAAAAATTCCCTTAGGCTTAACATAAGTCACATATATGCAAATTAAGGTCCGGAAAAGCCTAAATTGATTATCTTTGATATTCCAGACCTGACGTTGATGTCCTTTTGAAAAAAATAAGACCTAGTAAAAACTAAAAAAATAATGAATACGTACTTAAGACTTAATAAAGTTACCAAAAGTGTATAGATGAAATTAAAAAGGTCCATGTAAATGTTATAAACACCGACTGGACTTAAAAATGAAGTCTAAATACGTAAATTGTGTATGAAAAAATATGGAACATGAAAAGTGTAATTTACTATTATGCCCTTGAAAGGCCAAATAAGCTATGAAGTATCAAGAACCCTAAATTGAGAATCTAAAGGGGTCTCTTAATCGATAAGACTAAGTTCAAAAGAAGTTAAAACGCTGAATAAAGATGTTTGAAATTCGAACGAATACTAATTCGACATACAATGTATTTTTGATCCATGATCATAGGATCACCCAAATGATGGAAAGTAGAACAAGGCTATGGGATAGGTACTATCGTACTAGTATGGAAATGTAATGCGAAGGACCCAATGTAAGTAAACCCAAACTCTAATATGTGGATTTTTACTCTACTAATGTGGCGTACTTGTATAGTTGCCAATCTTTGTCTCTTGAAATTTTACAACAATAATTACTCTAAGTCCACAACCTATTGTTTGTTGTGATTCTATGTTGTGAAATTTATGATCTTTAGAGATTCTAATCCCCTTGAATATCTATGAGTCCTTTGACTACTTGGCTTTATCTTATTTTGTGATCATTGTGATTTCTTTTGTTGTGGATGTTTCTAACCTATGTATATGGATATACCTTATGGAATCCTTTTGCTGATAAGCTTATTTGTGAGTACCTAGGGTTGTGTTTGTCACAACGCCCATCTTGACTTTTTGGATGGTAATGGCCTACGGGTTGGTGTTTGGGAATGATACCCAACACGTTGTCCTGATGAAGACATTTTGATACGATGATAAGAGCTCATGGTGCCATTTAGGGGAACCTAGAGATGAGTGGTGAACCTGGATAAGTGTTATGTAGGGTTGGCTGGGTCCTATTTGTTGATAGCATCTATTTAACTCAATTTGTATACGTTTGATTCCACATGATTTGTTGATTTGATAATGTTCCCTTTGGATGTGAAATACGCCTTTGAGGCTTATCTTTGTGTTCAATTTGAATCTCTTTGACTTTGGCAGTGAAACATTTTATGTTGATCTATTTGACTCAATTTGGATATGTTTGATTCTACACCATTTGTTGATTTGATGATGTTATATTTGAATGTGAAATACACCTTTGAAGATTATCTTTGTATTCGATTTGAATCTCTTTGATTTGGGCAGCTAAACATCATATGTTGATAAATTTGTGCTTGTAGACTTGCTTAGCCATTCTTATCGCATTGTGAACTCCTTATGAAATTGTGTTGCTCTGGCCTGATGGCCAATCCCTTTAAGCTTGAAATCCTGTGATTACTCTCTTGTTATACACCATTGTGTAACCCATGGCAAAGTGAAGGATTTACTTACTGAGCTAAGTTAGCTCACCCCAGAATTATAACAATTTTTTAGGTAACACAACATGGTAGGAAAGGCAGTGATGGTGACTAATGAAGCTAGTGATGTGTTGTGGGAAACTTTGATGGTGTACAACTCTCGAATCTTAACTTGAACAAATCCTGCAAGGATTGTAATTTTATTAGATAATATGACAGAGCGATGTTGCAAGAGTAATTAGAATTGTGTAGAAATTAATGATGATAGAAATTGTATTGAGAATGATCTTATTGATGAATTGATAAAATTGATTGGTTATCAGATGAGTTGCATATGTGTAGCTTCCACACTTGCTTAAAAAGAAATTTTTTTACTGTCTTGTGCAATTTATTTGATTTTGTATGGCCTGTCTGGGTGATAGTGTTGGTCACTGACTCCTAATCTGCAAAGGGTGGGTTTTGGGTCGTGACAAGTAAAGTAAGCAAGTAAGGAAATGACTTTGGACTCTAGACTATATGTGAGTAATCCTAGACTTTAAAGTGAAAAATTTAACTCCATGACTTCCAAATTGTTTTAATTTAAAGTCTTGTTATTTACATGACCCATATTTAAAGCATGTTTCCTGTTTTGTTTTGAAAGTACTATCGTGAATTGCAAAACATGCTTATTTAAATGCCAAGTTGTTTATATGACTCTTACTTCAAGCATGCCTATCTCTGTTTGCAAAGTTATGATAAATGTTTTCTTTTGAAAATGAATATTTCTCAGTCAAGCTATGTTTAAGTGCACTTGAAAAGCATCTATTTGAAAAGTAATGTTTTAAAAGCTTCCTGTTTGTGAACCGGTAATGCAAGATCATTAATTCATAAGTACTCATGTGTAGTGTTTCGTTTAAGATTCACTCTTGTAATGCCTGCAAGAAGTCTAGAGATCTCTCGTGCTTAGATCATGTATAACATACTGACCTCTTGTTAAGCATAGAGTCCAGATCGATACAAATTGTAACACCCCGACCCGATTAATTAATAATTAGTTTGCTAATTATTAATTAGAAATGAGATAAAAAACGATTAAGAAAATTAATCATAATCTCTTGACGGTCATGATAGACCAATAAAATGATTAAGCACGTCAGGAGAGAAAGGTGTAATACCCGGACCCAATTACTAATTAATTAGGTGAGATGGTGTCATTTTAACACTACAAGAATTCGAGTTAGCTAACTACAGAAATCACAAAGAAATAATAATCCACACTGGGCCTTTGACATCAAAGCTAACCGAAATAGGAAACCTTCAGAAGAAAACAGTTTCGTAAAAAGAGCACTGGAAAAGAAATTACGAAGGAAAAAGCTAAAATAGAAATTTGTGCCAGTCAAACGAGGCATAAGCCCAAAATGAGGGGAAAAATGCCAAAAGTGAGGCCAAGGGGATTTGAACCGTTGACCAAGTGAGGGAACTGTAAAAGCATTCAAAAATATACCAAGTGGGTTCTCAGCACTTTTGTGCTTAATTATACAACTTAATTGTATATGAACCTAAATGACCCAAGCCCGACCTCCCAAATTGGCCAATGGCTATACATGCAAACCCCTCATCATCCACTAAGCCCCCCCTCACATCAGCCCATATCACCCTCTGCCCTAGCCCATATCAGTACACCTAAACCCTACAAGTGTATATATATAAGTATATGTATAGGTGCACTCATATACACATAAGTCTTGCATTTCTTTTAGAAAAACACCAAGTGTGAGTGTGCTCAGATAGTGTATGAAGGGAGTTGTGTAGGCGTGAGGTCTGCTAGAGAGAGAGAGTAGAGAGAGAAACATTATGTGAGAAATTGTGTGTGTGCATGCATGTGTTTGTGAGCTTCACTTAAGTGCACCATGAAGAAGGGGACTAAGAAGCACGTCCCAGAACTGTGCATGCAACCAAGAGAGAGACATTGGAAAAGGGAGAGAAGTTGTTAGAAGATGAAAGAGAAACCAAGAAGGTAAAATTCTCTCTCTAAATTTTCTTTGTGTACCCACTGTTTTAGAGTATTGTTTTTGCATGCATGTGGAACAAACTGTAAGAGGGATAAAATGGAAGAGAAATCATGGTTTTAGAGCAAGCAAACCCTAAGAACAGGCCTGAACCGCTATTGACAACCAACCTTGAGGTCGGTCTGAACTTACTTAATGGAAACTGTTTGACATACGTTGGGTCTTAAACTAGATGCCATGTGGTTTACAACGCAACAAAAACCAGACCAAATGGCTCAAAAATGAGCCTTAAAACCTGAGTTGCAGGTTTCGGGCATGAAACCCAGCCCTTATTTAAGACTTCTAAACTTGGTCTTGAGAATGGGGGCTTGAACCCCACGATCAATAGGTCACCACAGAAGCAATCCCATCTACTTTAGGTCAAAAACCAGCGTGTATAACCGAGTTGCAGGTCTGGTAATTCAATGCCAGACCGAATGTTTGAGCTCGAATTGAGGCACAAAACTAATGCCAAATCCTATAGTGAACTTTCAGAAATCATTTGGGGTGGAACGCAGAGGATTTAGATGGCTAGATCATCACAAAATTGAAAGGTTTTGAAAACGGGAATTAGGGCTACAGTATACCTAGGTGATGAAGAAGACGACGAGTCGACCGAGTCGACTTGCACAACTCGTCTAAACCGAACGTGTCGACTCAAACACGTGTTGAACTGTGGGTTAACCACCACATTAATGAAACGGCGTCCTTGGGTTTTAATGTTTAAAACTGAAGTTGGCCTGTTTGGTTGCGGCTGTAAGAAATTGAAATTTGGGCATTTGGGCTTAAGGGTTATCCTAACCACGGATAAGGAAGACAACGGAGATATCATATTCCGGTTCTCTGTTGTGGCCTAAACCGGTTGGTTCAAGGGCTTATTAAGCCGGTCTAGGGTTTGACCTAGTAAACCCAACGATCCAAGGGTTTAATTGAAAGAAAATTAAACCAGAACTATTCTTAATTACAGTTTGACCCCTAACAGTTCTGAACATTTATGTTTTGGCCCAGCTTCTGAAAAATTTATGCATATGAGCCCCTGAAAAATAAATAATTAATAAAATAATTATTTTAATTATTTTATTAATTAGGTAAAATTACTATTTTACCCTTGGACACTAAATAAGTCAAACGAAGTCCAAATTAAATAAATATATAGTGTATTTTTACTATTTCAGGGCATTTCGGACTCAATGGTGGAGTCCGATTTAGGAAATTAAGTCCCGAAAAATGAAGACACGTAAATAGTAAATGACTGTACTCGACCTGTTGATACCTAAGGTTAATTAAAAATAAAAGGTAGTCCATTTTAATTATGTTAGGCACTCTGGACTCAACGGTGGAGTCCGTACTAGTAAACGAAGTACCGAAAAGCATGATGCACGAAAGTATAAAATTACCAAAATGTCCCTGATGCTATACGAAGTCCAAATGAAGTCCAAATGTGACGAAATTGATACTGATAGAAGCCTAGATACTCGTGAAACTGTATACATGATTAAATAATGAATCGATGTCAGAATCTCACGAAACGTAAAATGACCAAAATGCCCCTAAGCATGGTAAGTGCAAAGTAGAGGCCGAATAAAGGCCAATCTGATCTAATAAATTATCATAAGCAAAAATATGATAATCGAAGGGCTAAATAAGACTCCAGAACAGTCAACGTATAAAATGAGAAATGGCCGATGTGTCTCGATGATCAGAAGCAAATACCAAATGAAGTCCAGAAGACTTAAGAATTTATATATAAGATATGTGGACTATTCTGAGGACCACGATAGGGTCCGAGGCAAGAATGAAAAATTACTATTTTGCCCCTAAAGTTAAATAAGTACTTAACTAATAACAATTCGAATCCAAAAGACCTAGAACTTTATATTTAAGATATGTGGACTATTCTGAGGACTACGACAGGGTCCGGGACAAGAATGGTGAAATTATCATTTTGCCCCTAAGGTTAAATAAATACTTAACTGATAACGATTGAAGTCTAAATGACTTAGATTATAATCCTGATAATGACTAGGCCTAATTAAAGAATCTAATAGCCTCAGATGAAACCCAATGAAAGGGAAATAGGTTACTAGGCTATCTTAGGTAATCCGATAGACGCCTAAGATGATGAATAAGACATGAATGGATGAATTCTGATTTGTCAGTGATTAATGATGATTGTTCAGGATATGCAAGGAGGTACCTGACGTATTTGGAGGTTATCAGATTATCAGAACAAGGAGATAAGCGAACAGTTTATGAGTAACTTGGAACTTCTGACTTGGAGTATAAGTTACACTGTCTAGATACTGTATTTTGATACATTGTACCATTTTATATGCTATACTATTTAAATGCGCATACTTAAATGCATACTCTTTTGTACTACATTACACGTGGCATGTTTTTGTTCTATGATTGATATACTGGCATCCTGTATTGTTCTATCTGTTTTAATATGTTGTTTCATTTAGTTCAGTCCTGTTTTATTTTACTAAACTGCATTTAAAGTGGATTTATAAAACTGCCTCCATGCGCTTTGTAAGCAAGAATTAGTTTTGAAGCCCATGACAAAGAACCTGTGTTACTCACTGGGCTTATTTAAGCTCACCCCCTTAATCTAACATTTTTCAAGATTTATCTCCAGTGGATTAAAAGGCACTATGATATGACATGGATAGACCGAGTGGCATTCCAAGTAAAGGATCTGATGGCACTGATTTATGGAGACTTGAACTCTTGTGGATTGAATCTGGTTATTCAAGTGAGTGACATGATACGATTGACTTCATTGATATGCATTAGATGTATTGGGACATGGCTCATGGTAATGGTACTCTGGAGATATTAGATGTGCTCTGTGTTATATGTCTGATTATAGACGTGCTCTGTGGTTAGAGTTATTAGCTGTTTGGTTTTAGACTTGCTTTGTGGTACGTACATATATGGTATTCATAAACGAGTTGCATTCCCAAGATAAAAAAAAGTTTTTAATTCCGCTACTCTGACCCTACATTTGGAATGCAATTCGTTGTTAAGTTCAGAAGTTTCCTTTGGTTGGTCGCATTGTCGGTCGGCAAAGCGGCTAACTGGCATCACGTCTTCAACATCCGCGTAGGGTGGGGTTCGGGATGTGACACAGATTCTCGTGTAACGTGAAAAGATAAAAAGTTATGAAATGAAAAAAGGTTTTCAAACCCCCATTTTTATTAAAAAGATGTTTTATCCTCAAGTTTATGATATAGCGTTTTACCCTCTTGCTTAATGAAAAGGATTTCTAATCCTCGTTTCTTATAAAGAAAGTGTTTTACACTGTTGATTTATGAAATAGGTTTTTTCCTCCTGTTTAATGAAAAGGATTTTTAATCCACGTGTCTTATAAGTAAAGTGTTTTACACTCCTGATTTATGATAAAAGTGCTTTACACTACTAATTTTTGATAAAGTTTACCCTTCTACTTAATGAAAAGGATTTATAATCCTCGTTCTTTATAAGTGAAATTGTTTTACACTCCTGATTTGATAAAGGATTTATTTATCCCATTTTTATGTGAAGAACTAAAAGTCTATGTTTCTTGCCACAAAGGGACAATCCTGCTATGTGTTTAAGAAATGATATGCTTTACTTGAATCATCCTGAAATGCTTCTGTTTTAAGTTACTATTTCAAGTTATGTTCTTAAATGCTTTATGATTCAAGTATTCATGCTCTAATCGAAGTGTGAGATTGTAAATGATATACCACAAACAGACACACCAATCACCTTGAGACACGTGTGCATACGGGGTTAACAAATCTCGATCATACAGAGCAGCAACTAGCCTTCAGGACATTCTCATATATATATCATTCAGAGCCGATAAACTCGGTCATACAGTGCAGGCGAAGCCTTCAAGGCATTCTCATGCACATCTCTCCCAGACCTTATATCCTGGGCAATATTTAATCAGCACCTCATACGGCTCCGACCTTATGGTTTCCTTAACAACTGCCAAGCAGGGAATAAGGAAACAGTATTCAACACGGAAACTACTATCTATGATTATCTCCATCTACGACTTAATACTCCACAAGGTAACTGCAATCTCCGATGATCAAATCCCTATATTCATGGCATCGAATCCTAATCAACTTAGGAAGGCCACGACTTATAAATTAAACCCTAGAGGTACGCATTATTTTTATGCTCATTCTTTTGGCTTTCAATACAGTCTTTCAATTCCATTTACTTACTTAAGTATCGGAGCAGCTACCGCTGGAGCCAATCCGGTGGACCTCTGATCATATTTTTGAGTGTTCTACAGGTCGCGGAGCCCACACTTATTGCGAGTCGAAAAGTGCAGCATCAATTTGGCGCCGTCTGTGGGAACCGACTAATCTCCAAGTGCTCTACTCATAAACTCATCTCTTTCCCCACCGAAAAACCATGGCACCAAATCTCCGACCATGACAGAATACTCAGAATTCGCAAAACGCTCAACGTCAGCCGCCTGCTCCTCGCACAAAGGGACCAGTGGCCAATCTTATGCGACAAGAGATCGAAGCAATAAAATGACACAATGAACTGGTACAGGAGCAGTTGCTTGCCATCACTAGAACGCTGGCAACACTCACGCAAAACCAAGCAGCGGGTTCTCCTAGCCAGCTGGTCAATTTCGTTGCAGGAACGCAACCTCTTGTTGCCACGGAGAATGAAGAACTTCGTGAGCAGGCTCCAACTAACCAGCCTGGGCACCCTTCGGGGATTGCTCGCGCTGGCCGAGATCCACAGCCATCAACAGTCCCTGGCTGGGGGACATCCGCCTTCGTCCCTGACGTCCATTACCGGAGCACTACTCGAGCCCCAACTCCAAGGGCCTCGGGAGCACATCTGGCACCGCAGGAGCCTCATCATGCAGCACTAATCCCTCCGGTTTCGGATTCCTCCTCCGTCCGAAGGGCGTACTCTACCCTACTACCCTGAAGCCGAGGCTATCAAGCAAGGTTCGCAAGATGTCAGACTCAGAGATCCGCGAAGGGTAGAGGAGATTCCCGAGTCTATGGTTCGGACAATCGCCTTAAGAGGACCTCAGAACCCTCCAGAGCAAGACGAACTGGCAAGGCTGCTCGGAAGACTAGCCACCCCGTTCACTCACGCCATCATGTCAGAAGAGAGGCCCAGAAAGTTCATAGTGCCCAAGTTCACCCTGTATGATGGATCTGGAGATCCAGGAGATCATCTCTCTCATTACCAGCATACGATGGCCCTTCACGGAGCCTCTGATGCTTTCATGTGCCGAACTTTCATCACCAGCTTAAAGGGTACCACTTTAAAATGGTTCCACAACCTTCCTCCGAACTCAATTACCAGCTTCTATGAGCTCGGTAGACAGTTTTTGGACAGGTTTATGACCAGCAGGAGGCTCAGAAGGGGGCCAGAATTCCTGTTAAATGTCAAGCAGACCATGGAGGAATTCCTACATTGCACGCTTCAATACCGAACTCACGGAAATCACCGACTGCAGCCCAAAGTTCAATACCTAACTGCCGGGCTCGCCCAAGGAGGATTCAGAGACTCCTTAACGAAGAGCCCCCCAGCCGACATGACTACATTGATGGATCGGGCCAGAAAATATATCAACCTGGAAGAAGCTAACCGCACATCCCAAAGGGGCAAAGATCAGACCCAGAAGGATAATCCGAAGAGGGAGGACCACAAGAGGAGGATCACAGAAAAGACTCCAACAAAAAGAGGGCTAAGAGCCCAGAGAAGAGAACAGCACCCAGAGCTGTGTACAACTCCGGACCAAGGGAGTTCACCAACTTCACTCCTTTGAACACCACACCGAACCAGGTACTCCGACAGATCCGAGATCGGGAGAACCTGAGGTGGCCGGAACCAATCAAAGGAGATCCCAGCCTGCGGGACCAAAGTAAGTATTGTAATTTCCATAAAGATCATGGACATACAACTAACACATGCAGGACCCTCCGATATGAGATAGAGCAGCTCATAAAGAAGGGGCGTCTTCGGGAGTTCGTCAAGCAGGAAGGAAGGCAGAACCCCCAAGAAGACAAGCCTCAGCAACGGCCAGACCAGAGGCCCGAACAAAGGCAGGAGCAGAGGGAGGGACGAAACGAGCCTCAGAGGCAGAACAACCACGTCATCTACGTCCTCCATGCTGACTCCCCTATCACAAGAATGTCCAACAGGGCAAGAAAAACACCATTACATACAAGAACAATTAGAAATGAGGGAAAAAGTGATCAACTAAGAGAGAGAGGAAGGAGAAAATAGAGAATGATTGACAAGGAGGTATGAAGTGATAAACTAGTGCCCATTCATCTTCAAGGCACCATCTGTGCGTAGGGGAGAGGAAAGGGAGACTGAAGTAGCCCTAAAAGTATGAAGGCAAGTTGTGGAAAAGGAAAGGAAATGAAAAAAGGGAGAGTGTAGGAGAAAATGTATGCATGATTAAGGCTGGTAAATAAACACAAACTGTGATACCCCGACCCAAATTGTAACCGAGCGAACCATGTAAACCTGAGCCGTTAGGGCTTTATGTCATGATATCGAATGAAATTGACAGTTTTGGAATCTCAATAGTTTGAATGTATGGATGATGGCCGAACGATGCCTGAGCAAGCCATGAACGAATATCAAAAAAATAATAATAACAAAATAAAATAAAAAATAAAATAAAATAAAACTTTATGTTATACATATAGAAGAAATACGGATATATATATAAGTAACCATACATACACCACTTATAACATATATATATGGCATGATATTATGACATATATATAGGACAGGATATATATATATATATATATATATAGATGTGAGTGTGTTATGTAGTTAAGTACATATATATAACGGTAGAATTAAAGGAGGAGGAAGGGGGAGGTTACAAAAACAGAAAAATGGAAGATCAAAAGAGGAGGAAGGAAAGAGAAACAAAAAAAAAAAAAGAGAGAGAGAGAGAGAGAGAGAGGGGGGGAGCAAAAACAGAAAGAGAGAGAAGGAAAGAAATTAAGGGCACTGGTTTTTTCCATAAAGACCAATGCATGTCTTTGCATGCTTGAGAAAAATAAACAAGAGGAGAAAATAAGAGAAAGAAAAAGGGGAAAGGAAATCAGAGGAAAGAGGGAGAAATAAAGGTAAGCTTTCCATTTTTTTTCTTTCTTCTCTGAAATTTCCTTACTGTACATACTGCTTTTTTTTAAAAAAAACTGAAACTAAACACCCAAAGAAATATAGGGTTTGAAAGGGTAGGAAAAATGATGAATTTAGGAAGAAATGGGATAATTTTTGGTGGAGAAATGAGAGAAAATGTAGAGAGAGAAATGTGGCAAAAAATAATGGGTGGAAGAAAAGTACCCTGGTTGAAGCTAAAAACAAACCCAAATGAATTATTGAGGTCTTTAGAGTCGATTTGATATAAAATACGTCGAAAACGTGCATCGCAATAGCTAGAAAAAGAAAAATGAAAAGTCACTGAATAATGGCTTCGTGCCGGAGTAGCCATTAGAAGTGGCTGTTCGACGACCTTCGGGTCGCCCAAAGTCGGTTTGGGTCGGAAAACTAGGATCCTCAAAAAAAATGGAACAAGACCGCGTTTTTAAAACACTCAAATCTCACTAGAAAACCGTCGCTGACACTAGAGGGGACGCCGGAGATGGCACTGGAGAAACGAGGAAGAACAAGCAGGGATGGGTGATGACTGGGTCGGGCGGTCGAGTAGGGTCAGACCTCGCCTAGGCGCAGGTGGATCCGAACTGAAGAAAAAAAAAATTAGGACGCATGTCAGGTGGTTCGAACCCCCTGACCAAATGAGGGGGAGAGCCTTAAGACATGTAATTGGACCACTGTGCCACTAAGGCATATGCGGTTAATTAGACAACCAATACATTTATATTATATAATTAATTACTTAAATTAATTAATTTAGTTATTAATTTAATTAGTTTCCAATGTCCAATTGAGTCATATAAATAGTCCAAATTTATTATTTTGGGCCTTCTAAACCCAATGGTGAGATCTGTTTCACGAGACGAGGTCCCAAAGAATAAAATACCCGTAAAAGTGTCAAAATGACCAAAATGCCTTGAGTCAGATGTGAGTCAGATGAACTCCGATTAAACTAAGTAAATAGTAAATATTATTAATTCAAACAATCTAGACTCAACGATGAAGTCCAATTTGTGCAACTAGGTCCCAAAAAATAGAAACAGGTAAAATAACTATTTTGCCCTTTTCGGTATAGGAGTCCAAATTGAAAGTCATGAAAGCCTAATGTCACGACCCGAGACCTACCCTATGCAGATCTCGTGTCGCAACACCCGATTCGACTCTACTTGTCGAACCAAGGGTCTCAACTTGCCACACAATCAGTGCTACTAGCATGCAACAACTACATAGCGAAAAACTTAAATAAATAAATAAAAGTTGCATGTGATACATAAGGTGTTCTTAAAATGCGGAATACAAAATTTCTTAATACAACTGATCATCCCTAAGACGTAGATAACATGGGAGAGCTATAAGACTGTCTGTACTAAACATTACATTGTAACTTCAAAAGAAATGTCCATTGCTATCTAGCTGATTGCTATTGCTACTACTACTGCTACTACTTCCTTTCTTGAAAGGGTTGATAAGTTTGGGGTGAGCTAAGTTAAGCTCAGTAAGTAATTCTCCTTTGCTCTGCCATGTGTACAAGAATATAAAAAGTATTATCCATAAAAGAACTAGGATAAATGCAGACGTGCTAGCCAATCAATGAATATAAAACTCAATATCAGATGATAGAAACTCAAATGATAAAGCAATGAAAGTTGTCTGATAATATAATCATACTCTACAGTCATCAGCTGTCTCAAGTATAATCATATGCACTTAAATAAAAGCTATGAAATCTCATGATCATTCATAATGGTATAACATGATCAAGCTATGATAACCAATAATAGATACTGATAACAACAATGTGAATGCACTTTAACTTGGGGCCTAGCATACCCCTTAATTCATTTTATTCCCTTTTTCCTCGATCTCTCAGCCAAGCACTAACCCATCGGTTCAGTACTCATCTCGCAGATCCCACTTTAGCTGCCATTTTAATTGCCACTTTTGATTCCATTTTCTCGACCCGTAGGTCTAGTAAGCGTCAGATAGAGTTTGTGTCTGAGCATAAATCCGGCTACAATATAATATATCGAGATTATGCTAAATCCCATAAACAATAAATGAAATAACACTATCTCAGCAACGAAATAAAACTGTTGCCTTAATAGGCCAATGTAAGCTGGGCTGCTGAGATCATAAGTCTTGCCCCTTGAGGCCAATGTACAGAGTGTACAGAAATCATGATCAAGATATATAACAGTTAATAAACATTTTCCACATAATAGAGCAATATCAATATGGACTCAATAAACGTTCTGGCATGTATAGAATACAATGGATAATATAAGAAAACTGTTGACATGGCTGGGAATGTAACATATGCAGAGATCAGACATTACTTACCTCTTTAACCATTTCTGTTCTTTCACAATAAAATCAAGTCACTGTTCTTTCCTTTTTGAAATCCCTATTCATTAATAGATAGTATATCTTAGTTTATCTTTTTATAATTTATGTTATTCATCAAATTTTATGCCTCTCTACTATTAGTTTCTCTTTTACTAAAATAGACTCTACCATTGAGTTTGGAACGTCGAATAAAGTCGGTTTAGACTTTTGCAGAATTCAATTCGGACATCTATGCTAAAAAGGGCAAAATAGTCATTTTACACTTTTACTAGTTTTTTATTTTTTGGGATCTCGTCTCATGACACGGACCTCACCATTGGTCTGAGGAGGTCCAAGATAGTCAAAATACACTAATAACTTGTCTAATTTGGACTTCGTTACTATAAAAGGTAGAATGGTCATTTTCCCTTTCACGGGTTCTCACTTCTCGAGATCTCTTTTCACAAATTGGACTTCACCATTGAGTTCGGAATGCTCGAAATAATAAAAATTCACTATTCTTTTATTTTAATCAGAGTTCGTTTGACTACTTTTTGACTGAGGGAGATTTTGGTAATTTCATTTATTTTATAATTAATTAATTATTTTATCCTGTGGATCCATTCATAATAACTAAAAGTTTAGGACCCAAGTACAATTTCCATAACTTCTGGGTCCAAATGAAATTTCTGAAAACTCTATTCCATCTAAGGATAAACAAACAGTGGATATCTACGGAACAGGGATAGGATATCCCTATTCCTATTTTTTCCCCCAATTTCAACTTCTTACTCCTGTCACCAAACACTCCCAATTCAATTTAAAACTTTTTAACTTAAATCAATACTGCGCCATTTTGACATATCCATTTCTGTTTCGGTCGGGTCCCGACCCGGATCTGACCAATGACCCGAACCCAAGCCCAAACAGTCTTCTTCTTCTTCGACAATACGTCGGTAGGGTTCACTAGGGTTCCGTCGCCTTCAACGACGACGGCCAACTATTTTCGGTCGTTTTCTCCCCCTTTTTCAATGGGGTTCTCTTTCCTTTTTCTTAAGGATCACAACCTCATGCCCATCTTTCTTATTTAACCTGCACATCATCACGAAAATGGAGAAGCAGTAGCTCCGGCCATAAGTTACGATTTTCTGGTGAGCTCCATTTCTCTATGATTTCTTTACGATTTTGACTCTAATTTTGTTCTGACATTTTTTTGCATCTAAAAGGAACAATTCCTCATCATAATAACAAAGCTTTATGCATCAAAATTCATAAAACTGAAATTATCATTAAACTTGTAACTATGGTTTTCCATTTCAATCTTTTACCATTTTTATTGATTCAAATTGCAAATCAAACCCTTTTTCATGCTTTTTAAGACCCTACTATTAAAACTAAACATCATGCTTTCTATATTTAAAAACAGAACCTTATGAACTCACCTCAAATTTCTGTTTTTCTTTTTGTTTCTTCTTCTTCCTTTCTGTTTCAGTTCTGATCCTCCCAACTTCACAGCTTCTCACTTAGCTTTCTTTCTTTCTTTTTTCTCTCTAAACACAAAACCCATTGTGAGTATATATGTACACATATTACAACCGACCTCTTTCTCTCTCTACTCTCTCTCTCTATCCCCTCACTTGCAGCCTTCCTTGACTTTTTTCTTCTGCTCTTTTTAATTCTTTTTTTTTTTTTTTTTTTTGGGCTTTGCAGCTTTGCATTCAATTCATGGAGATATTTGTTGATATATATATATATATATGTACATTATATCAACACACATACTTACACACACAACAGTACACACACACACTAATATACCAACCGACACACACACACAATATCCTACTTGCATGCATGCCCTTGGCATGCTGCTTCTTTCATTTTCTTTTTCTTTCTTTTCTTTTCTTTTATTCCTTATATACTAATACATGTACATATATATATATATATACACACTACACTACGTATATATATACACATATTTTATATCTATATATATATACTCAAATGTATGTGTGTATACCAGTTTTTAAGCGCATATGCATACACTCATTTTTCGTGGTCTATACATATATACGTATGTATGCATGCATGCATTGGTTTGCGTGCGTGTACATATTACGAGGCATAGTTCTAGGTTGCTCAGGCATTGCCCGACACTGACTGTATAGCTGACACTGTTCATATTCCAAAACTGTATAGTACTTGTGATTTCAAAATATAGAGCTTAACAGCTCGGTTACAACTGATAGTACACTACCCGATCGGGTCTACCTCGATTTACGTGTCAAAATCTGGGTCAGGGTATTACACCTAATATGACTTTCTTCGACGTTCTGAACTCAATAGTAGAGTTTAAATTAGTAAAAGAGATACTTATAATAGTGAGGCATAAAATTTGATGAATAGCATTGAAACTGAAACATGTCTATTGATTGATAAGGATGTTAAAGGGAAAAGAAAAAGTTACAGGATACTGAGTTAGATCATACGGATTAAATGTAAGTAAACTCCTATCTCTTATACGTGGTTTTCCAAGCCACATTCTTTCTATTACTACCAAAATTTTGTACTCATGTACGTACCTACTACTACTGTACCGCCATCGATATTGTCTTATCTGGTAGATGCTTATTGACTGCTACCTCGTGATTGCTATGTTGTATTGTGCCTTGAGAGGCCTATTGTTATTTGCATGATACTCCATTCTTATTGCATTTCTTATAGAATCATGATTTATTATGAGTGCCAAAATTGTGCTCAGTCACAATATCCATCCGATGCTATCTGATTGACAGGACCTTCGAGTCGATTGATGGACCTTCGGGTCGATTGACAGAACCTTCAGGTCGATTGACAAGACCTTCAGGTTGATTGACAAGACCTTTGGGTCAATTGACAGGACCTATAGGTCGATTGACAGGACCTTCGAGTTGATTGACAGGACCTCCGGGTCGATTGACAGGACCTCCGGGTCGATTGACAAGACCTACGAGTCTGAACAGAGTAAATACATCACTTATGTTTGACTAATATGTTACGTTTATTGTGTCACATCCCAAAACCCACCCTATGCGGATTAAAGGTATGTGACCGACCAGTTAGGCACCCATCGTATTTTGTCTTTATCAAAATATCGATAGTAATCCTAACCTCAGGCCATTTACTTGTTATTTCCAAATTTGATGCACTCACTATATAAAAATTTCAACAGCGGAAACTAAAATAAAGAACGCATTTTGATTTGGCAGAGCATCAAATATAATCTTATTTATATACATAGGTTAACAAAAGGTACATCATTGTACTTGTTTACAGACATCCAAAAATGATAGGGAATACAAAAATGGTTAGTCATCATCTAAACTGCCTAATTAACTTCTGGGTCCCTTCTATTCCTTGCCACCATCGCCTTCACCTGAAAAAATATTAAATAAATGGAATGAGCTTAAACAAGCTCAGTGAGTAACATAGGTTCCTGTCATGGGTTTCAAAACCAGTTCATATATATATATATGCATGCCCAAATGTAACTCAGATAGAACAATGCAGCTCAAGTAGAACAGATACAGCTCAAATAGAACAGATATAGCTCAAAGTGCCTGAACCTTCCCCAAGCGATGTGGGATGGCATTACTTCCCATCCACCCCCTCCCCCACACATGGAGGGCCCGCGTCCTGGTGGCATATGGAGGGCCTCATATCGCACACCTCCGGCTGGGGTTAGTATCAAAGCGGAAAAGCGGAACAGATCAGATAGGATTGAGCGGATGCTGAGTTCTAGGCTCCCACAGAGTCAGCTATCCATCTATTGATATACTCAATCCCATGGTGGGCCCCAGATAAGACTCAACATGACAAGCAGAATCAAAGTAGACTCCAAAGGATAGGTAACAGAACAACAAACTTCAACAGAATCAACAGGATATATCAGAAGGCAGGATAAAACAAAACCATGCCACAAGTAATGCAGATCAAGAGGTATGCATGAAAGCATATGCATTTAAAACAGTTCAGTGTACAAACAGTTCAGCATATAAAGCAGTATAGTATACAAAAAAATATACACCAAGTCAGGAGTCTGAGTTACTCACAGTTCGTTGCAACTAGTTCGGCTTCCCTTCCAGTTGATTCTAGATTCGGAAGTCCTAGAACAGTAATCACAGATATTAATTAATAATCATGTAGCTTGCTAACTGACCGTAATTTGGTTTCTTTTTGGTTCAACTTGGTAACCTATATATTACTTGACATTAAATCATAATGTTTAGGCCTTGAATTTAATATGAGTTCCATGTTTCCTAAATCTCATTAAAATATTTGCTAGCTACTTTATTAATGTTGGATTTTAATATAAAGTTCCATGCCCCTCAGTTTGACTTCTAGAACCAAAACCACTACCAATGTTACAGCTGTTACCAACTTCTTTCATGTAAATATGCTGCAACTGTGGAGGGTGAATCACACTCGAGAAAGCAGATTTTACTGCTATAGCAGGGGCACCATATTTAATGTTTAAGTTTAGTTATGCTTTGGTAAGACATAGCAGTCAGTACAATTCATGGTTGCCAATTGTAGACAGACTATATAGAATCCAACCAAAAAGAAGTTGGTAGGGCAGCAGTCTACTGTTGTTGAGAGTAGCTAATTTAGGGCAGTTATGTGTGAGGAAAACTGAAAATCAAAGAGTCCAATTGTTGATTGTTAGTTGGTGAACCTGTCAACACAGTATGAGGGAAAATGGTGCAGGGCAGAAACAGTTCCTGCCACGGTAGAACAACTGGTTTGGGCAATTTCCTAATCAAAGTCCTGTAATGATTTTATACTTATCACATATATAATCCACAAGAGCAATCAATTACAATTTATAATAGTTCATAAGGGTTTTATCAAATTATTACATTATATTATTTTCACTTATAAATATTTTTCTTTTGATGGGGTTCTATTGAAATCAAGAATCAGCCCCTACTGCTGCTGTTCGGAACTGCTATACAGAGCAGTTCTTCACAAATTCTCACCCAGTAGCTGCACTATTTTTAATTTAATTTTATATTTGAACCTTGTTCAATTTAAAATTAAACTATATTTAAATAAATGGTTGGACCATGTTTAACTCAATAGCTTAATTTCTATTCCCTAATCCACTACACATATAGCAGCCGTACCAATCCCACCTCTTTCTAATTTTTCCAGCAGCCAACACAATTTTATTAGGGATTGTAAATTCAAAGAAATAAAGTTTCATACCTGCTTTCAGATTGGCTCAATCGTTAGAAAGGAAGAAAATCAAGAAATCTGGAGCTGCAGCCGTTCAGCTTCTGCCCCAACGCTAGCAGCCAAGAGTTGTTTCTTGAACCCAAAAAAAAATCTGATTTATGCAGCTGTATTTAACAAGCTTGGCCAGCCCTCAAACGATTATATAGGGATTTATCAAAGAGTAGCAGGTGGCCTGATCAATGTTGTTGATATACTAACGGAGAAAATGGTTGCAGCAAAAATTTGAAGACGATTGGGGAATAAATTTGAAAACGATTGGGGAATAAAAGGTGCAGATTAGATTATGAAGGTTTGGAACCAAAACCCCCTTCCCGAACACTGTTTAATAGAAATATATAAATGACGGAATAGTCTAGAAAGTTGAAGGTTTTCTCTCTTGTCGGTTGTCTCTAGTTGGCTCTAGAATATTCTGCCCACTTCCCCAATTTCTTATATTTCTTATGGAGTACGGATGGTCCAGATTTTTCTTCTCACTCGGCAGCTTGCTTCATGCTAGAAGTTTCTATATATGTGTTTCTATTTTTATATAGTGTTGTTATATCCAATAGCTTTCAGTAGTTCCAAGCTTCTTATATATTTATATATTATATAAATATTCATTATATTTGCCTTATATTATTTATATGTCATGTACAATAGACTAAGTATATATATATATATATGTATATATATTCACACATGGCCGTATCTTTTATCTATATAAACATACGTATATAATTTTTTTTTTTGATCTATTAATATTTATATCATAAAATATTAACATGTACAATATCGGTAAATTTAGCATAAAACCGGGGCTCGGTTTATTAGTACGCTTTTAGGTCTCCGTTAATAATTTATTTTATATTCAGGTTATCTGCTTAATTAAGGTTCCCGTATCAAGCCCATTTATTCATTCCGACACTCAGTTGAGCAAGTCATCTATTTCCCGAGCCTATATTATTTTTTTTGGTCTGGATTAGTTTCATATTTTCTAATAATTATTCCAATCATGGTTTACTGTATTTTGGGTTATCTCAAATTATTACTATCACAGAACCTATTGTTATTATGTCAGGGTATAGTCTGGGTTATGTTAGATTTTTGGGTTATTACATATTGAATTCAAAAAGTGTGAATTTTGGCTACCCAGCATCTCCTTTTTGGGCCATGTAATTTCTAAGGAAGGTGTTGTTGTAGATTCGCGTAAGGTAGAAGCTATTCTGAACTGGCCCCAACCAACCATCGTGACCAAGATCCGAAGTTTTCTTGGGTTGGCAGGTTATTATCGACGCTTCGTTAAGGATTTTGCTAAGTTAGCAAAGCCGCTCACCCACCTGACTAAGAACAAGGTGCCATTCATTTGGACGGATGAGCAGGAACGGAGTTTCCAACTACTCAAGGAGAAGTTGACTACAGCACCTGTTCTGACCATTCCCACCAAGAAGGGAAAGGTTGTCATTTATTGTGATGCTTCCCATAAAGGTTTGGGATGTGTCTTGATGCAAGACGGCAGGGTCATTGCCTATGCCTCTAGACAGCTTCGACCACATGAACAAAATTATCTGACCCATGATTTAGAATTAGCTGCGGTGGTGTTTGCTTTAAAAATCTGGCGCCACTATCTATATGGGGAGGTATATGAGATTTTCACTGATCATAAGAGTCTGAAGTACTTCTTTACAAAAAAGGAGTTGAATATGAGGTAACGGTGTTGGCTCGAATTAATCAAAGACTACGATGTAACAATCCAGTATCATCTTGGCAAGGCTAATGTAGTAGCCGATGCTTTGAGCAGAAAGTCTGGTAATCTTGCCTATATGATTACTACTCAGGAGGAATTGATTCGAGACCTGGACGAGATGGGTATTGAGGTGATCCCACCAAGTAGTGTGGCATATTTGGCCAATCTGACAATTGAGTCTACATTGGTAGAGCGGATCAAAGCAAGACAAGCTCAAGATGAGGAGTTAGTCAAAATCTGTAAGGAAATAGAGACAACTGGAAAGACTAATTTTGATGTTCAAGAAGGAACTTTACGGTATCGAGGCAGGATGTGTGTGTGCCTAAAATAACCGAACTAAGGAAAGAAATTCTGCAGGAAGCCCACACTTCAAGGTTCACGGTACACCCCGGAAATACAAAGATGTACCATGACCTTAGGGAGCTGTATTGGTGGCCCGGATTAAAAAGGGACGTGGCTAATTTTATCACTCACTGTACAAGTTGCCAACAAGTAAAGGTTGAGCATC
The DNA here is from genome assembly GCA_008638375.1 of Nyssa sinensis. Taxonomy (NCBI): domain Eukaryota; kingdom Viridiplantae; phylum Streptophyta; class Magnoliopsida; order Cornales; family Nyssaceae; genus Nyssa; species Nyssa sinensis. The sequence goes on along the minus strand of CM018042.1, from coordinate 9,494,446 downwards.
AATGCCCCAACAGGCTTTTGCAACCACTCCCTATTCCAGAATGGAAGTAGGACCACATCACCATGGATTTCGTATCTGGCTTTCCCAAGTCCTCAAAGGGCTTTGACGCTATCTGGGTCATCGTTGATAGAGTGACCAAATCTGCCCACTTTCTGCCCGTAAAAATGACATTCAGCATGGAAAGGATAGCCACGTTGTACATTTAGGAAATTGTACGCTTACATGGCATACCCTTGTCCATTATTTCTGATTGAGACTCTAGATTTGTGTCACGTTTCTGGAAAAGCCTGCAGAAGGCACTCGGCAGCAAGCTTAAATTTAGTACGGCATATCACCCACAGACGGATGGACAATCCGAGAGAGTAATACAGATGCTGGAAGATATGCTGCGACTGTGTGCACTGGATTTCAAAGGAAATTGGGCAGAACATTTTCCATTGGTCAAGTTCGCCTATAATAACAGTTATCAGGCCAGCATTAAAATGGCACCATATGAAGCACTGTACGGAATGAGGTGTCGATCTCCACTCTGCTGGGCTGAAGCTGGTGAACAGAAGTTACTTGGGCCAGATCTAGTACAAGAAACCACTAAACAGATTCAGAAGATTCGGAGTAGATTACAGACGGCCCAGAGTCGATACAAGAGCTACGCAGACAACAGAAGAAAGGATCTGGAATTTGAAGTAGGTGACCTCATGTTCCTCAAGGTGTCACTATTGAAAGGAGTACTCCGGTTCGGGAAGAAGGGCAAGTTAAGTCCTCGCTATATTGGTCCATTCAAGATCCTGAAAAGAGTTGGACCAGTCGCGTATAGCTTGGCACTACCACCCGAGCTAGATAAAGTACACCAAGTTTTCCATGTATCGATGCTGAGGAAGTGTGTACTAGAACCCGGACAAGTTATTGAACATGAGCCACTCCAGCTAAGGGAGGACTTGTCATATGAGGAACAACCGGTGCAAGTTCTAGATCGTAAGGAAAAAACCTTGTACAACAAGGCGATCCCACTAGTAAAGGTTTTATGGAAGAACCACACAAGTGAGGAAGCAACGTGGGAGCGTGAAGTGGAGATGCATGAATTGTACCCCGAGTTGTTCACTTGAATGTGGTTAGGCTGAGTTTTGGGGACAAAACTCTTTTGAAGGAGGGGAGGATGTAACACCCCAGACTTAATCTCTGATTAATTAATGTAAACCCTTTTTGAAATCTGATGTGGCATTTGACTGTTTAATTTTAATTTTTAACACTAGCAAAACCCATGTTAGCTAATTTCAAAATTCTGATAAAATAATCACTGACACTAGACCCTTGGACATTGAAGCTAACCTAACTAGGAATTGACTGGAAGAAACCGCGTCGAAAAATAATCAGTGGAAAGAGAGTTATGAGGGAAATAGCCAAAACTGATTTTTGCCCAACCAAACAGGGCATAAGCTAAATGGGGAGGAAAATGCCCAACATGTGGCCAAAGGGATTTGATCTCTTGACCAAAATAGGCAGAATTTTGTGTACCAAAAAAAATGCCAACTAGGCTAGGGGCATCTTTGTGTACAAATATACAAATATATATATATATATATATAAGTACAAATCTGATTTGGCCACCTCCAACACATCAGCATGCATTACCCCTATGCCCCATAGACCATCATGCCTCTTTCACCCTATGATTACATCTCCTCCCAACCAAAATGCATGCAAATCCATCATGCACTTAGGGAGATGAAACATCAAGTAAAAATCTGATTTACATGATCTCCATATATGCATTGAAGGGAAAAATAGATCTGCAAATGACCCTGTAAACTAATATTGAGAGAAATCCTGTATACTGATTTTTAGAGAGAGAAAGTGGGTTAGAGAGAGGAAGTTAGAGAGAGATAGCTTGAATGTGGGGCTTGGCCATTGAAGGAGCAATATAAGGGAGCTAAGGATTGGGAGTGCACGGAGGGATCAAAGCCAACTTGTTGAAGTTTTTGTTTGAACACAAACCAGCGAGGAGACCACTGTACAAGGTAAGCAATCCAAAATTTTGAGAAATTCTCTTTGGAAATTTCGGCTACTGTTTTGCTGTTTTGGAACTATTATTGCATGTATCATGTTTAGACCATAAAATCTGGATCGATTGTGAACATTTGGACCATCAAAACTGCCCCAAACCAAGGAAACAGTGACATCCGCCATTAGAAGACCTTGACTGAATGGGTCTAGCTCAACCTGCTCCAAACTTGTTTTAGTTACTTGGGACTTAAAATAGACCCTCTTAGGATCACAAAAACCCTAGACCGTGACCTCAATACCTAGGGTTTGACCCTCAAATATACGGTTGCAGGTACGGGTTTAAAAACCCAACTCATGAAAACCTAGATTAAAATGGGATCTTAGGGTAGGAACTGAAACCCTATAACCTATAGGTCACAACGCAAGAAACCCCAAGTGATTTGGACCAAAAATGGACCGTCACGAGTCAGTTGCAGGTTTCGGATTATCACCTTGAAATAGAGCCATCTAAAGCTCGATTTGACGCCCCAAATCGATGCTAGGATGTTGGTAAGGTTCCCAGAAATCAATTAGGATCGATAACAGTGAGAAAAGATGCATAAAACTCGATGAAATTGAAGAAGAAAAATTCTGCAATGCTAGGGCAACAGTAGCCCTAGACTGTTGGGGATGATGAACAGCACGGGTCGGGCATGGATTGGGTTTTCGGGTCGGGCCCCGACCCGACCGAGAAACGGATAACCCGTTTAAAACCAAACTGTGTCGTTTTAACATAACTGATTTTAAATTTTTAAATTTTAGGGCTGACGTCAATCTGACGTCAGCACTGTTCCCTGAACCGGTTAAAACCGGATTGGACCGGTCTGGTTTACTTAAAGGGGCAAAGAACCGTTTGGTTTATTTTAAAATTTCTTAAGCATTACATTTCTACCCCTAAAAGTTCAAAGAATTATAAACTGACCCTGACAGTTTCTAGAAACTATATTCTGGCCCAGTTTTTGAAATTTTATTTCATTGATACCCCTGAAAATTTATAATTAATAAAATAAATTATTCTATTATTTTATTAATTAAATAAAAATGACCAAATTACCTCTAGGTCATAAATAGGTCAAACGGAGTCCAAATTTAATAAACAAATAGTGTAATCTTACTATTTCGGGCATTTCGGACCTAATGGTGGGGTCCGATTTATGAAACCAAGTCCCAAAAAATACAGACCCGTAAAGGGTAAATGACCGTACTGCCCCTAATGACACTTAGAACCAAATTACATTGAAAGATAGCCCATTCTGACTATGTCGGACGTTCCGGACTCAATGGTGAGGTCCGTACTAGCAAATAAAATACAGAAAAATATGATGCATGAAATTACCAAAATACCCCTAACACTGTTTGAAGCCCAAATGAGGTCCGATTAAGACGAAACTGAAACCAATAGAAACCCATATACCTGCAAGACTGTACACGTGATTAAATGATGAATCAGAGTCAAAACTTCACAACTATAAAATGACCAAAATGCCCCTAATGTACCCAAAGCCACGTAAAAAGTCGAAAGTCTAAATCGACTTTCTCTGACTTGCCAAACCCGATGGAAGGGTCCGTATTACAGAGACAAGTACAGAAAATACGTAAACTCCCGAAACTACCTAGAAGTAGTACATATCCTGACATCTTAAAATTATGTTATAGGATAAAAACTCAAAGACAAACATGGAAGGGAAAGACAAGAAATTCACCATCATGTCTTGTCACGCCCCGAATTTCGGCAAACTCGAGGCGCGACTGACGAGACAGAAAATAAAATAAATAAAAGGGCAATATAAATAAATCCACTAAACATGCATCCGTTCCCATCAATACATAAGATAACATTAAATACATAGTTCATAGGTCACTCGGGCTTAAGCCCTTACATTACAATATACAAGTCCCATGGACCAAAAATATAACAAGGACTTCACCCTATCAGAGTATCATGGAGTCTCAAGTAGCTGGAGGGTCCTCATCTGAAAAATGTTGCCCACGAATGGGTCAGATCAACTGCTGGTATGATGAAGTGCTAATGCAAGAAATAAAGCTAAGGCGTGGCATGTGCAAAGTGTACATTTATTTCTAAATGACATTCAAGCATCGCAGTAATATATATGAATGGTATGCGTGACACACCCATGCACAACTCTATGTCACACCCATGTCTCATTTACGGGTACTCCCCGATGGGCACAGAGTACCAATGCAATGGCCAATTTTGGGTTTTTCACCACAGGATCTACACCCTCATAATGAAAAGCACCACGTGCTTACCCACGCCATGTTCTCAAAGGATTCATCATATACCAATATGCCAATGCAGTGTTAATGAAACATGGATCTCAATAATATAGCATACTCGGACAATAACAAATAAATCATCAATCAGTTTCATATACATGCATATCTCATGTGTACATATATCGTAATTCATGTTCCTCACTTTACTAAACTTGCAAGTAACACATAAACATGTGAACAATCAATTCCACGTCATCAAGTAAACACATTACAAACAGACACATAAAGCATTCCAGTCATTCACAAATATTCCTAACTTAACTTCATTTCTAACATTAGCAAAACACCATACCTGATGGGTTGGTATCAACACTAGAAGATCGTGCACTATATGTAACTGAACTGGCAAATAAAAATGCAGGAGATCAGATCGCCCTCTCCTGTCCTGTCAGTGTCCCTAAAAGCATAAATTACAACTCAGTCTATTGTCATTTGAATTTATGCTATTCATCAAATTTTATGTCTTTAATTCATAGGTTTCTATTATGCTAAATTAAACTCTACCATTGGTTCTAGGACGTTGAAGAAAATAAGTTTTGGTTCTCGTAGAACTCAATTCGGACATCGGGGCTCAAAAGGGCAAAACAGTCATTTTGCACTTTTCATGGGTCCTTACATTTCGTGACTTCTTTTCATAAATTGGACTCCACGGTTGAGTCCAAAATGCTCGAGATAATAAAGTTTCAATATTCTTTTACTAAATTCGGAGTTCGTTTGACTGTGTTCCAATCCAGGGGCATTTTGGTAATTTTAAAGGTTACTACGGGTCTTTTATTTTTTGGGACCCCGTCTCATAAAATGGACCTCACCATTGGTCTCAGAATGGTCGAGATAGTCAAAATACACTAATGACTTGTCCCATTTGGACTCCGAATTAATTTAGAATATTTAATTAATTAATTTAATTTAATTAAATAATTAAATAATTAATTTAATTAATATTTTATTAATAATTTAATCAGGTGGGTCAAAGTGTAATTTTCAACAGTTGAGGGGGTCAGTTTGTAATTTCCGAAAGTTCTGGGTCAAGGTTCAATTTCCAAAAGGTTCAAGGTCAAATTGTAATTAGTTAAATTTACTATTCTCAATCGGGTTAACCAAACAGGGATTTATCCAGAATAGGGATAGGATATCCCTGTTCCTATTTCAATTCAAATTTTTAATTTCTTATATCCGTAACCAAATAGACCCAACCCCCTTTTTAATTTAAAACATCAGTGTGACACGTGGCAGGGGCGGTTCAGCCCCGCCCGAACCGGACCCGACCCGGACCCGAAACCCGACCCGGTCACCCCTCTTCTTCCCCAATTTTCCGGCGATGTAGCAGTAGGGTTCCAGCGCCTTCTCCGGCGCCGGCGACCGATCTCCGGCGAGATTTTTAAGTTTTCAAAATGTGTTTTTCTTCATTTTCCCCTAAAGGATTTCATATCTAGGGTTATTTTTGGGTCCAAGCCACTCAATCTTCACGAAATAGAGGGTCAAACCCTCGGTCAAAACTCCGGCCGACCCCCTCCCCTTCATTTTTGTGACTGTTTGTTCATGGTTAAATCCCCATTTTCATTCTAAATGATTTCTGCATCTCCTAGGTTCCATTCTATATCATTTAAACCAAGCTTTACACATAAAATGACAAGTTCCAACTCTCACAATCGAGACCTGCAACCTAGGTTTTCTTCCTAGTTTTTCAACCATTTCTTCTCATTCTTTTTGCAAAATAATCCCTACATCATGCTTTCTAAGATCACATGCATAAGATAAATTATCATGCTAAAAAAAAAAAAAAAACAGAACGGGTTCACTTACGGGTTTTCTGAATTTTCTCTCTCTAGCCGTGCCCTCTTTCACCCTCTTGTTCCGAGCTTAAACCAGGCTTCAAGACCCTCTTTCAGAACTCTCTCTCTCCCTTTGCTTTCTGTTTTTCTTTCCTTTCTCTCTTTCCCAACCGAGACTACATATACCCTAACCTATCAAGTCTCTGACGTCTCTCCCTCACAACCACTTTTCCTGACCTCCTCCCCACCGTTCAGTCACCTTTGCTTCCCCCCAAATGCAGCTTTGCATTAAATGCAAAGCTGCTCCTATATACCTACACATATATATATATATCATCATCACACACACACCAATCTCACACACTCAGTTCGGTTGCACTCACACACACTCATCCAGTTACATCCCAACCAGACTTATACATCTATACATATATATATATATATATATATATATATATATTTACCTATGCATATCCACACACACATTCACATGTTACACATACACATACTTGAGTAATTTAATAGATATATATATATATATATATCCCATGTATATACATATATATATTATGCATATCACATACCTACATTCCATTTTAGTAATAATAATAGTAATAATAATAATAATAATAATAATAATAAAATTTAATAACCATGAATAATAAAAAAAAAAATTCCATGTCATAACATCCTTCCCTCCTTACAAAAATTTCGTCCCGAAATTTAAAATAACATAAAACAAAAGAAAATACATCACTGATCAAACAACTCGGGGTATCTAACTCGAACCTCGGCCTCACGCTCCCAAGTAGCCTCCTCAACCCCATGATGGTTCCAACGAACCTTGACCAAAGGGATGGTCCTGCCTCGCAAAACCTGGTCCCTCGAGTCCAATATCTCCACGGGTCTCTGGTCATAGGAAGCGTCCCCCTCTAACTGAAGATCTACCCTAGTCAAGTACATGTGAGGGGTCGGGATGGTACTTCCTCAGCATAGATACATGGAAGACGTCATGGACTCCTGATAGCTGTGGTGGTAAGGCCAGCTTATAAGCCACCTCACCAACTCTCCCAAGAATCTCAAAGGGGCCTATAAATCGTGGCGACAGCTTCCCACCACGCCCAAATCTCCTCAAACCTCGTCTGGGAGATACCTTGAGGAACACATGGTCCCCCACCTCAAATGCCAAGGGCCGCCGCCTCCTATCTGCATAACTCCTCTGGCGACTCTGGGCTGTCAGCAATCGCTGCCTGATCACCTGTATCTTGTCCGTGGTCTCACGAACAATATCAGGTCCTAAGGCAGCTGTCTCTCCAACCTCAGTCCAACACACCGGGGAATGGCACGGCCTACCATATAATGCCTCAAATGGTGCCATCTCTATACTGGACTGGTAGCTGTTGTTGTAGGCAAACTCGACCAAGGAAAGATGATCCTCCCAGCTACCTCTAAGGTCCATGACACAGGCCCTAAGCATATCCTCCAAGATCTGAATAGTGCGCTCTGACTGGCCATCTGTCTATGGGTGGAAGGCAGTACTAAACTGCAGCTGGGTCCCCAAGGCTGTCTGGAAACTCTACCAGAACCGTACAGTGAAACGTGGGTCTCTGTCAGAAACTATGGATACCGGAACCCCATGTAGTCGCACTATCTCTCGAATGTACAACCTACTGAGGGCGTCTGATGAGTCAGTCACTCTGATCGGTAAGAAATGGGCGGACTTTGTCAGCTTGTCCACAATAACCCAAATCGCATCACGGCCCCTAGGTGACTTCGGAAGACCTATCACGAAATCCATGGTGACATGCTCCCACTTCCACTCGGCTATTGGTAGTGGCTGTAACAAACCTCCAGGCCTCTGGTGCTCAGCCTTCACCTGCTGGCACGTGAGACACCTAGCCACAAACTGTGCTACATCTGCCTTCATCCCAGTCCACCAATACTGACGGCGCAGATCATGATACATCTTGGTGCCCCCTGGGTGCACCGCTAAGCGTGAATGGTGGAAATCCCTAAGGACATCAGTCCTAAGAGACTCGGGAACGAAGACTCTACCCCTGTATCTCAAACCAAGGTCAGAATGGACTGTCCATCCCTCAAATCCCTCAGGGCTAGCAATCCGTGCCCTAATCTGCTTGGCCTCAGTATCTAGCAACTGTGCCTCTATAACTCTAGTCAGAAGGGTAGGCTGTACACACAAGCTGAATAGGGTGGCGTGTCCTTCAAACTCAGTAAGCTCTAAGTCAAGCTCCCCAATAGCTCCCATCATCTCCCACTCTCTAATGGCTAAGCTGGCTAAGGTGCTCCTCGGCCTCCGACTGAGTGCATCAGCTACGACGTTGGCCTTCCCAAGATGGTACTGAAGGTCAAAGTCGTAATCCTCTAGATACTCCATCCATCTCTTCTGTCGAAGGTTCAGATCCTTCTGTGTAAAAATATACCTGAGGCTCTTGTGATCCGAGAACACCTCAAATCTCACCCCATATAAATAGTGTCGCCAACTCTTCAATGCAAAGATGACGACAGCTAACTCCAAATCGTGGGTGGGGTAGTTCTTCTCATGGCTCTTCAACTGGCGAGAACCATAAGCTACTACCCGGCCTCCCTGCATCAGTACGCAACCCAATCCCTCTCGGGAAGCATCACAGTACACTGTATAACCTAGGCCTCCCTCGGGGATAATCAGGACGGGAGCTGAAGTCAATCTCCTCTTCAGCTCCTGAAATGACTGCTCACAGTCGTCGGTCCACTGAAACCTGATGCCCTTGCGCGTCAGCCGGGTCATCGGCGCGGAAAGGCGAGAAAATCCCTCCACAAAACGACGGTAGTACCCTGCTAACCCCAAGAAACTCCGTATCTCAAACACATTCCTCGGCCTCTCCCAGCTCATAACAGAGTCAATCTTAGAAGGGTCAACAGATACTCTACTCCCAGATACAACATGGCCCAGGAACTGCACCTCCTGAAGCCAGAACTCGCACTTCGAGAGCTTGGCAAACAGCCTGTGCTCTCTCAAGATCTGTAACACAGTACGTAGGTGGAAAGCATGCTCATCCTCAGAAGGTGAGTAAATCAAAATATCATCCACGAACACCACTACGAACTGATCTATGTACTGTCCAAAAACACGGTGCATCAAGTCCATGAATGCCGCTGGGGCATTCGTCACACCAAATGGCATCACCATGAACTCAAAGTGACCATAGCGAGTGCGGAAGGCTGTCTTCGCTATGTCCTCCTCTCGTACCCTCAACTGGTGATACCCCGATCGAAGATCAATCTTCGAGAAGCATCTCCAACCTCTCAACTGATCAAACAAGTCATCGATCCTGGGCAACGGGTACTTGTTCTTAATAGTCACCCGATTCAGCCTCCGATAGTCTACACATAACCGCAATGTCCCGTCCTTCTTCTTCGCAAAGAGTGCTGAGGCACCCCAAGGAGAAGTGCTAGGACGGATAAATCCCTTACCTTGTAGGTCAGTCAGCTGCTCCTTCAGCTCTCTCAACTCTGCGGGAGCCATGCGGTATGGTGGAATAGAAATGGGTACAGTACCGGGGATAAGCTCAATGGTAAACTCTACCTCTCGCCTCGGTGGCAAACTAGTCAAGCTGTCAGGAAAAACATCAGGAAACTCGTCTACCACCTGTGGTAACACAACCCCTGTAGCCTCACTACCCCCTGCAATCATACTAGCCAACATATAGCTATGGGCTCCCCAACTCCTAGTGTCGTACAAGGGTGGTACCAGGAAATCCCCACGGTCTCCTGTGAAATAAAAATAATCTCCCTCAGGGGTGCACACCGTAACTCTCCCCCTGTAACAATCAATACTAGCCCGGAAAGTAAACAGCCAATCCATACCCAGAATAATATCGAAGCCAGTCATATCAAGCACAATAAAGTCAAAACAGAGAGTACGGTCAGCTATCTCAAGTGAACAACCCCTACAGATCCTTGTCAATGTCACATTACCCCCAATAGGGGTATCAACACGTAGTGGTGGATCCAACCGATCTATAGTCAGTCCCAATGTCATGGCAAATATAGTGGATATGAAAGAATGCGATGCACCAGAGTCTATCAGCACGCTAGCCCATGAACTGAACATAAGAAAAGTACCTCGGACTACAGACGGCCCAGCAGTAGAAGCCTCTGGGGTGGCTACCGCATACACTCGGCCCTGTACGGTCTGACCCTGTCTGCCTCCCCCTCTCTGCCCCTGCTGGCCTCCCCCTCTCGGGGCTAGGAGCTCTAACACTCAATGCTGAAGATGCTGGCTGATAGTAAGGTGCTGGGGGCCTATAGTCTGACTGTGTCTAGGGTAAAGGCACCTGAGTGTGCTGGAAATAATAGGACCTCGGTGCGCTCTGGGAAGTCTACCCCTGAAGGACAGTGGGCCTTGATATGGCCCGGCTGATGACAAGTGTAGCACACCAGTGGGGCCCTCCAGGCCTGACTCTGAGTCGGAGGTGGAAGTGGCATCTGACTCGGCCCAGTCCCTGATCCCTGACTAGGATCTCTCTGTGGGCAATCGACCATCCTGTGGCCAGGCTGTCCACACTGGTAACATGTAATGGTCCTCTGTGGTGCCCCTCCTCGAGGAGTGATAGACATAGTGGGCTGGGGGGCTAAAAACTGTATAGGCCTCTGGGATGTCGATGGAGAAGAGGTACTGCCCCGGAACCTCTTCAGTGGCCTCCTACCAGAATCAGCTAAGGCGGTTATAGTAGGCTGGGCAGGTGTAAGTGTCAGTGCTGTAGCTGGCCTGGTCTGAGCCCGGGACTCCCTGATCCCTCTAAGAGCAGCCAACTCCCGCTTTACCCTCGTGGCCCTGATCACAGCCTCCTCGTAAGTGTCAATGATGTGACCCGCCAGTCTATCCCTAATAGAGGTCTTCAGCCCCTCTAGAAAATGGTAGACTCTCAGCTCCTCCAGTCCAGTAATGTGTGGGGCAAACCTGCCTAATGCGGTAAACTGGGGACTCATACTGTGTCACGGTCATGTCCCTCTGAAGCAAGGTCTCAAACTCTCTCCTGAGTCCCACTCTAGCAGTCGCTGGGAAGTAGTGGTCATTGAACATGGCCACAAATGCATCTCACCCCTCCCCAAATCTGCTAATCCTCCCCACAGATACCTTCCACCACTGGCTCGCTAGTCCTGTAAACTGGAAGGTGGCACATCGGATCCTCAGGTGTGGCTCGACAATCCCTAGTGAGTCCAGGATCCTCACAATCTGGTCCAGCCACTCCTCGGCCGCCAAAGGATCAGGCTGTCCTGCAAATGATGGTGGCCTCATCCGCTGAAACGCCTTTATGATGAAGGTGTCTCTGGTCTCTCCACCTGCCGCTCTGGCCTCGGCATCGGCAGCCCTGGCCTCGGCATCAGCAGCCCTGGCCTCGGCATCAGTGGTCCTGGCCTCCTGCATGGCACGGAAGCACTCTTGTATAATGGTCGCCAAATCTCTGGTGCCAATAGTCTGCCCCACCTCTTCCACAGGGGCTGGAGCAATATCCTCCTCAGCTGCACTATGCTCAGGTGCGGCAGCTGGGGCAACAACCTCCTCAACTACATCTAGAATAGGGGCAGTATCTCTAGATCTGCCACGACGAGGCTGGGTAGCACCTCTAGGTGTACCTCTACCCCTGCCCCGTCTGGGTGGTCTGCCTCTCGTAGGAGCTCGTCTAGGAGGCATATCTACAATTCCAAGAGAAAAATTCAATATCACCTTTTCACGTAATTACAATAAGGCATGCATCAAGACACATAATCACGTAGCACATAAAATCCTATCACATGCTGCTAACAGTTCACACTAAGTCTCATTCTTTTCTCTAGGGTCTCATGGTGTTAAACAACACCCCACAGTCTCTAGGTATTCGAACCTATGCTCTGATACCACGTTGTCACAGCCCCGAATTTCGGCAAACTCGAGGCGCGACTGACGAGACAGAAAATAAAATAAATAAAAGGACAATATAAATAAATCCACTAAACATGCATCCGTTCCCATCAATACATAAGATAACATTAAATACATCGTTCATAGGTCACTCGGGCTTAAGCCCTTACATTACAATATACAAGTCCCATGGACCAAAAATATAACAAGGACTTCACCCTATCAGAGTATCATGGAGTCTCAAGTAGCTGGAGGGTCCTCATCTGAAAAATGTTGCCCACGAATGGGTCAGATCAACTGCTGGTATGATGAAGTGCTAATGCAAGAAACAAAGCTAAGGCGTGGCATGTGCAAAATGTACATTTATTTTTAAATGACATTCAAGCATCGCAGTAATATATATGAATGGTATGCGTGACACACCCATGCACAACTCTATGTCACACCCATGTCTCATTTACGGGTACTCCCCAATGGGCACAGAGTACCAATGCAATGGCCAATTTTGGGTTTTTCACCACAGGATCTACACCCTCATAATGCAAAGCACCACGTGCTTACCCACGCCATGTTCTCAAAGGATTCATCATATGCCAATATGCCAATGCAGTGTTAATGAAACATGGATCTCAATAATATAGCATACTCGGACAATAACAAATAAATCATCAATCAGTTTCATATACATGCATATCTCATGTGTACATATATCGTAATTCATGTTCCTCACTTTACTAAACTTGCAAGTAACACATAAACATGTGAACAATCAATTCCACGTCATCAAGTAAACACATTACAAACAGACACATAAAGCATTCCAGTCATTCACAAATATTCCTAACTTAACTTCATTTCTAACATTAGCAAAACACCATACCTGATGGGTTGGTATCAACCCTAGAAGATCGTGCACTATATGTAATTGAACCGGCAAATGAAAATGCAGGAGATCAGATCGCCCTCTCCTGTCCTGTCAGTGTCCCTAAAAGCATAAATTACAACTCAGTCTATTGTCATTTAAATTTATGCTATTCATCAAATTTTATTTCTTTAATTCATAGGTTTCTATTCTGCTAAATTAAACTCTACCAATTGGTTCTAGGACGTTGAAGAAAATAAGTTTTGGTTCTCGTAGAACTCAATTCGGACATCGGGGCTCAAAACGGCAAAACAGTCATTTTGCACTTTTCACGGGTCCTTACATTTCGTGACTTCTTTTCACAAATCGGACTCCACGGTTGAGTCCGAAATGCTCGAGATAATAAAGTTTCACTATTCGTTTACTAAATTCGGAGTTCGTTTGACTGTGTTCCAATCCAGGGGCATTTTGATAATTTTAAAGGTTACTACGGGTCTTTTATTTTTCGGGACTTTGTCTCATAAAACGGACCTCACCATTGGTCTCAGAATGATCGAGATAGTCAAAATACACTAATGACTTGTCCCATTTGGACTCCGGATTAATTTAGAATATTTAATTAATTAAATTAATTAAATTAAATAATTAATTAATTAATTTAATTAATATTTTATTAATAATTTAATCAGGTGGGTCAAAGTGTAATTTCCAACAGTTGGGGGGGTCAGTTTGTAATTTTCGAAAGTTCTGGGTCAAGGTTCAATTTCCAAAAGGTTCAAGGTCAAATTGTAATTAGTTAAATTTACTATTCTCAATCAGGTTAACCAAACAGGGACTTATCCAGAACAGAGATAGGATATCCTTGTTCCTATTTCAATTCAAATTTTTAATTTCTTATATCCGTAACCAAACAGACCCAACCCCCTTTTTAATTTAAAACATCAGCGTGACACGTGGCAGGGGCGGTTCAGCCTCGCCCGAACCGGACCCGACCCGGACCCGAAACCTGACCCGGTCACCCCCCCTTCTTCCCCGATTTTTCGGCGATGTAGCAGTAGGGTTTCGGCGCCTTCTCCGGCGCCGGTGACCTATCTCCGGCGAGATTTTTAAGTTTTCAAAATGTATTTTTCTTCATTTTCCCCTAAGGATTTCATATCTAGGGTTATTTTTGGGTCCAAGCCACTCAATCTTCACGAAATAGAGGGTCAAACCCTCGGTCAAAACTCTAGGCCGACCCCTTCCCCTTCATTTTTGTGACTGTTTGTTCATGGTTAAATCCCCATTTTCATTCTAAATGATTTCTGCATCTCCTAGGTTCCATTCTATATCATTTAAACCAAGCTTTACACATAAAATGACAAGTTCCAACTCTCACAACCGAGACCTGCAACCTAGGTTTTCTTCCTTGTTTCTCAACCATTTCTTCTCATTCTTTTTGCAAAATAATTCCTACATCATGCTTTCTAAGATCACATGCATAAGATAAATTATCATGCTAAAAAAAAAAATAAAACAGAAAGGGTTCACTTACGGTTTTTCTGAATTTTCTCTCTTTAGCCGTGCCCTCTTTCACCCTCTTGTTCCTAGCTTAAATCAGGCTTCAAGACCCTCTTTCAGAACTCTCTCTCTCCCTTTGCTTTTTGTTTTTCTTTCCTTTCTCTCTTTCCCAACCGAGACTACATATACCCTAACCTATCAAGTCTCTCACGTCTCTCCCTCACAGCCACTTTTCTTGACCTCCTCCCCACCGTTCAGGTCACCTTTGCTTCCCCCCAAATGCAGCTTTGCATTAAATGCAAAGCTGCTCCTATATACCTACACATATATATATATATATATCATCATCACACACACACTAATCTCACACACTCAGTTCGGTTGCACTCACACACACTCATCCAGTTACATCCCAACCAGACTTATACATCTATACATATATATATATATATATATATATACCTATACATATCCACACACACATTCACATGTTACACATACACATACTTGAGTAATTTAATAGATATATATATATATCCCATCTATATACATATATATATATATTATGCACATCACATACCTACATTCCATTTTAGTAATAATAATAGTAATAATAATAATAATAATAATAATAATAATAATAAAATTTAATAACCATGAATAATAAAAAAAAAAAAAATTCCATGTCATAACATGTCTAAAGCTGAGAGATTAGCTGATAAGAAACAACAGGAGTTCATGCAAG
This sequence comes from Nyssa sinensis, assembly GCA_008638375.1. Lineage (NCBI taxonomy): Eukaryota > Viridiplantae > Streptophyta > Magnoliopsida > Cornales > Nyssaceae > Nyssa > Nyssa sinensis. The sequence goes on along the minus strand of CM018042.1, from coordinate 9,479,330 downwards.
ACCTGTTATGGCAGAAAAAGGTGATTGAGAGAAAAATAAAAATTGCCAAATCCACTGAGGTGATTTTAGTTAGGCCCTTTCGGTACAAAACACCCACAAAGGCGATGATTGCCGAAGCTAAGCTGAAAAAAACAAGAAGATACTGAGACCCTGAGCCAGATGCTTAAGAGGTAAGACCTATGAACAAGCCGCTATAAGTTAGTCCAATAAGACCCATCATAGAATAGGCTTACTCAGTTTGAGTTCATGAGTTGATAAGTCTTTATAAATTGTTTTAGGCTTACTGACAAAAAGAGGAAAGCACCATCGGTAGCATCGACCTCTAAACCGACAAGTGAGTAACCTTGACTCCTGACTTGGTGTATAAGTACACTGTCTAGTTACTGTATTTTAAAATACTGTACTATACTATTTTATCGGATACACTGATTACATGCTTTTACTCAAATGCATGATTTTTACTCTGTCATGGTTTCTCTGTCCTGTACTGAAATAAACCTGTCGCTGTTTTTAACTGGTTTTGAAAGAACAACTGACTCTTGGTACCACTTCAATCTTGAGCACTATATGAGCATACCGCACTATTTAATCTGTGCATACTGTACTGTTTATCCTGTTATACTGTTCTGCTCTGCTCATTACTGACCTGTTCTATTACTCTGATGTTTTAACTGTACTCGTGTTTTAATACTGTTTCAAATGAACGTATTTAACTATTTTCTCTGAAATGCCTGATTCATCCATATGCTTTACAAACAACAATGGTTTGAAACCCATGACAGGGACCCCTGTTACTCACTGGGCTTTTCGAAGCTCACCCCATTCCTTAACATTTTCAGGTGAGGGACCTAGCAATCAGGATTAGCGGGTTGGAGACCCGGGGGAATTATTTTGAAGAACTTATGACCTAGCTATTTTTGTGCTTACATTCCGTTTTTGATTATGATGTGTAACTGAACCTAAGACATTTATGTTTTGTAGAAGAATGATGTAGTAATTACTATGAATGTATTAGTGGCTCTGCCAAGATAATGTGCATTCTCTTATTTGCTTTTCCGCTGCTCACTTATGTGAATTGAATGCATTACACTTGAAGGTTACCGGTGAATGGCCTGTGGTTAGGATTACCATCGACATCTTAATTTCAAAAAAAAAAAAGAACCGATGGGTGCCTAACTGGCCGGTCACATTCCCCAAATCCGCACAAGGTGGGTATGGGGGATGTGAGAATTTCAGTTGTTAAGCAATGTTTTGTATTAAGACTTCCAGCAATTTAATGTTATGTTCACATTATTTACTGTTATGATTGATACAAAGAATGAAAAAAATAGGGACGGCCATTGGGCCGACCCTATGATATGAGATTGACATAAGGTGGGTTTCGGGTCGTGCCAGCTTGGTATCAGAGCAGAGTCTTAGGTTCTAGTACGTTATGGGAGACAAGATTAGAGTACTAGAACTGTTAAAGTCTAAGAATCAGTCGATAGATAGCACTAACATTACTAAGTTAGACCTTTATATGAACACTGACTGTTATTTTACGTATACATTGATTGATTATCCTTTACAGAAAAGTTAAACACAAAAAATATGCCGATAGCTAGAAATCAACTAACTGAGATTGATCAGATAGATCAATTGAACAGACTAGAACGCTTTATGAAAAGAATCACCAGGGCTCTACCCAGAATCAGGTCCCAACGGTTGACCATTACAATGAAGTAGTGGCACCAGCAAAGACCATAAAATGGGGTAGGAAGGAAATTGCCAAAAAGGGTTAAAGATGACAATAGAGGCATAATTAAATACCCTAACAACCTAAAAGTCCGCCAAGGATAATGTCTAAAAAATATCACTAGGAGATGATCAGGCTACTATACCTGTAGTCGTAGGTATTTTTCAGTTGTTCAAAATTTGCCCACATATTGTTTAAAGATTTGATTTATAGTTCCCATATTTACTGCTAAGTTGAACTTAGAAACAGAAACCTTAGGTTACATGTTAACTGTTTCAATACCATCGAGAAATTATTATTGATGAATACTATATATCAGGGAAAAGACTATATGTTATGAGGGAAATCGGTGATTCTTAAACAATTGAAATGATTAAGTAAATAGTGGCCTTTAGGGAATAGAAGTATGGTTGAGGATTCTTGAGGAATGACACTAAAATTACTTGAGGAGATTTCAATAAATGTTATGGATAACTAAACGAGGCTTGAATGTGAGATAGTCTGAAGGGAACTTAATGGATAATTACAGAAGGAGTTGATACTCTAAATAAATTAATGATGTACCAAAAATATGAAAATTCTTGAATAAGTTAGACCCTGATAGAGTAGAGATGAACGGAGTCTTGAAGATAATTACTAAATGAATGAGATTGTCAAAATTAACCTTATGAAATGTGATGATTTTAAAAAAAAAGCTGACACATGATGAACAAATATTAGGAAGAAATTCAATGAATCTTGTGATTTAAGATGATGTATGACCCGATTTGAGTCAATACTCTATCAAGTTAGATGAAAGTAAATGATAAATGATTCTGAATGACAGTTAGAGATCAATCTGATCTAAATGATCGTAAAGACTAAACTGGTAGTAAATTGTTTAGAGAAACTATGAAATTGAGATGATATATGATTTTTGAGGTACTACGAGGAAATCATTATTCATGAATGATATGCATAGAGTATATGAGGTACAGATCATAAGCACATGGTTATTAATCGATTAGATACCCTTAAAGAAACTAAGAATCCGGTAATGTAAATAGTCAAATGATCGGTAACTACTGGGTATGATAGCTTGTTTAATTGCTAAGGTTAATAGTCTTAGGAAAGCCTATGCTATGATTGACTTGATGTTTCTTGGACGATTGAGACCATCAAATGAATAGTGACTTTTAGGAGAAAGTGGTATGCTTAAGGGAAAAGGTTAAGAATTCTTGGGAAGAATCGTACCAATGTTAAGGTTGATGACTCTTAAGGCATTAAACTTTGAATTGATCAATGAATTTGAGGAACTATCATTTGAACAAGGGTAACGATTAATGCTCTTTTGGAAAATATAAGGTGACATAGAGTTGGAATTGGAAAATCTTGGAAAGCCGATGGATTTAACAACAAATCTATATGAGAGGTGGTTTAAGGAAGACTTAATGAATATTAATGTGAGGAGTTTGAGACTCCAGATGGATTGATGACAGATCAGATATATGAGGATTCTTGAGTGAGTCATATAGGGTAAGACAAGTGGATCATTGGGAGGCAAATACTGATTGAATGAGATTATCAAGTGAACATTATGCAAGGTGATGGTTCGAAAAGGACATTGACATGTGATTAATGATCATTGGGACAAATTCAATGGATCTTATTAATCTAAATGACAATGTCACGCCTTGAATTTCTGCGAACCCGAGGGTGAGTGTAACGAAACTAAAAGAACATGAAATATAAAATAAAAGACAACTTAATGAGTTCAACTCAAACTTACATTCACTTCCTTCAATATTCATCCACGTAAAGTACATTCAAGAAAATATTCTACATGTCATTTTGGACTTAAGCCCTTACATCTCAAAGTGTGCCCTAAGGGCCAATTATAATTCCAAGTTTCCTTCCCTTTCTTTTGTTAAGGTCTCATCAAGTCTCACGTAGCAGGGGCATCATCTGTAATATGGTATTCCACGAATGGGTCAGCTCAACTGCTAGTATAATATAATGCTAATGCAAGAAACAAAATTAAGGCATGGCATGTACAAGTGTACATTTATATCTACATGCCATCCAATATCATTAATGCAGTACATGAACAGTATGCGTGACACACCCATGCAAACTCCATGCCACACCCATGTCTTGCTTTACGGTCCTTCCCCGTTGGCTTGCAAGTACCACAGTATGCCTCGCTTCATGGTCCGGACCCCGTTGGCATGCGAGTACCAATGGCCGATTTTGGATTTTTCATCATAGGATCTACACCCTCATAATATACAGCACCACGTGCTCAACTCACACCATGTTCCAAGGAAACACACTATGCTAATATGCTCTGATTCCACCATGCCATGATATAATCTTAATAAAGCATCTTATCCACACATGAAGCATGCTTTAGACAATGTATTACACAATAACATTCCAATCACAAAATCTCTTTATCAAGGGTACATGCCATACATAGTCCATTTAAACACATGCCTTAAGTTACATATTTCATAATCTCAACAATTCTCGAAAAATATAATTCACACATTGCACTAGCACATGGAATATACAAACAGTCATGATCCACATTTTTTACTTAACCAAACTATCAAAAGGATAACAAGAAACACATAAGCATATAAGCAATCAAACAAATATGTGAGTCATCAAGTCAACATGTCAATTATTCCTAAACTTAATCCTATTTCTTACTTAGCACAATATATCATACCTGATAGGTTTGTCTCAACCCTAAGAAGTCGTACTCACAGTGTGGTGGAACTAATAGTAAGAAGGTAGAAGGTCAGACCGCCTTCTCCTTGCCTTTCAGTGTCCTTAAAATCATGGAAGGTAACTCAGTTTATCGCCACTTGAATTATGATATTCATCAAATTTTATGTCTTTATTTCATGAATTCTCTATTATGCTAAAATAGACTCTACCATTGAGTCCGGAACGTCAAACAAAGTCGGTTTAGGTTTTTTGTGGAATTCAATTTGGATATCCAGGCTAAAAAGGGCAAAACGGTCATTTTGTACTTTTACGGGTTCTTACATCCCGAGACCTCTTTTTGAAAATTGGACTCCACGGTTGAGTCCGGAATGCTCGACCTAATAAACATTTACTATTCTTTTACCTTAATCGGAGTTCGTTTGACTGCTTTTAACTTAGGGGCATTTTGGTAATTTTTCATGTTCCTACGGGTCTTTTATTTTTTTCGGGAGCTCGTCTCAGTGTCACGGACCTCACCATTTGTCTCAGAAGGTCCAAAATAGTCAAAATACACCTATGACTTGTCTAATTTGGGCCCCGGGCTGTTTTAGGATATTTAATTTAATTAAATTAATTAAATAAAGTTAAATGTAATATATATATATATATATATATATATATTCTATGCCAAAAAGGGTACGGGATTGTCCCGTACCAATTGGTTCACACGCGCTCCCCCACGGTTCGATTCGCTAGGAAGGCTACTTCCCCATTTTTTTTTCCAATTTGCTATAGTCCAAACGACGGACTGTGCCCCAACTTCAGATAGCGTATCCCCAATTTGAATTTAATCCCCAATTCAATTCCCCAAAAACTCGTAGCCAAACGCCCCTATTCATTTAAATTATAAACCAAACGACGCTGTTTCAACCCCATCCAAAACCAAACGATGTCGCAAAGGGGGACACTGTTCATCGTCCCCCTCGATATTCTGGTGAAGGTCCCTAGGGTTCCGTCGCCATCTCCGGTGATGGCGACCCAATTCCAGCCAAGTTTTAATGTTTTTCAAATGTGGTTTTCTTCCATTTCTCTCGTAGATTTCATTTCAAAAATTGGTTTTTAATTTAACTCACCAAATCCTCATGAAATTGAGGAAAATCAAAGCTCCGACGAACTGAAATTCGTTAATTTCGAGCCCTTCCCTACACGGTTTTAATCTAATTAAATCTTGGATCAGTTCCTGCACCTCACAGTAATATTTTCTCATCATCCATTTCAGGTTTGATACATAAAATATAAGAACCCGATTGTTTTTCCTAAAACCTGCAACTTAAGTTTTCTACTTCATTTCTTGACCATTTCTTTCGATTCTTTTTCCTAAATGCTTCTAATTTCATGCTTAACAAGGCCCTGTACTCAAAACTAAGCAATGATACTTGAAAATTTTAAAACCAGAAGCTAGCTGACTTACTTCTTTTCTGATTTTTTTTTTCTCCCTTGGTGCAGTCCTCTATCCTCTTCCCTTTTTGCTTCAACTCCCTGAATCCTTCTGTGCCTCACGACCTCTTCCACGTAGCCTCCCCCTTTCTGGTTTTCTCTTCACCAACACACCCGTACTCACTCTACATATACACACAAGCATACACATCCTCTCATGCCACCCCCTGCAGCAACCCTACTGCCCTGACTTTTCCTTCCTTTCCTTCCCATCAGAATGCAACTTTGCATTTAATGCATTGCTTGCATTTTGATTTCTTCAATATATATATATATATATATATATATATATATATTATATTATATTATACGCACAACACACACACTCGGCCAGCTCTCTCACACACACACACACTAACTAGCACACACCTACTGCATGCAGTGCATGCTTCCCCCTTTTTTCTCTTACATTTTCAATACACACACACACACACATACATATATATATATACTTTATACCTTACTTTATACATATACACGTATTATACTTTATACACACAGATATATAATGCATACATTATACATGTACATATATATATATATATATATATTTCCATATGCAAACTTATATATTGGGTTCCGAGCACGCACACATACACTGATATCCCGGGGCCTAGGCATATATGCATACGCATGTTTGCATAGAAATACGCACGTGCATGCACCACGAGACTCAGCCCCTGGTTGCCTGAGTGTCGTCCGATACTGACTACTCAAAACAAACTATTCACGTTCCAAATCGCCCAGCCTGTAAAATATCACGACATAGAGCTTTAACAGCTCGATTCACCTCGGTCTACGTGACATCTCGAATTCAGGTATTACGGACAATGCTCTACTATTTAAAATGAAAAATTTATTCCTAATTTTTCAGGTCTCTACAGACAATATGACCTAATTGGGAGCGGTACTTTAGTAAGTTAGTTGAATCTATTTCGAATGATAAATGATTGATGACTCTGAATGACTTTTGAGGACTAACATAATCTGACAATTAAAGAGACGAAAATTGTGGCATAATGTTTAGGAAAACTAGTAAAGACAACGACTGTTCTAAAGTGATACATAATTCTTTGGGCTACGAGAATAATTAGGATTGAGGTAGAAAGAAAAAATAACTGAATTGTGAAACTAAGGAAGTTGAGAATTTCCATCGTAGGAGAAACTTGACATAATCTTAATAGACTTTAAATTATGGCCTGGCTAATAGATGTGAACAATCCTGAAATTCGATATGAAGTTACAGAATGTACAGGGACCCCCTACAGGGTTGAATATGTTCTTGAAAGAACAAATTTGTAGAAGATGAAAAATGACTGGGAAAAGAAATGTAACATATGATGAGAAATCGAATATGATGACGAGTATAAGAAATGAGACATTTGAACAACCTTTTTGGGCAAGGGTAAGTGAAACGAAAATAACGGTTATAAATTAAAGTCATGAGACTTAGAGATTCGAACTGATCAAATGATGTGGAAGGTTTAAGTTATACCAAATATGATAACACTGTTAAGAACATGTTCGAAGTAGATTGTCATATGAAAATCAGTGACTGGGGTAAAAGAATACCCTAAAATTTTCTAAATATATGTACCATACTTTAATCTATGAAGGGATGAGGAATCAAAATCTGTGAAAAGATCAATTGTAAAAGGCCTTAGTACCAGCCTATGATGTGAAAAAAAAAATGGAGGAATTGATTTCCTCAACCTATCTAAATCAAAAAAGGATGAACACGAATTTGAGAACAAAGGCAGGAGCGCCAATGAATAATACAAAATGAAAGGAAAAGTGGATCGATAAATCTTCAACAAATGGACACTTGATTGAGAAATCACAAATGAAAAGTTCGAATAAATTTGAGGTCACCCATGCAGGGGATAAATACTGTAATGCAAAGAGAATACGAGTAAATCGTCCTGGCACAAACCAAAAGACGTTAATGAAAACAAAAGGGAATATGACGCTGAAAATACTAAAGGGAAATATGGGAATGGTCGTAAGCAAAGAAAGTCCAATACACAAAAAGAAATCTTCTTGCTTGAGAATATGACATCTTAATACAAGAGATAAGTCCAAGAGACAAATTAAAAAGGAAAATTATGAAGATGATGGAATTGGCATGATGAAATAATAGGGTTTCTTAGATTATGAGCATTCGAGTTTTGGGGACAAAACTCATTTTAAGGGGGGTAGAATGTGATACCTTGACCCAAATTGTAGCCTAGTGAACCATGTAAACCCGAGCCGTTAGGGCTTTACGTCATGATATCGAATGAAATTAACGGTTTTGGAATCTCAATAGTTTGAAAGTATGGATGATGGCCAGACGATGCCCGAGCAAGCCATGAACGAATATCAAAAAAATAATAATAACAAAATAAAATAAAATAAAAATTTATGTTATATATAGAAGAAGTACAGATATATATATATATAACTAACCATACATACACCACTTATAACATATATATATATATGGCATGTTATTATGACATATATATAGAACAGGATATATATATATATATAGATGTGAGTGTGTTAAGTAGTTAAGTACATATGTATCACGGTAGAATTAAAGGAGGGGGAAGGGGGAGGTTACAAAAGCAGAAAAATGAAAGGTCAAATGAGGAGGAAGGAAAGAGAAAAAAAAAAAAAAAGAAAGAGAGAGAGAGAGAGAGAGAGAAGGAAAGAAATTAAGGACACTGGTTTTTTTCATAAAGACCAGTGCATGTCTTTGCATGCTTGAGAAAATAAGAGGAAGAAGGAGAAGAAAAAGGGGAAAGGAAATCAGAGGAAAAGGGGGAGAAATAAAGGTAAGCTTTCCATTTTTTTTCTTTCTTCTCTGAAATTTCCTTACTGTACATACTGCTTTTTTTTTTAACTGAAACTAAACACCCAAAGAAATATAGGGTTTGAAAGGGTAAGAAAAATGATGAATTTAGGAAGAAACAAGAGAATTGTTGGTGGAGAAAAGAGAGAGAAAGGTGGCAAAAAATAATGGGTGGAAGAAAAGTACCCCGATTGAAGCTAAAAACAAACCCAAATGAATTATTGAGGTCTTTAGAGTCGATTTGATATAAAAAATGTCAAAACGGGCATCAAAATAGAGAGAAAAAGCAAAACGAAAAGTCATCGAATAATCGCTTCTCAATGGAGCAGCCACTGGAAGTGGTTGTTCGACGGCCTTCGGGTTGTCCAAAGGCGGTTTGGGTCAGAAAACTAGGATTCTCGGACAAAATGGAACAAGACCGCGTTTTTAAAACACTCAAATCTCACCAGAAAATCATCGTCGAGGCTAGAGGGGACACTAAAGATGGCGCTAGAGAAACGACGAAGAAGAAACAATGACGGGTAGCCGGGTCTGGTAATGTAACACTCGGACCTAATTATCAATTAATTAGGTGAAATGATGTCGTTTTAACACTGACGAAACTCGAATTAGCTAACTACGAAAACCCCAAGTAAATAATAACTGACGCGGGGCCCTTGTCATCGAAGCTAACTAAAATATGGAACCCTCAGAAGAAACCGTTTCGTAAAAAGAGCAACAGAAAAGAAATTACGGAGGAAATAGCTAAAACAGTATTTTGCGCAGCCAAACAGGGCCTAAGCCCAAAATATAGAAAATTGCCCAAAAGTGAGGCCAAGGGGATTTGAACCCTTGACCTAAATGAGCAAACACATGGCACCCAAAAATTAACCAAATGGGCTGCCAACAACTCGTGTCTAAATATACAACCTAATTGTATATGAATCAAATTTAACCAAGGTCACTTCCCAAGTTGGCCAATGGCCATGCATGCAAATCCCTCATCATTAGTTGGACCTCTCCAACATCAGCTGTCATCACCCCACCTCAGCTCCTGCATCAGCCCTACATGCATTTACATATATGTAGATGTATATGTATAGGTGGGCAAAATGATATATATGAGAACCATATACCTTGGGACACTTCAAAAGGTGTGCTATGTGTAAAATCAAAACGGATCTCTGTGTTGTGCAACCATGTGTGTGCTCGGGTAGAGAGAGAGAGAGAGAGAGAGAGAGAGAGAGAGACAGCTTGCATGTGTGAGTGGAAGTGTGTATATGCAAGCGATGGTGTGTGCATGGTGTTTCCATTGGAGGTGCACAAAAGAGAAGGGACTGAGAGTCATGACTAGAACTGAGCCAGCAACCAACAACCTCACACCGAGCCTAAGAAATGAGAGGGAGAGAACTGATTGAAGGTATAAACCTTAAACCTTTGATTTTTCTGTTTAGATTCTTGCTGTTGTTTTTGATATTTTGGGACCTTAGCAACTGCATGCATGACATATTCTAGCAATAAGGGGTTATTATGAGTGAATTGGGAGGTTCAGATAGGCTTGAAAAACCCAAAACCGTAAGCAGTCGCCATTAAAGGACCTTGCTTGAACTGGGTCTGAATCGACTATGGCTAAACTTTGATTGAAGGGTAGGGATTAGAACTAGATGCCATGAGGTTTACAACTCAACAAAAACCAGACCGAATGGCCCAAAAATGAGCCTCAAAACCTGAGTTGCAGGTTTCGGCCATGAAACCCAACCCCACGAACCTTGCTTTAAACCTGATTTTGGTAATGGGGAGTTGTACCCCATGATTCATGGATCACAAGGAACCAAATATCACGAGATTTGGTTGAGAAATGAAGGTGCACGACTGAGTTACAGGTCCCACGATAATGGAGTTGAATAGCACTCCATCCTTTGATTCGAGGCTTGAAACGAATGCCAAAATGATGGCTTAACTTCCAGAAATGATTTGGAACCAAAAGTAGTACAAATCCGTACTTGAAACTCCACGAAATTGAAAAACATGAAAACTGGAACTAAGGCAAAACTGGGGAAGAAGAGGGAAGACGATGAACAGTTCTGGGTCGGTTCGGGTAGGTTTCAGTTTAGGGTTCGGGTCAGGACCCGACCCGTCACATGAACAGGCTTTAGTAGGACGACACCGTTTTGTAGCTTATGTTTTAATATTTAAAACCAAAATCAGTCTGATTGGTAACACGGATTGTAAATTAAAATTGGAATTCAAGTCTGTCCAAACCATAGATAAGGGGCCAATTAGGAATGAGAGGGATATTGTATTCCGGTTTTCTGAAGGAATATGAACCGGCTGGTTCGTAGGGGTTCTGGTCCAGTCTAGGGTTAAAGTAATTGAACCCATTGGTTCATTGTTTCAAATTGAATAAATAAAACCAAAACTTTAGTAAATTATGTTTTGACCCCCAACAATTCTGAGTATTTCTATTCTGGCCCAGACTTTTAAAAAATTAATGCAAATAAGCCCCTGAGAAATAAATAAATAATAAAATAATTATTTTATTGATTGGGTAAATTTACTATTTTACCCTTAGACACTAAATGACTCAAACGGAGTCTAAATAAAGTAAGTGAATAGTATATTCTTACGATTTCGGGCATTCCAAACTCAATGGTGGAGTCCGATTTCAGAAATTAAGTCCCGAAAAACAAGGACACGTAAATGCTAAATGACTGTATTGCCCTTGATGATACCCAGGGTCAGTTAAACATAAAAGATAGTCCAATTTAATTATGTCGGACACTCTGGACCTAGTAGCAGGGTCCGTTTAATGAACCGAAGTCTCGAAAAACACAAACATATAAATTATAAATGACTGCATTGTCCCTAATGATACCTAAGCCCAAATAAAAATAAAAGATAGCCTATTTTGATTATGTCAGACATTCTGGACTTAATGGTAGAGTCCATTTAATGAACCGAAGTCTCAAAAAATACAGACACATAAATTGTAAATGACTGAATTGCCCTAATGATGCCCAAGGCCAAATTAAACATTAAAGATGGTCTACTTTAACTATATCGGACGCTCTGGACCCAATGGTGAGGTCCGTGAAATCTAAATAAATCTCGAAGAATACAGTTAGATGAACTAGGATAATTTCAAATATGTCCTGATGATCAGTTATGTAAACAGATGGACTCTGATGATTGAAAACTTATGTACCTTAACAATTTGGGACATTCTGGACCCAATAACGAGATCGGTTCTGTGAAACAAGGCCCCGAATCCATAGACACGTGAAACGTCAAAATAACAATTTTACCCTTAGTATTCCAAAAGCTGGATGAATGTCGAAGGAGGCATAGTTTGACTATTTTGGGCATTCTGGACTTAACGGTGGAGTCCGTACTAGTAAACGAAGTACCGAAAAATGTGACGCGTGAAAGTGTAAAAGGACCAAAATGCCCCTGATGCTATACAAAGCCTAAATGAAGTCCGATTGGGACGAAACTGATACAGATAGAAGCCCAGATACTTGTGAGACTGTACACAAGGTTAAATGATGAATCAGAGTTAGAATTTCACAAAACATAAAATGACCAAAATACCCCTTAGCACGGTAAGTGCAAAGTAGGGGCCGAATTAAGGTCAATTTGATCTGATAAATTATCATAAGCATAATTATGAAAATCGAAGGACTAAATAAGACTCTGGAACAGTCAACGTGTAAAATGAGAAATGACTGATGTGTCCCGATGACCAAAAGCAGATACCGAATGAAGTCCAAAAGACATAGAACCTTATATTTAAGATATGTGGACTATTCTGAGGGCCACAACAGGGTCCGGGACAAGAATGGTGAAATTTCTAATTTTCCCCTAAGGTTAAGTAAGTACTTAATTGATAACGATTGAAGTCTAAATGACTTAGGTTATAATCTTGATAACTACTAAGCCGAATTAAAGAATGAAATAGCCTCAGATGAAACCCAATGAGAGGGCAATAGGCTACTAGGCTATCTTAGGTAATCCGATAGACGCCTAAGATGATAAATAAGACATGAATGGATGAATTCTGATTTTTCTATGATTGATGATGATTATTCAACATATGCAAGGATGTGCCTGAGACGATATCTGGAGGTTATCAGATTATTTGTACAAGAAGATAAGCGAACAGTTTGTGAGTAACTTCTAACATTGTATAGATACTGTATTTTTGATCCACTGCACCATTTTGTATGCTATACTGTTTAAATGAAAATACTTAATGCATGCATTTTTTGTACTATATCACACATGATATGAGCTTGGTCTTCTTTAATTTATTGAATATACTCCTGATTGACATGCTAGCATCCTGTGCTGTGCTGTCTGTTTTGATCGGTTGTTCCATTTAGATTGGTTCTATTTTATTCTACTTAAACTGTAATTTAAGAAGAATTATAAAGTTGTTATTCTAAAGTGATTGAACTATCCCTGTGCCTTATATGCAAGAACTAGTTTTGAAACCCATGACAGGGAACCTGGTTTTGTCCATAGAGGGTATTTTGGTCATTTTGTGCATAGAGCGCATTTTCATCATTTTTCCCATAGAGGACATTTTTGACATTTTGGTCATTTTTTCCATAGAGAGCATTTTCTACATTTTGGTCATTTTGCCCATAGAGAAAATTTCTGTCATTTTTCCCATAAAGTGCATTTTCGATATTTGGTCATTTTGTCCATAGAGGACATTTTAGTCATTTTGCCTATAGAGGGAATTTCTGTCATTTTGCTCATAGAGGAAATTTTGGTCATTTCATCCACAAAAGGCATTTTCAACATTTTGTTTATAAAGGAAATTTTTGTCATTTTGTCCATAGAGGAGGGCATTTTGGTTTTTTCCCATAGAAGGGATTTTTGACATTTTAGTCATTATGCCCACTAAGGCCATTTTGGTAATTTTTAGCATTTCCCTACCCTTTAAGGGTAGTTTGGTAAATGCTAAAGGTTTCTCACCTTTTAGGGATATTTTTGTAATATTACTACTATTTTACCCTTTGGAGGGTACTTTAGTAATTGTTAGGACCATGGGGTCTATTTGTAAATTGGCTAATCTGGTTAGACAAAACGTGCATTATGTGTAATCCGTACATAAGTCCTTCGAGTTGAGTACCTCCATGCCCGTTCTTACCCAAGTTCGTCAAAGAGACATTACCGTGTATTACTACTGGTCAATATATTTTCAGAAGGGTAAAATGGTCTTTTGTATTTGATCGGATCTCACACACTTACATCATGGATGCATAGCATATAGATTTTATCTTATCATCATGTATGTGATTGACTTGTGGTTGTGAAATATTTTTTCCAAAATGCATCTTTTGAAATAAACAAATGAAAAAATTCAGTTTATAAGACAAACTTTGAATAAGGAACTCACTATTGCTCGTTCGAACGAAGCCTTGGCTCCTTATTCGTTTTCATTCGTTTGAACCCTTGTATCAAACGAGTTGCTATAGCCTCAAAGTTGTACTCATTCGATACTCGTTACATGTTCATTCGAACGAACCTTGGGCAGAAAATAGATTTATAATCTAATTTTTTTTTTCAATTAGGGATCAACCAAGCTCTTTGCGAAAAATAGGCGACAATATATTTGGGAGCAGTCAAAAAACAAAGTGAGGGAGTCTTAATTTGTGGAGCAAAATTGTTGATAGATCTTGATGCTTTTGTGAGAGATTAATCATTCATGACATTCATTATCTTTTCTACTCATTTTTGTTAATCCAATTTGATAAAAGCACACGGCTTGATCAGATCTTAAGAGCCTTGGTTTGTGTCAAATTCACCATTGACGATTGAAGAAGTTTAAGCACGAGGATTCGGAATTGAAAGATCGGTGGACACCGAGGTTGTGTGGATTGACGATTATTTTGAAGAGGCTTGATCTGAGGAGTCCAATTGTTTGAAGGATTGACTATGATGACTTGAGGATTCGAGAAGAATTTGAAGACAATCGATGAGAACGGTGTTAGAGGTACTTAGATCGTTTGGAGACTCATTGTATTTCACTTTTCATTATAGTTCATCACTTCCATGAGCATTACCCTAGGTCCGGAGTTTTACTCAAAGGATTATTGTCCATGGTAGTTTTCTCCGTCATTAATTAGTGTGCAATCTCTCTCATTCTCTTTCAATTTACTATATGTTTGATTTGAATTGCTTCCGCTTTATTTAATAAATTGAGTTTTTTATGATTTCATAATTGTGCATTCAATTGAGATAATTGAAAAACTTAATTTAGTAAATTGATTGAAGAAATTTTTGACTTAGTTGATTTTGAATTGAATTGTGAAAATTGCTGTAAAATTAATTTAGTTGTTAATTTTAGTGAATGTTAAATTGGTTCTTGATGGTTTCATTAGTGGAAAGGCTTAAGCATTGGATTAATCACATTGAGTGATTTGTGGATTGAATGTGTCATCATTGTTATTAACCAAGAGTTGAAATTAATGCAAATAAATTTTTAATTCTATACCTACCTATTCAACCCCCCCTTCTAGGTAATTCACGACTTGGGACCTTGAGTGATATCCGTGTGATATCCCTCTACACACAAGCAGTAATTGTAGAATATTCCTATCCCATATAGGTTATTATGGTCATTCATGGGCATACGTGCAATTTTTATGTCATTTTGCCCATATAAGGTTAGTTTGATCATTTTTGTAATTTCCTTATCCCAAAATTCTCCACCGAATTAGGGATGATATAGTAAATATAGGTTTATCCACCAAATACTTTCTTATTTACCTTCCTTCCTTATCCTAAGGGATTTGCCTAGATTTGTGGACCAAATACTTGTTTATTTTCCTCCATTCCTTATTCCAAGGGATTTTGTCACATCCCAAAACCCACCAAAAGTGGATTAAGGATAATGATTAGCCAGTTAGGCACCTCACTAATACACTAAACCTTTTATAACGTATTGATGATGTGTCTATCTGAATGCCTCTTAACATGTCCAAATAGATTGCATTTAGCTATACTAATCGTGCAGCGAAAAATTAGTGTCTGTAAAAAATTTTCTTAAATGCAATCATACTTGGCAGAGCATAACTAAGCTTTACATCAAAGTTACAATGACATTAGCCCATCATTTCATTATATATAAATTTCTAACTCTTACAATAGTGATAACATTATTCCTATTCTGTTCTTCTCTAAACTGTCACATCACATTGGTATTCATTGCTTTAGGTTTATAGCTCCATGGCTGAGATACTAATCCTCTTCTAGCTACAGTCTTTATATTCACCCTAGCTCACTTGCATCTATTTCTGTAAACTTCCTGGTCCTTCTTAAAAACCTATAGGATAAAACCCTGTGAGTTTAATAAAAAGCTCGTAAGTTGTCATGACCCGAGACCCACCCTGTGTGGATCTCGCATTGCGAGCCCGATCCGACACTATTGCCGAGTCGAACTGTCTCAACTTGCTACCCAGAAAATGCTACTAACATGTAACAACTATCAAAGTATAAATAGTGGAAGACTTAAACAAATAAATAAATAAAAGCTGCATGTGATATATATAAGGTTCTCAAAATACAGACTATAAAATTTCTTAACAACTGTTCACCCCCAAGACGTGAATGACATGGGAAAGCTACAAGACTTGTACTATGTATTACACTACAACTTCAAAGTAAGTGTCCACCTCTAGCTATCAGGGCTCTGGGGTCTGTTCTCAATGTCTGTGCCTGAAAATGAATGTAGTATCTGTATGAGCTATAAAAACTCAATATGTAGTCCTTGGCTCTCCCATGTGTACATATCTATATAGAAGTGCTAGCCAGTCAATGAATATATAACCCAATATCAGATGATAGAAGCTCAAATGATAAGGAAATGAATCTGCTCTACTAACAATGTCATACTACTACTGTCATGAGCTATATCAAGTATAAAATGTAAGCACTCAAATAGAAGCTGTAAAGTCTCATGATCATTCATAATAAGATGACATGATCAAGTTATGATAATCAATAATAAAAGATAGCGATATCAACAAAAAGATATGCACTCGTGGGGCCCAAAAATCCCTTTGAGCTTGTATTCAGTTCCACACGGGCTCTCTAAAATACTGCTCTATATACAATATGACTTTACATCTCATGCCTCACACAGCAACTTAGCAAATGTTCCACTCGGAACCTTGACCCAAAGGTCAAAAATAGCATCAGATAGAGTTGTGATTGAGCACAAATTTGGCATTAATAATATATCGGGATCATGTTATCTTCCACGAAGAGTATAGTGGAATCATAACTGGTTCTAGGCAATTTGACGTAACGATATTTTTTGAGGCTATGGTTGCTAGACTGCTTCAAATATAACTATCTGGCCCTTACGGCCTACAAGTGTACAAAAAAGAATCTATGCACAAGTGTACAATCATGATCAAGATATATATAGAAATTAATAAATGTTTCCCACATGATAAGGCAATATCAATGTAGCTCAATAAACACTGGTATGTATGGAATACAATAGGTAATATACAAAAGAACTCTTGACATGGCTTGGAAAGTAACACATGCAGAGATTCGATTTTACTTACCTTTTACTGTCTCTAAAATAGAAAGTATAAACTGCCTTCTCCTTGCCCTTCGGTGTTCCTAAGATTCATAAAATACGTCTGAGTCTATCGTTACATGAATTATGCTATTCATCAAATTTTATGCCTCTATGCTTTGAGTTTTTCTTTTACTAAAATAGACTCTACTATTGAATCCGGAACAGTCGAAGAAAGTCGGTTTAGGCTTTTACAGAACTCAATTCGGACATCTGTACTAAAAAGGGCAAAACTGTCATTTTGCACTTTTACATGTCTTTATTTTTTGGGACCCCATCTCTAAAACAGACCCCTTCATTGGCTTTAGAATGTCCGACACATAAAGAAAACTCTATTCATTTACTATTTTTGGACTAAGTCTTAATTTCCTTTAATTTCCTTAATTAAGTTAATTTATTTAATAAATTAATAAATTAACTAATTATATTTATATATATATATATATATATATATATATTACGGTGGCATATGTCACAAGGGCCTCAATGGCCCAGTGGTTTAGGTTGGGCCTCTCTTCTATTCGGTCGCAGGTTCAAACCGTGGGGGCAGCACCCCTGTGCTTTTTTTTTTTTCTTAAACTATTAAAGCCAAACAGTGACTAATCCTAAACCGGAATAGGATATCTCCATCCCCAATTTCTTTCCAAATTCAATTTCTTCAGCTTATAACCAAACACTGTCAATTCAGTTTTAATTTAAAACAGCCGCCCACCTAAACGACGTAGTATCATCCTATTCAAACACCAAACGGTGTCGTATCATAAACCTTACTATTCACTATCTCCCTTGACAATCTGGTAGGGTTCTGGTGGGTCTTCGATGTCTTCTCTGACACCGGTGACCTTGTTCCGATCAAATTTCAACCCCTTTTCAATGGGGTCTTCTTCCATTTTTCATGAGGATGACATATTTAGGGTTAGTTTCTCATTTGGTTTACTATAGTTTCACGAAATAACGAAGAACAGCAGCTCCGGCCAACTGAGTTATTGTTATTTTAAGCTCATTCTTTTACTGTTTTAACCCTAATTTCGTTCTATTCTTTTTTTGCACCTTGTAGGATCAATTCTAGATAGATTAGATAAAGTTTCATGCACAAAATATCAAGGACCCGAATTATTCTATCAACCTGTAACCTTACTTTTCTCACTCGTTCTTAAACCATTTTGATTAATTCTTTTGGCATTTAATTCCTTATTTCATGCTCTATAAAACCCTACAAGTCAAACTAAACGAATCACGCTACAAATCATAAAACGATTTCACTCACCTAAATTTCTCAATTTTCTGGCTTGCAGTAACTCCTCTTTCCTTCTTTTGATTTGCACTTCTGACTGCTCTGAACCTAATTCAGCCCTCAGCTTCTCACATTCCTTCTTTCTTCGGCTATTTTCCTCTCAACACTCACACGCATGTGTGTATATATATATATACACAAACTGCCTTGGCCCCTCTCTCTTTCCCCTCAGTTTCTACACTACTCAAGCCTCTTTCTTTGACTTCTTCTCCCAAATCTTTTCTTTCTTTTCCTTCTTCGTCTTGTAGCATTAAATGTTGCAAGATATTATATATCTTATATGTATATTATATAAATATCCCACACACACAAATACACACTCAATCTCTTACATTGTCGACACTCCTAAACATACACTCACAAGCATGCATTGCATGTTGTATGTATATATATATATATATATATATATACTTGTACATTATATACATATGTATTTTATATTACTTTATTTATATTTCATATTATATATATATATATCTTATATATATATATATATATTTATACATGTATATATATCTATTTGTATACACACACACACACACATATATATATATACTCATATATATATACATACATATGCATATATCTCAATGTATGTACGTACGTACATTCAATATACTATACACATATATCGAGGTATGTACGATTCTATGACACGATTTCTCGTGCTGCCCAGTTTCCTCATACTAATGATACTGGGTACTTGGATGTGATGGTAACCTTGTTCAAGTGGTGAAAAATCATTAAACGCTACAAAAGTATACTCCATTCATTCGGAACTAATGTTCGATTATAACTCGTACTATACTACTCGACCCGATCTATCTCAGTTTACGTGCTATTCGGGTCAAGGTATTACATAAGTAACTTCAATTCCCTGTCATGGGTTTCTAGAAAACCATTTTATAAACCCTTTGTATAGCTTTCATAAACTTTCATAAAACATTCATGGCTTTCATGACTTTTATAACTTTCATAAACATTCATGGCTTTCATAAATCATTTTGGTTTTCATGACTTTGATAACTTTCATAAAATGTTCATGACTTTCACGGATAGTAGTTAAGGAATCTTTACTTGAAATCTACTAACATTCTTCTCATAAAACGATAAGATAAATTTGTGATTTTCTACACATGCTGAAATCGTTACATAAGGGTTCATGCTAATCTGGTTTTGTAAAATATCAATTCATCATGCATTCCATAACAATGGAAGAGAAATAAGTAAGTATGTATCACATGCCAAATATCTTTATAGCATATGTTCCTAAGGGTCACCATTGTCACCTTGGTGACCATTTTTGTAATTTAGAGCACTGGGCTTATATAGTCCCTTCTAGATTCTGACTCCTGACAAAGTCCTCGCTATCTTAATCAGTAAATGGTCTACCGATTCTTATCCCTTGGCGGGGTTTATACTGTAAGTAATATTAAAAACATGCTTGTAAAACATCCTTAGCTATCTATACATTAAAACATCTAGGAATGCTACTTATAAAGCATGCCATTCAAAACTTTATCATAATAATAAAATATTTTCATAAAACTATAAAGCACAACATGTAAATGTAAGATGAAAAACAGTAAAAGAACTATAATTAGTGAAAAATGCTCCACTTTAGGGTTCAAGGTTACTCACCTGTGGTCTATAGTGCATAGTTACTTGCTTACTCAACTTGTCTTACCATTTATTTTATCTCTATTTCTTTACTAGTGATCCTAAAGCATGGATTGGAATACATCGGTACTATATCATATCAGTATAGATACTCGACTTAATCTTTGCTTACTTGATGTTCTTAGTCTCTTCTAGACTTAGTTGTACTATTTAGAATTCTCTTATAGTCTTTAATTAAGGTTCCTAATACTTCTTAGGTTATCATGTGGCTTACTTTAACCTTTATGGACATCTTGGTTATTTTTTCTTTTTGTGTTTTGTACTGTACGGTACTTTATTTATCTTATTAGACTTTATCTTTGAGTCCAAAGGGCCTTTTAATCATAAAACAGATCCCTCTTTTACTTTTTGACTTTATTTGATTGCTTAATTAAGCTATAGGGGTAGTTTAGTAATTTTACCACTCTTAGGTCGTGCTTTCAATGCCCAATTATCTTAAACGAAGCTCATTTTCAGACTCAGAGGTTCCCAGAAACTTTAGTATGGGCTCAACTTTATGTCCTATACTCTTCAGGTAACTTAATTAAGTCTTAAGGACGTGTTCGTCATATTTTAATTTGTTTTGGTGTTCTATTTTTCTCAAATAGACATCATCGTTAGGTCCAGAACATCGAAAATACAAAATTTAGCCTCTTTCAGATCTTAATTAGCCTATATGTGGTCCATATTAAGTCTAGGAGCATTTTCATAATTTTACACTTTAATGCAGGACCACGTTCGGGCACTCGAATGCTCAGTTTGACCTTACCATTAGGTTTAGAGCATTTCAATAATGTTAAGTATGCACCTTTTCTAAATTTTTTTGGTCTGTCTAGTAGCCCATACAGCATTAAGGAAAGTTTGGAAATTTCACGTTTCTAGGTATTTGTATTTTTAGTACCTCGTTTGACTAAACAAACTTTACTATTGAGTCTGGAACGTCGAAGAATGTTAAGATAGGTACTTTTATAGTCATTGGGGTTCAATTGGTAGGTTAATGCATTAGGACACAATTAAAATTATTCCAGTTTGTTTGTTCGTATTTTTTGGGGTCTAATTTCAAAAATTGGACTTCGCCATTAAGTCCATAATGCCTAAAAATGTTGGGTTACACTCTTCTTGCATTTTAATTGACCTTCGTTTGACCTATTTTTGGCTTAAGGTCATTTTAATAATGTCACAACCCGAAACCCACCCTATGCAGGTCTTGTATCTTGGGGCCGACCATATGGCCATCCCTACTTTTTCTTTCTTTGTATCAGTGACAACAATATATAATTTAAAACTTAAACAATAAATCAGCGGAAGTAATACATAATATTGTTTGACAATGTCAAAACAGAAACCAAACAGAAACAAACATAACATCACCCTTAGGTGGTGAATACATGGGAGAACTACATCACTTTTTACATATTTTTCAAACTGTCCCCCTATGCTCTTAGACTCCTACTGTGATCCTACATCATTCCTTACTTGAAAAATAAGTAAGTCGGGGTGAGCTAATGAAGCTCAATAAGTAAATTCCCATCTTCGACACGGCTTAGGGTTAACATAAAAAGGACATGAATTCATAAATGTGAACATGATAGCCAATCATGAGATAAAATACGGTAATAGCCAATAAAGGTAAAGTGCCGCAATGGCCAATGAACAGTAGGGTCACAATAATCAATCGTGAGTAATGGATATAACATGAACATAGAAAAGCTCAATAAAAATCAGTTAACATAAAAGTACTGCCACAATGAATTAGTAACAATCAATTACAATCAATAAGTGAACTCTCAACATAAGATTATTCATAAGGAATGACAACATCCTATGAATCCAATAAACGTAAACATGTCAATTAACTATAAGTGATGCATTTACTCTATTCAAGGCTTGGCAAACCCTCGATCTTTTGGGGCCCGTCATACCCCTCTTAACCTCAATGCATATAAAATGCCATCATAACTCAATGCGTAAAAATGGCATCATTGCCATATGTTCGTTCACGGACTCGACTCGTAGGTCCTGTCAACTTAGAAAGCATCGGATGGATATTGTGACTGAGCAGAAATCTAACATTCATAATAAATCATGATTATTCATGATTCCATAATAAGTGTATAAAAATGGAATATCATGTGGTAAACACATAATAGTAGGTCTTTCAAGGCATAGTACAAGATAACAATCAATGATATAGTAGTCAATAAACATCCAAAAGATAGAACAATATCACATTGTGAAAACAATAAATATTTGGTACGTACAAGAGTACAAAATTAACAGTAATAGAATGAACGTGGCTTGGAAGACCACATGTAAGAGATTAGGGTTTACTTACCTTATCAGTGCGTCTTAGTATTCCGTGACTTTTCCTTTTCCCTTTGAGTTCCCTATAATTCAGTAAACATGTCTCAGTTCCAATGCTATTCATTAAATTTTATACTTCATTACTATAAGTATCTCTTTTACTAATTTAGACTCTTCTATTGAATCTGGAACGTCGAAGAAAGTCAGATTAAGCTTTCACGATTTCTAATTTGGACTTCTGTATTAATGAGGGCAAAATGGTCATTTTACACTTTTACGTGTCTTTCTTTCTCAGGACCTATTTTCACAAATCGGACTTCACCGTTGAGTCCAGAATGCTTGAAATAATAAGGATTCACTATTTATTTATTTTAATCGGAGTCCGTTGACTCGCACTTGACTCAAGGACATTTTGGTCATTTGGCATTTCCATGGGTATTTTATTTTTTGAGACTCTGTCTAGTGAAACGGACCTCATCATTGGGTCTAGAAGGTCCAAAAATAATAAATTTACACTATTCACTTGACTAATTTGAATATCAAAATTTAAATTAATAATTTCGTAATGCTACCACATGTTCCTCAGTGGCATAGTGGTGGACTCAGAGCCATAAGGCTCTCACGCCTATGCGTCTGGGGTTCGATTCCCCCCAACTGCCCTATCCCTCCACTGTTCAACATTTTTAAACAAACTAAAGAAAAAACACATTAGCCCCTTTCACAATGTCGGGTTGTCACTACGCCTTGGCGGGTTCCGATCCGACTCAAGGCCCGACCCGGCCCTTGTGGCCCAACAGTGCCTTCCCCCTTCCCTCGTCTTTCCGGCAGCCACAGTTGCAGCTCCGATCACCATCTCCAGCACCGGTGACCAAATTGCACTGTTTTTTCGGGTTGTCACTACACCTTGGCGGGTTCCGATCCGACTCAAGGCCCGACCCGGCCCTTGTGGCCCAACAGTGCCTTCCCCCCTTCCCTCGTCTTTCCGGCAGCCACAATTGCAGCTGCGGTCACCATCTCCAGCACCGGTGACCAAATTGCACTGTTTTATATATATATATATATATATATTTTCATTTTTCTTGTAGTTTTTTTGACTCTATTCGATTCTAAATTATTCTAAACTATTTTTAAAACATCTTAACATAATTTTAGGCAGCTACAACTTCACGAAACAGCCCCAAATTCCAAAACCCATTTTTTCGATAACACCCTATTAATATTTCTCCCTCATTTCTTCACCAATTCTTTTGCGGTTTCTTCTTGAATTCCTCTTTTTCTTTCTAGATTAAGATTATACATCTAAAAACAAGCTTTATGCAACTTCAAATAAAACCTAGAAATTGAAATTATAAAAAAAAGTTTAAAGAACTTACCTTCTGCGCAACCTCTTTTTCTCCTCTTTCCTCCTTCCTCTTCCTCATCTTTTCTCCTTCAGTTTCTGATTTTCTTCAACCAACCCACGTATATGTATACATGTATATAATTTCAGCAGCGCCTCTTTCTCTCTCTCTCTCCTTTTTTCTTTTTCCTTCCTCCTCCTTCGACCTTTCTTTTTCTGTTTTTGTAACCTCCCCTCCCCTCATTTATGCTCCTTAATTTTGTAGGTTACTTATATGTATATTATATATATATATAACACACATAATATTCATGCACATGATATATAAATATATAATAAATATGTATATATACTACCCATGTAAGATGTATATATTTATATACATATACATGTATATACCTCACACATATATTTATATACATACGGTTATATATATATATATATACTTAATACTCATTTTTATATGCATGGTTGTATATATTAATTTACATTACATATATATATATATATACATACCCATATATGTATACATATATATACACGTATTTCGATAATTACTCACGGCTTGCTCGGGTATTGCCTGACATCATCTGTATTTTTAAGACCATTCATTTCATTTGATATCTAACTTAGAATCCTAACAGTTCGGATTTATTTTGGTATTACATTCATTGGCTCGGTCTACGTTAGCATTATTATTTGACTCTTTTTGAACATTTTTGGAATTAGTTCGATTTATTTGGGTTGGAGTGTTACAAATAATTTCTCTAAATTTGAAAGGATTTAAAAATTAAATTTTTGGTCATTTCTGTAAGTAACAAAAACATTTGGGGTTGAATTATAAATTCAGGAAAGTTTAAATGTTTCGTAAGGATACCACTTGGATATTACTCAAGATCCCAAAGCGTGAATATTAGCTAGAATGAATGGTTGGATAGGTAGGTCTTAGAACAAAATTTTCTTCTATGTTATTTTCAATTCTTGTGTCAATCAAAAGATGAGACAATCAACCAAATCAATCAATGTGATTAATCAAACATTTATGCCCATCCACTAATAAAATATCCTAGAATCATTCAAATACAACAACCTATCAACCTTCACAAAATTTGTAACACCCCGAACCTGATTAATTAATAATTAGTTCATTAATTATTAATTAGGAATAACATAAAGAATAATTAAGAAAATGAATCGTGAATCTCTCGGCGGTCACGATAAACTGATAAAAGAATTAAACATGTCGAGAGAGGAGGGTGTAATACCCAAACCTAATTACTAATTTATTTGGTGAAATGATATCATTTTAACACTATAGAAACTCGAATTAGCGAACTATGATGACCACAAAGAAATAATAACTGACACGAGGCCTTTGACATTGAAGTTAACCGAAATAGGAAGCGACCAGAAGAAACCGCTTCATAAAAAGAGTAATAGAAAAGAAGATATGAGGGAAATAGCTAAAAAGGAAAATTGTGCCAGCCAAACAATGCATAAGCACAAAATAGGAAAAATGAACCAAAAGTGAGGCCAAGGGGTTTTGAATCCTTGACCTAAAATAGGCAATGCATTTAAACCCATAAAGTAACCAAGTGGGCTGCCAACACTTTTGTGCTTACAAATGCAACTCATAAGTATTTATGTATATGCAAATGACCCTCCACCTCCCAAATTGGCCAATGGCCATTCATGCAACCAAAATAATGATTTTAAAATAAAACAAATGAAAATATATGATGTATGTTGCGTGAAGTGAAGGGGGATCAGAATCAGATCTGTTTGAGTGCAGGTCTGAAGTGGAGAGAGAAACTAGAGAAAGAGACAAAAACTAGAGAGAGCGAGAGGGATAGGGAGAGATCTGTTGAGGGAGTTCTCATACCTACATGCATCAAGATCCAAAGAGAGAAACAAGTCAGAAAGGAAGGAGTTCGTGAGTAACAAGGAGAGACAAGGGACGGCTGTGAGAGGTAAGCATGAACTGAATTTTCTCTCTCTAGAATTCAAGTTGTAAAAGTACTGTTATGGATTGTATAATGGTATATACTCACATGCAATGATATTTATATGCTTCATACATGGGGAAAATGAGTTTGCAAAAGCTGGATAGGCATGAAACCCTAGGAATCGACCTTAGACCGCCATTGATAGACCTTGATAAACCAGGTCTGAACCGACTTAAGTGAAACCTTGGTCAAGGAATAGGGATTGAAACTAGGGAGAAGAAGATTTACAACGCAACAAAAATAAAGAGAAATGATCCAAAAAATAGCCCAAAAATTTGAGTTACAGGTCGCGGGTCTATGACCCATTTTCATTAATGGAGCTTTAAAACTTGTTTTTAGAATATGGCTTGAATCGCCATGACCTAAGGAACACAGTAGGCCAAGCCATGCATGAAAAGGTGCTGAAACGAGCATGTAGTAGGCGATTTACAGTGGCCAATATTGGAGGTCGAACCAAGTTCGTAGACTGTTTTGAGGCATGCAATACACACCAAAGAGGATAAATGACTTAGGGGAGTTGATTGGGATGAAAATCAGGTTGATTGGATGTATAAAGTGTCACGAAATTAGAGAAAATAATTCTCTGCAACTAGGGCAACAGTTGGGGGGGAGGAGAGGAAGAAGATGACCAAGGGTTGGGTCGAACTTGGGTCGGGACCCGACCGAGCACAAATCGGGTTAGTGCAACGACGTCGTGTAGAGCTAGATTTTAAGTTGCAATTGCCCCTGTTTGGTAACAGAGGTAATAAATTAAAACAAGGAGATAAAGCTAACCAAATTACAAATAAGGAAGACAATGGAGTTATGTTATTCCGGTTTTCTAAAAAGGGACTGAACCGGTCGGTTCAAAGGCCCGTGGACTGGTTTAGGGTTTGGACCAAGTGAACCAATTGGTTCACTGTTTAAATTGAAAACAAAAAGACACTATCTTTTGTAAATTACGAGTTGACCCCCAAACTTTTAATAAATTTTGTTGTGGCCCAAATTTTCAAAAATTAATTTAAATAAGCCCTTAAAAAATAATAAAATAATTTATTTTATTATTTTATTAATTTGATAAAATGACTATTTTACCTTTGGGCACTAAATGAGTCAAACGAAGTCTAAAATAAATAAATGAATAGTATATTTTAATTATTTCGGGCATTCCGGACTCAATGGTAGAGTGCGATTTGAAAAATTAAGTCCCAAAATATATAGACACGCAAATGGTAAATGACTGTATTACCTCTAATGATACCCAGGGCTAATTAAAAATAAAAGATAGTCTATTCTACTTATGTCGGACACTCTAGACTCAACGGTGGAGTCCGTACTAGCAAACGAAGTGCCGAAAAACGTGATGCGTGGAGGTGTCAAATTACCAAAATGCCCCTAGTACAATACGAAGCCCAAATGAAGTCTAAATTGGACGAAATTAATACCGATGGAAGCGCAAATAATTATAAACTCATATATGTGACCAAATAATGATTCGGGGTCAGAATATTATAAAATATGAAATGACCAAAATACCCCTAAGCATAAAAAATGCTAAGTAAAGGCCGAAAAAGGTCAATATGATATAATTAGTTGTCACAAGTATAATGCTGTAAATTAAAGGGCTGGAGAATACTCTGAAACAGTTAGAGTATAAAATGAGAAATGACTGATGTGTCATGATGATCAAAAACAGATACCATATGAAGTCCAAAAGACTTAGAACTTTACACATGAGCTAACGGGAGTACCCTAAGGACCACGATAGGGCCCGGGGCAAGAATGACGAGATTACCATTATACCCCTAAGATTAAAAACACGATTAACTAATAACGAATGAAGTTCAAAAGAGCTCAAAATATTGCATAACAATGTTTGAAATTAGAATGTGTACTAATCCATTGTGTAATATTTTGAAACCATGATTATAGGAACCTCCAAAGGGAAGGAGAACGAGACTTGAATCAATAGAACTGCTGAAAGTTATTTTAAGGTAAGTAAATCCCGGACTTTGTTATGTGGTCTTTCCTTAGCCATGTCACATTTCTTTCTTCATGCTGCCACCTTGTACTCCATTATCTGATATGTCTTGATCTCCATAATTGATATTGTTCTATCTTGTGGACTTGATGAGTGATTGCATGTCAATACCCTAATATGATTTATACGTATTTCTTTGATGCTTGAATACTAAACAGTACATGTTATATGATAAGAAAAGTATTACTCCACAACTTGTGAAATTATCTATGCATGACCTGATTTTCCCGTGGTAGTACTTGACTCGTTACACACTTCAGCCCCTAGGGGCAAGATGCTGACAGTCTACACGTGGTTGTAAGCGTCACATTGCACGACCGGGCTACACGTGGGTGTGAGTGTCACTTTGCATTATCGACACATAGTCATGCAAGGCATGACGTACGACTTGAGTCCTAGAGGACACGAAAAGTTAATAGCACTGTCCTGTAAGCACGAAAGGGTATGTCAAGCCCTAATAGATAGCATATAACAGATAGTTTCTTTTATCTCTTACATGACATGCTTTTTGGTTTTTAATATGTTATATACTTTTGAGCATCGTTGATATCCTATTCCTTGGATTCTTGATATGCTTGAAAGCTTTTCCTTGGAATACCTTTTGTTGTACTATTCGACATGATGACATGCTTATGTAGACATTTTCTGATTTCGGCAGCACATTATTTGGTTATTCCTTGTTGTGGTTTTGTGCACTCACCTTGGGATATGCCCATAGGACCGGAGAGTCATTTCTGTTGATTTATACATTTGTGACTGGCTATTGTGACTTCTATCATGTCTTCTGTTCCGATATGTATTGATTGGTATTTGTTCATTACTTACCTTTTTGAACTAATCTTGACCCACAATAGAGGAAAGGACTTTACTTACTGAGCTTTGTTAGCTCACCCCTTATTTATAACCATTTTTCAAGTAGCTTATGATGGATGATATGCAGTGAGATAACTAGTGAAACTAGTGAAGCATAAATGATTTACACTGACGAGATGAACTCCAGGTCAAGTTGACTACATACTCTGTAAGGTTAAGTTCACAATTGTATTATAATGTTACATCATTAGTGATGAGGTTATTCTAGTATGTTGGATCACTATGATTAAATCGTACTTGGAGACATTTTGATTGTTGATCATTGGAGATGAGTTTGATTAGCTGAACTATATTGGTGTAACTTCTACTTTAAGTAAAGTTGATGATCTTGAAAACTCGAGGACTATATTTGAGTTTTAGGTTAATGATTTTCTGAGAAAGATCGTGCCAACATTGGATTTGAGGATTAGATAATTTAGACGATTAAATGATCTGTGACTTTTGGAGGACAATAGCGTGTTAGGTGCTGAGATTAATAGTCTTTGGGGAAAGACTATACTATGACTGAATTTAATGGTTCTTGGATGATAGTGATGGTCAAATAAATAGTGACTCTAGAATGATAGTAGTACATTTAAAGGCAAAGGTTAAGGATTCTTTGAAAGAATCATAGCGGTATTAAGGTTGTTGATCTTTAAATGGTCGAGATATGCATCGACTGGTAAATTCGGAAAACTATGGTCTGAAAAAGAGTAATGGTTAATACTCTTATTGAAGGATATAGGGTGATATAGAGTTAAAATTGTTAGACCTTGGAAAGTCGATGGATCTGACAACAATCAATATGAGAAATAGCTTGAGGGAGACTTAAATGATAGTGACGTAAGGAGTTTGAGACTCTCGATAAATTGATGGCATGTCAGGAATACGAGGATTCATGAGTGAATCATAGATAGGGCCCTGAAAAGGTAAAGACAAATAGAGCTGTAAGAGACAATTACTAAATAGGCCAGACTGTCAAGATAACATCCTAATATGATGATTCTTTTGGAGACTGCCGCATAATAAATGATTATTTGGGAGAAAATTCAATGGATCTTGTTGAACTAGATGACAGTACCACCCAACTATGGATAATACTCTATCGAGTTAACTGAATTGCTTCAAAGGTAAATGATTGACGATTCTAAATAACTTTCGAGGATCAATGTGATCAAATGATTAAAGAGGCTGAACTTGTAGCAAATGTCTAGAAAGATTTGTGAGGACAACAATGAAGGGTATGTGAGGAAATAAGAAGACCATCATAATTGATTCAAGATCCAAAAGAACATCCCGTTCCTCAGATGTGAACATATCCAACCTTTGTCCGGTTGCAATCAACATTCCACCAGCACTGCAATCATCATTTAACCCTCCAACTAACTTGGTAGGGCGGTTCCTCTTGTTTCTCCAGTCCAAACCCTAACCACGTGAACTTTCAATGGAAATCTCTCTTGTTGCAAATCATGCCGCTAAGTGCATAGGATAAAGTCCAAAGTGAAATTGGTAAATTAAAGACTCTACTCTTAAGTAAAGATTAAAATACTTGAATAAGAAATCTAATGTATTCTAAATGATAAGAGGGGGTATTAGCTACACCGTTACCTTTATATTATCAATACCAAGGTAATTGATTGAAGAGTAAAGGTTTATAAATAGTGGAGATCCATGGACATAACAGAGAAAAATAGTGAAATAACTGTAAAAGATGACACCGAGTGAGTAATGGAAGTATAATAGATCCATAGCTACATGTCTGAAGACTAAAGAAATACATATTGAAATGTTGATGCAGAAATTTTCAGACCTTAAGCTTAAAGCATCGAGGAAGCTGAAAGTCAAATCTTTGACCTTCGAGATCACTATTGAAATTAAATGAAGAAAAGTACAAAAAGATTGTGAAACTCGTATAAAATATTTCCTAACTGGAGAAACAGTATCTAAAATGTCATGATAGACTGAGAGACAAAAAAAAGGGGGAAAAATTATGATGATAGAATAAGCAAAAGAGAGGTTAGAGTCTCCTATAGATGACCAACTAAGGTTTGAGGACAAAACTTCTATTAAGGGGATAGGATGTGACATCCTGACCTAATTAATTAATAATTAGTTCATTAATTATAATTAGGAACAACATAAATAATAATTAAGAAAATGAATCATGAATCTCTCGGCGGTCACGACAGACCGATAAAAGAATTAAACACGTCGAGAGAGGAGGGTGTAATACCCGAACCTAATTACTAATTTATTTGGTGAAATGATGTCATTCTAACACTATAGAAACTCGAATTAGCGAACTATGATGACCACAAAGAAATAATAACTGACACGAGGCCTTTGACATCGAAGTTAACCCAAATAGGAAGCGACCAAAAGAAACCGCTTTTTAAAAAAAGTAATAGAAAATAAGATATGAGGGAAATAGCTAAAATGGTAAATTGTGCTAGCCAAACAAGGCATAAGTACAAAATAGGAAAAATAAACCAAAAGTAAGGCCAAGGGGTTTGAAGTAACCAAGTGGCTGCCAGCACTTTTGTGCTTACAAATGCAACTCATAAGTATATATGTATATACAAATGACCCTTCACCTCCCAAATTGGCCAATGGACATTCATGCAACCAAAATAATGATTTTAAAATAAAACAAATGAAAATATATGATATATAAATGTGTGTTGCGTGAAGTGAAGGGGGATCAGAACCAGATCTGTTTGAGTGCAGGTCTGAAGTGGAGAGAGAAACTAGAAAGAGAAAGAGAGGGATGGGAAGAGATCTATTGAGGGAGTTCTCATACCTACATGCATCAAGATCCAAAGAGAGAAACAAGATCAGAAAGGAAGGAGTTCGCGAGTAACAAGGAGAGACAAGGGACGGCTGTGAGAGGTAAAATGGTATATACTCACATGCAATGATATTTATATGCTTCGTACACGGGAAAAATGAGTTTGCATGGGATGGATAGGCATGAAACCCTAGGAATAGACCTTAGACCTCTATTGATAGACCTTGATAAACCAGGTCTGAACCGACTTAAATGAAACCTTGGTCGAGGAATAGGGATTGAAACTAGGGAGAAGAAGCTTTACAACGCAACAAAAATAAAGAGAAATGACCCAAAAACTAGCCCAAAAATTTTAGTTGCAGGTCGCGGGTCTATGACCAATTTTCATCAATGGAGCTTTAAAACTTGTTTTTAGAATATGGCTTGAATCGCCATGACCTAAGGAACACAGAAGGCCAAGCCACGCATGAAAAGGTGCTAAAACGAGCATGTAGTAGGCGATTTACAGTCGCCAATATTGGAGGTCGAACTAAGTTCGTAGACTGTTTTGAGGCATGCAATACACACCAAAGAGGATAAGGGACTTAGGGGAGTTGATTAAGGATGAAAATCAGGTTGATTGGATGTATAAAGTGTCACAAAATTAGAGAAAATAATTCTCTGCAACTAGGGCAACAGTCGGGGGAAGGAGAGTGTAACACCCCGACTTTGCGTAATTAATAATTAGTTGTTAATTATTAATTAATACCGGCTTATAGAATGATTTAGAGAATTAATCATAATCCCGACAGGTCATGATAGACCGATAAAATAATTAAATATGTCTGGAGAAAATGGTATAATACCCGAACCCAAATTACTGATTAATTCGGTGAAATAACGCCGTTTTAATACTAACGGAACCCGAATTAGCTAACCCAGGAAATCCCGGATGATTAATAAATGACACGGAACCCCTGACACTGAAGATAACTGAAATATGAAACTCCCGGAACAAACCGCGTCGAAAAATGAGTTCCGGAATGAAAGTTATGAAGGAAACACTGAAACTGAATTACTGCGCAACCAAACGTGGCCTTAACCGAAAATATGGAAAAAATGGCCAAATGGGAGGCCAAGGGAATTGAACCCTAGGACCTTTGAGTGAAAAGAAACCTCATCCAAAAATTACCAACTGGGCTACTATTATCTTTGTGTCCATATATACAACAGAAATGTATATAACACTGAATTATCCTAATCTGCCACCAAAACTGGCCAATGGCCATCCATGCAACACCACACCCTTGCATCACCCCTATGCTCCCTAGCTCATCATCACCCTACTTCAGCCATGATGACTTCTCCTCCAACCAAAATACATGCAGATTTATCATGAGGTTGGGAGATGTATTGAAGAAGAAAATTTGCATTACAAGTCTCCATATGTGTATTGGATGTGTGGCCATGGAGGTGCCCAAAGGAGGAGGAACTAAGGAGGCTATGTGCTGCACGGCTGGGACTGAGGCACACCTGGGGTGCCAAGGATCCGAACTGGACCATCGAAGAGCAGGGAGCAGCCACTGCTTGAGAGGTAAACACCTCAAACTACAAAACCGTCAAATTTTCTGTTTTGATTTATTGGTACTGCTCTGATGATTTTTGAGCCATATAAACTATATGTATGCACTACTGAGAGGCCTGGGATTGTTATAGAACAATTGGGAAGGTCGGACAGCCCTGAAACCCCAAAACTGTAGCAAAAATCCGCCATTAATGACCTCCTGTAACAGGTCTGAAATGGCCCTCACCAAATTGAATTCTATTGGTTTGAACATGATCTAGACATTCCTAGGGTTCCAAATACCACTATACGCGACTGAGACTCACACGGGAAGGCCCTCGAATTTGAAATTATTCTTTTCTGCCATGGAACCCAAAACCTGAGATAGGCTTGTAAACTGAAATTTATAAATGGGGAATTGAAGCCCCTATCCTAAGGGTCACAACAAGCCAAGAATCGTGCGATTTGGTTGAGAAACAAGGCCTCACGATCGAACTGAAAATCTGCACGATAATCGGGTTGTACAGAGATTAATCCTTAGATTTGAAGCTCAAAATCGATGCCAGGTTGTTGCTCTAGACCTTAGGAACAATTTGGAACCAAAATCAGTTGAAATCCATGCTTGAAACTCCACGAAAATGGAAAAAACCGAACCAGAAACTAGGGCAACAGCGCCCTGCGCATTGGGGAAGATGGAGTCGACTCAGCCGAGTTGGCCGAGTCATACTGAGTTGGCCCAGACACGTGTCGGCCAACGACCGTGCCACCGTTTTAATGGAACGGCACCGTTTGGCTAAACTAATGTGTTTTAAAAAATTAAATTCGAACTGTTTGGGCGCATGGTTAATAAATCTGAAATTAGGGAAATTGAATTGGGCTTAATCTTGAACACGGATAAGGGGGCAATCGAGGTTAAATGGGATATGTTATCCCGATTTTCTGAGGGTCAGTGAACCAGTTGGCTCACTGGAGTTTTGAACCGGTTCAGCCTACTGAACCCTAGAACCCTTTGGCCTGAACCCCAATTTTAAGAAATTATGTTTTGACCCCTATATGATTTCTGAAATTACGGATTTACCCCTGATAGTTCTGAATATTGCACAGTGGCCCTGATTTCTGAAATTTTGTGCAATCAAGCCCCTGAAAAATTAATTAAATAATAAATTAACTATTTAATTATTAAATAGGTAAAATTACAATTTTACCCCTGGACATTATATATGTCAAACGGAGTCCAAATAAATTAAATAAATAGTGTATTTCCACCATTTCAAATATTCTGGACTCAATGGTACAGTCCAAATTAGGAAATTATCTACCGAAAAATACAGACCTGTAAGTGACAAATGACTGTACTACCCCTGAGGGTACCCAGGCCCAAATAAAAATAAAAGATAGTCTATTCTGATTATGTCGGACACTCTGGACCCAATGGTGAGGTCCATTTTATGAACTGAGGTGCCGAAAAATATGACGCATGAAATTACCAAAATACCCCTGATACTGTACGAAGCCCAAATGAAGTCCGATTAGGACAAAAATTGATACTGATAGAAGCCCAGATACTGGTGAAACTGTAAACATGATTAAATGATGATTCGGAGTCAGAATCTTACAAAACGTAAAATAACCAAAATACCCCTGAGCACAGTAAGTGCAAAGTAGAGGTCAAATAAAGGTCAAACTGATCTGATAAATTATCATAGGGATAATTATGAACACTGAAGGGCTAAATAAGACTCCGAGATAGTCAATGCATAAAACGAGAAATGACTGATGTGTCCCGATGATCAAAAACAGATACCAAACGAAGTCCAAAGGACTTAAGAATTTACATATGAGATATATGGGACGTTCTGAGGACCACGACAGGGTCCAGGATAAGATTGAAAAAATTACCATTTTGCCCCTAAGGTTGGATAAGTAACTGACTGATAACGATTGAAGTCTAAATGACTTGGGTTATAATCCTGATGACTGCTAAGCCTAATTTAAGAATAAAATAGCCCCGGATGAAACCCGATGAGAGGGCGATAGGCTACTAGGTTATCTTAGGTAATCCGATAGACACCTAAGATGACGAATAAGACCTGAATGGATAAATTCTGATCTATCTGTAATTGATGATGATTGTTCAGGACATACATGGAGATGCCTGACGTACTTGGAGGTTATCGGATTGTTTGTGCAAGGAGATAACCGTAACAGTTTGTGAGTAACTTGGAACTTTTGGCTTGGTGTATAAGTACACCGTCTAGTTACTGTATTCTGATTCACTGTACTGTTTTATCTGCCATACTGTTTAAATGCATGTTTTTAAATGCATACTCTTTTATAATGTATTACACGTGACATGACTTTGTACTGTCCTGCTCTCCTGTTCAGTTCGGGTCTGTCCTGTTCCGTTGTATGGTCTGTCCTGGTTTTGTTCTGTACTGTTGCATCTTGTGAGTAACCCTGACTCCTGAATTGGTGTATAAGTACATTGTCTAGTTACTGTATTTTAAAATACTGTACTGTACTGTTTTATCTGATACACTGATTTCATGCTCTTACTCAAATGCATGATTTTTACTCTGTCTAGCTTCTCTGTTCTGTACTGAAATAAACCTATCGCTGTTTTTAACTGGTTCTAAAAAGAACAACTGATTCTTGGCACCACCTCAGTCTTGAGCACTATATGAGCATACTGCACTGTTTAATCTGTGCATACTGTACTGTTTATTCTGTTATACTGTTCTGCTCTACTCATTACTGATCTGTTCTGTTACTCTGATGTTTTAACTGATATGTTCTGTTACTCTGATGTTTTAACTGATCTGTTCTGTTACTTTGATGTTTTAATTGATATGTTCTGTTTGATCTGTCCTGACCTGTTCTGTTTGATCTGTCCTGACCTGTTCTGTTTGATCTGTCCTGACCTGTTCTGTTTGATTTGTCTGACCTGTTCTGTTTGATCTGTTTTGTCCTGACCTGTTCCGTTTGATCTGTCTGATCTGTTCCGTCCTAATTTGTTATGTCTGATCTGTTCCGTCCTGATCCGTCCTTATTTGTTATGTTTGATCTGTTCCGTCCTGATCCGTCCTGATTTGTTATGTTTGATCTGTTCCGTCCTAACCTGTTTGCTCTGTTTCGATCTGTTCCGTTCTGTTCTGTCCCGTCCTGTTCTGCTCAATACTGATCTATCATGTTCTTTGATGATGTACCTGTATCTCTGACTGACGTATTGTTTCCGCTCAGTTCTG
Organism: Nyssa sinensis; assembly: GCA_008638375.1. Lineage (NCBI taxonomy): Eukaryota > Viridiplantae > Streptophyta > Magnoliopsida > Cornales > Nyssaceae > Nyssa > Nyssa sinensis. Next base: position 9,442,937 of record CM018042.1, on the reverse strand, counting down.
TCTTGTTCCGGTCCGTTGATGATTTACATGTATCCTTGATTGATATACTGTTTCCACTCAGTTTTGTCTTGTTCCGTTTCGTTGATGATATACATGTATCCTTGATTGATATACTGTTTCCACTTAGTTTTGTCTTGTTCCGTTCCGTTGATGATATACATGTATCCTTGATTGATATACTGTTTCCACTCAGTTTTGTCTTGTTCCGTTCCGTTGATGATATACATGTATCTCTGGTTGACATATTGTTTCCGCTCCGTTTTGTTATGTTCTGTTCTATTTTATTCTAATTTGTTATGTTTTATTCTGTTCTGTTCGGTTATGATTTGCTATGACCTATTCCGTTCTGTTCGGTTATGACTTGTTATGTTCTGTTCCGTTCCGTTCTCTTATGTTTTATTGTGATCCGTTCTGACCTGTTCTATTTCGACCCGTTTTATTCTGACCCGTTCTATTCTAACCTGTTTGTCTCTGATTGATATATTGGCATCATTTACTATTCTGTTCTGATTTGTTGTGCTTTGCTTCATCCTGTTCTGATTTGTTATGTCCTGCTCTGCTCGGTTCTGCTCCGTCCTGACCGGTTGTGTTCTGTTCTGTACGGTTATACTTGATATGGTCTGTTATGTTCCGTCTGTTCTGATTTGTTGTTCCGTTTAGTTCAGTCCTGTTTTATTCTACTGAAACTGCATTTAAAGTAGATTTATAAAACTGCTATTTCAGAAACAACTGAACTACCCTTGTGCTTTGTAAACAAGAAATGGTTTTGAAACCCTTGACAGGGAACCTGTGTTACTCATTGGGCTTTTCGAAGCTCACCCCATTCCCTAACATTTTTCAGGAATGATATCTGTTGGATCTAATGGCACTGATCTGTGGAGACTGGATTACTGAGGATTGAATCTGTTTAATCAGGTGAGTGATGTAATACGACTGACTTGACAGATATGTACTAGACATAGACATGGCTCATGGATTTAAACGGTACTCTAGAGATTATAGTTCTGCTCTGTTGTTATATGTCGGATTATAGATATGCTCTGAAGTTAGAATTGTTAGTTGTTGGATTTTAGACTTGCTCTGTGTGATACATAACCTTACGGTGAATACATGAGTTGCATTCCCTTGACAAAAAAAAAAAGTTTTAAATTCCGCTGCATCTGACCCTACAGTCGGAGTGCAATTCACTAGAAAGTTCAGAAATTGCCTTCGGTTGGTCGCGTGGCAGCTGACTGGCATCACGTCCTCGACATCCACGTAGGGTAGGATTCGGGATGTGACAGAGAGGAAGAAGATGACCAGGGGTTGGGCCGAACTTGGGTCAGGTCGGGTCGGGATCTGACCGAGCACAAATCGGGTTAGTGCAACGACGTCGTGTAGAGCTAGATTTTAAGTTGCAATTGCCCCTGCTTGGTTACAGAGGTAATAAATTAGAATAGGGAGATGAAGCTAACCAAATTACGAATAAGGAAGACAATGGGGTTATGTTATTCCAATTTTTTAAAAGGGGACTGAACCGGTCGATTCAAAGGCCCATGGACCGGTTTAGGGTTTGGACTGTCATGACCTAAAACCCACCCTGTGCGGATCTCGTGTCGGGACCGCCACCTTTTGGCCCGAGGGCCTTAGGGCAAGGCTCACATAGGCAGCGGTATCGAATAAATGTGCGACCTGTAGTTGCGAAAGTGTGAAAAACTTTTTTTTTTTCCTTAAAATACTTTCGCACATCCATCCGGTACTGCCGCTCTTCATAGCGGTACACATGATTATAAAATCAGAGCATGCTAAAAACTTAAAGTGTTATACATAGTACATATCCGAATGCCTCGAGAGCTTAAGTACATGTTGTCCAAAATCTATTACGCTTCAAAATTCGACCATCTACGGGTCCTTAGTACTTCCCAAAAGTCCTTGATCATATTAAAGCCACTAGTCGTCATCCCCAAATGGAGCAGGGCTCCCATTCATCATCATTAGTACTTGAAAAATGTTAGGGAATGGGGTGAGCTTCAAGAAGCCCAATGAGTAATTCTAGCATTTGTCGTGGGTTTTCAATTGACAGAGGTTTCGTACATGAGAGGTTCATAAAATACTCACTGCTAATTGCTCGTACATTTTAAACATAGAGTACATACACTTTTCATAAAGATAGCTTTGAAACATTTAAAGTATTCAAGCTAAACATGCACTTCTTTAAATAGAGCATATGCATTTCAAAACATATAAACATGCACAGTGAAAAATGGGGGTAAAACCTGCTTCCACTTTCAAAGTCATTTGTCATATTTTCACTTTCGTTAGTGGAATCTGTTTCGAACCAGACTCCCATTTTGCGTATACGTGGAGATATCTCTTTGCCTTGTGGAATCAGATCTTGTTATCAAGCATCCACATGACATGTCAATTGAGTTTCGAAGAAGCCCAAAATCCTGACTATGTGTTGTGTCGCACATGACAGGTCAAATGAGTTCCAAAGAAAGCCCAAAATCTTGACTATGTGCTATGTGACACATAACAGGTCAAATAAGTTTCGAAGAAACCCAAAATCCTGACTATGTGTCAGTATGCTTATGCACAGTTTATCTTGCATTTAAATACATTTATCACGTGACTTTTCATAATACTTTTCATGAGTATTTAAAACATGACGTTCATGATTTCATGATAGGATCTTCAAATACTTGAAATAATCAAATAGAATGTAATAGAAATCAATCATTCAGCATGTCATAACAGGATTTATAAGAACGGAATATTTTAAAACAGGAATCATGAAATATTAAACATCAATGCTTCAAATATTTTGAAATTTAAAACATCTTCAAATCCGTGGAATTAAATCTCCACTCAAATGCAAGATTACTCACCTTGATTCCTTGGGTTTGTACTACTGGTGGGCCTTTCCCCTCCCTTTGTAGCTCCTAAGAAAATCATAAAGAACTCGTCAACTTCACATTTACCTTAAATTATTACTTATTCATGCTCTTTAATTTAATTTAGGCCTGACATATCCTAACTTCCTAGGATTGGTCTTACCGGTCAACTCGTGGTGACTTAATGAGTTTTATTTTTCACGTGACTTATTTTTCAGTACTTATTTCGGTGTTATGGACCTCACCGTTGGATTCGAAACGCCGAAGAAAGTCAATTTAGACCCTCTTAGCTTTTTATTTGGCTTCGGGTACCTTAGGGGTGTTTTGGTCATTTCACGTGTCATATTTTTCAAAGTCCCGTCTCGTGAATCGAACCCCACTGTTGATTTTAGAAGGCCCAAGATAATAAGAATACACTAATAACTTGTCTTATTTGGACATCGGCATATTAGGGGCAAGTTGGTAATTTATACTTTAACGTGTCTTAATTTTTGGGATCTCGTCTCATGAAACGGGCCCTACCGTTGGGTTCAAAACATCCAAAATAGTTAAAATACACTATTCATTTACTTTATTTGGATTTCGTTTGCTTTATTTATGGCCTAGGGCATTTTTGGAATTCTCTTTATTTATAAAATAATTTAAGTTAATTATTTATTTATCAAATTATTTTTCAAGGGTATATGGAAAAGAAGTTTCTTAAACAGTGGGCCAGAACCACATTTCGTGAAACTGTTGGGGGTCAAAATAGAATTTCGCTAAATTTCGGTCTGAACCAGAGGGTTCGGTTCAAATTTAAGTGAACCGGTCGGATTTTTACTGAACCATCCGGTTTGGACCGGTTCATCGTGTAATGCTGACGTCGTGATGACGTCACCCTAACGTTTTAAAGTTTTAAAACTAATCGTGAAACACCGTCGTTCCAATAATGTGGTGGCCATCCCGCCGCTTAACACGTGTCTTGAGTTAACTCGTCTGACTCGGTTTAGAACAACGAGTTGACTCGTCGTCTTCCTCACCAATTTCAGGACTGTTGCCCTAATTTTCTGGGTTTCTTCCTTCTCAATTTCGTGCATTTTTGGCCACTGATTTTCTCTGCTCTTAGTTGATACACGTTCCTAGGAATTTGGCCAATCTTTTGGCATTCGTTTGATACTCTAAAACCAACCCAATCGTTCGGTCTAACCCTGAATACCCGAACCTGCAACTCCATCATAAACTCTCATTTCATCATCATTTCTCGTGTAGTTTGGTTCAGAATGATCCTCATGACATGGAGGTTCAGCCCCCATTCCAAAAACGTAGTTTAAGAACCTAAAACTAGAGTTGGGTTTTATGGCCGAAACCTGCAACTCGTGATTTCATGGTCGATTCTAGGTCTTTGGGGTCGCGGTCTAGCATATTTAAGACACTAGGGTAGTCTATTTTAGGTTCCTATAGGCCAAAATTCAATCAACAATGGTCGGTTCAGACTTACAAGGTTTGAGGTTCATTCATGGCGGATGTGCTCTGTGTGGGTGTTTTAGGGTCGATCCAATGTTATAATTTCATGCATTATTCATGATATTACATTTTAGGTATCATGCATGCAGTTATTTAGGCTCAAAACATCAAAAATAGTAGCAAAATTCTAAACAGAAAATTTTGCAGTTTTGGGTTTATACCTTTTGGAATGGCTGTTCTCTTCTTTGGCTTGGTTCAAGCCCTTTCAACGTTCCTTAGGGTTGCTCAGACTTCTTCAGGTACACTTGGTGACACTCACATGCATGCACACACATATACACACACAAGGTCTCACTTTCTCTCTCTAGGTTCTCTCCACTTTCTCTCTAACTCACTCTCTCTCTAAAACTTCAAACTGCACCTCACTTTCTGATTCTTTACTTCAGCCATCCATACACCATAGGATCATATGTATTTTACTTATTTGGTTTATTTGAACCAAAATGATTATTTTGGGTTTTGCATGTCAAGTAATTGGTGAAGGTGAGATCAAGTGCTCTAAGGTAGGGTGATAATGGGCTAGGGTGCATAGGGTGATGTGTTGCATGCATGGCCATTGGCCAATTTGGGAGATGGTCTTGGCTAAATTGGGTTTAAATAAAAATTGGTTGCATATATAGGCACAAAGATGCCAACAGCCCACTTGGTAACTTTTTGGGTAACAAGAATCTTGTCCCACTTGGTCAAGGGTTCAAATTCCCTTAGCCTCACTTTTGGATATTTTTTCCACATTTTGGGCTTAGGCCCTGTTTGGTTGGCGCATAATTCCATTTTGGCTATTTTCTTAATATTTTCTTTTCCGTTGCTCCTTTTTCGATGCGGTTTCTTTTGGTCATTTCCTATTTAGGTTAGCTTCAATCTCCAAGGTCTAGTGTCAATTATTAATCCTTTGAGATTTCTGTAGTTCGCTAACTCGAGTTTCCTTAGTGTTAAAATAACATTATTTCACCTAATTAATTGGTAATTAGGTTCGGGCATTACGCCCTCGTTTCTGATGTGCTTAATTATTTTATGGGTCTATCATGAAGTTCCCGATTAACTTCTTAATTATTCTTTATGTTTGGTTCTAATTAATGATTAGCAACTAATCATTACTTAATCAGGTTCGGGGTATTACATGGACCAAGTGAACCAATTGGTTCACTGTTTAAATTGAAAATAAAAAGACCCTAACTTTTGTAAATTACGGGTTGACCCCTAAACTTTTAATAAATTCTATTGTGGCCCAAATTTTGAAAAATTAATTTAAATAAGCCCCTGAAAAATAATAAAATGATTTATTTAATTATTTTATCTATTGGGTAAAATGACTATTTTACCCTTGAGTACTAAATGAGTCAAACGAAGTCTAAAATAATAAATGAATAGTATATTTTAACTATTTCGGGCATTCCGGACTCAATGATGGTGTCCGATTTAGGAAATTAAGTCCCGAAATATATAGAAGCGTAAATGGTAATGACTGTATTACCTCTAATGATACCTAGGGCTAATTAAAAATAAAAGATAGTCTATTCTAATTATGTCGAACACTCTAGACTCAACAGTGGAGTCCGTAGTAGCAAACGAAGTGCCGAAAAATGTGACACATGGAGGTCTCAAATTACCAAAATGCCCCTAGCACAGTACGAAGCCCAAATGAAGTCCAAATTGGATGAAATTAATATGGATGGAAGCCCAAATAATTATGAACTCATATATGTGACCAAATAATGATTCGGGGTTAGAATATCATAAAATGTAAAATGAACAAAATACCCTTAAGCATAGAAAATGCTAAGTAAAGGCCGAATAAAGGTTAATCTGATATAATTAGTTGTCATAAGTATAATGATGTAAATTAAGGGGCTAAAGAATACTCTGAAACAGTTAGAGTATAAAATGAGAAATGACCGATGTGTCACGATGATCAAAAGTAGAAACCAGATGAAGTCCAAAAGACTTAGAACTTTAACCATAAGCTAACGGGAGTATCCTAAGGACCATGATAGGGCCCGGGGCAAGAATGACAAAATTACCATTATACCCTTAAGATTAAAAACGCGATTAACTAATAACGAATGAAGTTCAAAAGAGCTCAAAACATCCCATAACAATGTTTGAGATTAGAATGTGTACTAATCCATTGTGCAATATTTTGAAACCATGATTATAGGAACCTCCAAAGGGAAGGAGAATGAGACTTGAATCAATAGAACTGCTGAAAGTTATTTTGAGGTGAGTAAATCCCAGACTTTGTTATGTGATCTTTCCTTAGCCATGTCACATTTCTTTCTTCATGCTGCCACCTTGTACTCCATTATCTAATATGTCTTGATCTCCACAATTGATAATGTTCTATCTTGTGGACTTGATGAGTGATTGCATGTCGATACCCTAATATGATTTATACGTATTTCTTTGATGCTTGAATACTAAACAGTACATGTTATATGATAAGAAAAGTATTACTCCACAACTTGTGAAATTATCTATGCATGACCTGATTTTTCCAGTGGTAGTACTTGACTCGTTACACACTTCAACCCTTAGGGGCAAGATGCTGACAGTCTACACGTGGTTGTGAGCGTCACATTGCACGACCGGGCTACACGTGGGTGTGAGTGTCACTTCGCACGATCGACACGTAGTCATGCAAGGCATGACATACGACTTGAGTCCTAGAGGACACAAAAAGTTAATAGCATTGTGCTGTAAGCATGAAAGGGTATGCCGGGACCTAATAGATAGCATCTAACAAATAGTTTCTTTTATCTCTTACATAACATGCTTTTAGTTTTTAATATGTTATATACTTTTGAGCATCGTGATATCATATTACTTTGATTCTTGATATGCTTGAGAGCTTTTCCTTGGAATACCCTTTGTTGTACTATTCGACATGATGACATGCCTTTGTAGACATTTTCTAATTTCGGCAGCACATTATTTAGCTATTCCTTGTTGTGGTTTTGTGCACTCACCTTGGGATATGCCCATAGGACCTGAGGGTCATTTCTATCGATTTATACATTTGTGACTGGCTATTGTGACTTCTATCATGTCTTCTGTTCCTGACATGTATTGATTGGTATTTGTTCATTGCTTACCTTCTTGAAATAATCTTGACCCATAACAGAGGAAAGGACTTTACTTACTGAGCTTTGTTAGCTCATCCCTTATTTATAACCATTTTTCAGGTAGCTTATGATGGATGATATACAGTGAGATAACTAGTGGAACTAGTGAAGCATAAATGATTTACACTAACGAGATGAACTCCAAGTCAAGTTGACTACATACTCTGTATGGTTAAGTTCACAATTGTATTATAATGTTACATCATTAGTGATGAGGTTAGTCTAGTATGTTGGATCACTATGATTAAATCGTACTTGGAGACATTTTGGTTGTTGATCATTGGAGATGAGTTTGATTAGCTAAACTATATTGGTGTAACTTTCGCTTTAAGTAATTCATTGATATAGAATGGATGCATTAGAGCATGTATATTGATACTCTAGAGATATTTGGTGACTGATTCTAGACGTGCTCTAATGTGTTTGGATAAATTGCATTTTCAATTTAAAAAGGTTTCAATTTTCGCTGCTTTGACCCTACATTTATAATGCAATTCATTATAAAGTTTAGCAGTTGCCTTTGGTTGGTCGCATTGACGGCGGAAAAAATGGGCAAGGTGGCCAACTGGCATCACGTCCTCGAGATCCGCATAAGGTGGGTTTCGAGTCGTGACAAAATTGATCAATCTAGCTTAATTAGATACACAATTTTATCAATTCAAAGAAAATTCAACTAAGTGATCAATTTATTATTTCATTCCATTTACGCAATCAAGTTTTCAATTAATCAAATTAAAGAACAATTATGAATTTCATGAAAACTCAATTTCTATATTCTAGTGGAAGCATTAAATTAAAACAAATAGTAAATTGAAAGAGATGGAAAGAATGAGAGATCTGCAAACCGATTAATGAAAGAAAAATCATGAAGAATAACAATCCTTGGAGTAAAACTTTGAAGACGGGCCAATGTTCAAGGAAAACTTCTAGCATGATGGCAAATGAAATACAACGTATCTATGAACAAGCTTAGTACCTCAAGTTTTGTTCTCCTTGATCACATCTTCAAATTCTCCTTGAATCCTCAAGCATCTTCTAGTCGGAACCTTCAAACAATCAGAATCCTTGACGGTCTCGGAATTTTCTGATCAAGCCACTCAACAATTACGAATCCTCACAACCTCGATGTCTATCGATCACTCAACGTCGAATCCTCAAGCTTGAACTCCATCTTTTGTCATTCGTGAGATTGACATGAACAATGGCTCTTAGATCTGATTTGGATCTAGTTGATGATCTGAATTGATCAATGAACATGAGTAGAGACATGTATGAAAGATCTCTCAAAAGAGCTTCATAATCTATCAATAATTTAGCTCTCACAATTTGAGATTTTCTCACTATGTTTTTGACATCTCTCAAATGTATTTTCGTGTACTTTTGTAAAAAGCTTCACAGATCCCCAATTGGCTTGAAAACAAAATATAAATCTATTTTCTACCCAGGGTTTGTTTGAATGAACCATCACTAGTTCATTCGAACGAGCACTAGTTTGTTCGAACGAACAAGGAACGAATATCAAATGAACACAACTCTGAGGTTACAACTATTCGTTTGATACAAAGCCTTCAAATGAATGAAAATAAATGAGAACAAATGTAATACCCCGACCGGAGATAGATCAGGTCAATTAGCGTAAAACCGATTTATAGACCAAGCTGCCATTATAATGAGATCGATGTATAGTTTCGAGCATATAAATGATATTAGGCCCGTAACATAGTTTACAAGCAATCCTAAATGCCCCGGTACTAACCGTACGAGGAATCAGGATTGCACAGAAAAATATGTACGCAAATCCGTACATCTATATACGTGTGCATATGTATATATATGTATATATGGGTATACATATATATATATAAGTATGTATATATATGTATATATGGGTATACATATATATATATGTATGTATAATATATATATATATATGTATATACAAATGTCTATATAAATGCGTGAGGTGGTATGTGTATATATATAATAATGCATATATATGTATATATATAACACAAAATGCATGCAAAAGAAAATGAAAAAAGAGAAAGAAAAAGGGAAAAGAAAAGTGGGCTAGCAGTGTCGGTAGTGTGTGTGTTTTGGTGTGTGTACCGACATCATATGATAATATATATATATATATATATATTATATCTTTGAGTGCATGTGTTGTATGTATATAATATATTAGATAGAAAATATCTTGCATAGAGAGAGAGAGAGAGAGAGAGAGAGAGAGAGAAATTGAGGAGGGGCGGTGGAGATTATTGTTATAAAGCAAATACACGCTCTGCATGTTTAAGAAGGAAAGCAGAAGGAGAAAAGAGGAGGAAGAAGAAAGAGAAAATGAGAGGAAGAAAAGAACAACTGTACGAAGTAAGTTTGACATTTTTTTGTTGTAACAGTATTCTGGGTTTTTATTTAAAGTATATGAAGCTTGCTTTTAATGGTAGAATGTTAATCTAGAAAGAAAAATAAGAATTTGGGAAGAAACTACGAAGAAAATGGTTGAAAAATGAGGTAGAATAGAGGATAAACGAAAAAAAATAGAAATTGGAATTTTGTAACGTTCCACTGAGTTTTGAAGGCCCAATTCTTTACCTAGATGTTTAAAAATGTGTTTGGGGAAGTTTAGAATGAAAAAGGGGCTTCGAAAACTGTAAAAAAAAATAAGGTTTTAAAAATGAAAATTTTGCACATTGCAGTCACCATCGCCGGAGAGGGTGACCAGAGCCTCACCAGAAAATCACGAGGACGATGACATTGTTCGGGTCATCACCCCCCTAGGTGCAGTAACGGGTGACCTCACACAGTGCCGTTTTCAACCTTGTTATGTTTTTAAATAGGAACAGTTTTTTTAAGGAAAAATTTGGGGAAGGTGCAGTGGGTAAGACTCGAACCATGGTGCGCATGGGCTAAGAGCCTCATGCGCACTAAGGTTGCCACCGTGCCACCAAGGCACGTGTGATCTAATTTCCGCCCAAATAATATATATTATTAATATAGTTGATTAATTTAATTAATTAAATTAATTTAGTTAATTAATGATATTTAATTCTGATGTTCGATTAATTCAAGTGAATAGTATTTTCTTTATGTAATGGGCATTCTAAAGCCAATGGAAGGGTCCGTTTCATGAGACGGAGTCTCGAAAAATAATGAGTCATAAAAGTACCAAATTACCATATTGCACCTAGTGATGCCCAAACCCAAACTAAACCGTGGTACGCATAGGCTAAGAGCCTTATGCCCACTAAGGCTCCCTACCGTGCCACCAAGGCACGTGTGATCCAATTTTCATCGAAATAATATATATTATTAATATAGTTAATTAATTTAATTAATTAAAGTAATTTAGTTAATTAATGGTTGTCACATCCCGCACCCCACCCTATGCGGATGCCGAAGATGTGATGCCAGTTAGCCGCCTTGCCGATTTCCCGACCGACAATGCGACCAACCAAAGGCAAACTTCTGAAACTTATGAGGAATTGCATTCCAAATGTAGGGTCAGAACAGCAAAAATTAAAACATTTTTATCTCAGGAACGCAACTCATCAATATACCACAATAAGATGTATGTACCATAGAGCAAGTCTATAATCAAACAATTAATAACTCTAACCCACAGAGCACATCTATCACTAGTCAGAGAACACAGAATATATCTAATCTCTCTAGAGTACCATTACTATGAGCCATGTCCCAATACATCTAATGCATATAAATAAGTTAACCGTATCGTCACACTCACCTGAATAGCCAGAAGCAATCCATTAGAACCCAAGTCTCCACAAATCCATGCCATCAGATCCGTACTTGAAATGCCTCATGGCCTACTAGTATCAGTTCCTTATACCTTCTAGTCCAATGGAGTTATATCCTGAAAAATGTTAAATAAATGGAATGAGCTTAAACAAGCTCAGTGAGTAAAAAACCAGTTCATATATATATATATATATATATATATGCATGTTCAAATGTAGCTCAGATAGAACAATGCAACTTAAGTAGAACAAATGCAGCTCAAAAAGAACAGATCAAGTCAAAATAGAATCAAGCAGGATGGATCAATACTGAGTACCAATCAAACAACGGTATATCAACAAATGTGCCTGAACCTTCCCCAGGCGATGTGGGATGCTGCACAAGATAATCCGTCAGTCACCCACCCCCACACATGGAGGGCCCGCGTCCCCGCAGCACACTACCGGTTGGGGTCGGTATCAGAGCGGAACAGATCAGATAGGATTGAGCGGATGCTGAGTTCTAGGCGTCCCACAGAGTCAGCCATCCATCCACTAATATACTCAATCCCATGGGCCCAAGACTCAACATAACAAGATGAACATCGAATCAGACTCTAATAGTGTAAACAAGTTAGAACAACAGACTCTAACAAAATTAGAACAGGAGATATCAAGAAGCAGGATAGGAATCATGCCACATGTAATGCAGTGTAAAGAGTATGCATTAAAACATATGCATTAAAACAGTACAGTGTATAAAACAGTTTAGCATATAAAGCAGTATCGTATACAGAAAATATACACCAAGTCAAGAGTCCGAGTTGCTCACCTGAATATACGCGTATCTCCATTCATAGATATCCTCCAGATACGTCGTTAGCCACGTCCATGCATATCCTAGCACTATCCTTCTGATGGCCATCATAATTGATTCAACACCTAGAAGATCATGCTCCTCAGATGTGAACATATCCGACCTTTGGAGAATTGCAGTCAAACGTGAACCAAATTGTTGTGCATCTAGAATTTGAAGTTGATCTTCAATCCACGGTTCAGCAGTTGAAGAAAACACACCGACAGGTTGATCGAGGCAGCCAACTATTTTAAATCCAGTTTCTTCAGCTTCTTCAGCCTTTTTACCCCCAAGCCGTCCAGGATCCTGACTGGTCATGCCTTTTCCCAAAATCCACTGCATCTCACCCATTGGACCTTGAAGAATCCTCTTGTGCTCTTTCAAACAAGACTTCAGGAGTTGAAACCAATCGACCAGATTGGTCTGACAGATGTTGGCCATCTTTAAACCAGCCAATTACATTGGCTTCTTCAACCTGTTCCCTCAAGACCAAGTTCTGTACCTGCTTTCCACCTGACCATGGCATGACACCCCCTGGTTAACAAATCTAACAACAACCCTTGAGCGAGCAAGAAAGCCACTACAATCACCAATTGAAAATCTCCCAGTGCCTCAATAGAGCAACTCACTCCAGGCCTGTTGCACTTTCTTATTCCTGCTGCACTTTCTTCCTCGGAAGAACAATCGTCAACACACCTGGGTTGTTCCATCCAAACCAACTCTTTTAGCAAAATTCTTTCCCTAGACAACCCATCTGCCTGAGCATAACCAACTGTTGAGAGTAGAGAAGAACAGTAAGCAGAGTAAGGAAAAATCTACAGTTGCTCCCTAAAACTCTCTCTCTCTTTCCCCAACAGTAGACACACCATTCCTTCCAACCGAACCAGTGGCATCAAGCATACTCAATCTACATACCAGCTAACACCTGATTTTCCTCAAACTCAATGTTCACAACAACCGTGATAGCCACACATATATTTATGTACATACATATATTGATCTCCTGCTCTCAATTTGATTCTCAATTTTCCAATCTATACCTGAACAATCCAGACACTGCTCTCTCCCCAAATTGCAGAAACTTTCTTCTAGCCGTGCCATCTTCCACCTTCAGTCATAGCAGGTTCCCAAATCCACCTGATGTTCACCTTCGCTCTTGACTGGAGCGGTAGGAACAGAGGAACCCATCCAAGGCATCACCAACTTCACGAACAGAATTCACTATCTGAACAAGAGACCCCAACAATTGGCACCGCTACACTCTGTTGCTACTGCACTCTCTGTCATTTCCTCATTGCACCTGACCCAAATGCTAGCAAATTGCCTCCAATTCCCATCAATTCAAACCACACCCAACACCAACACACACCCAACACCAACACGCTACTACTTCTCTCTGTTGCTTTGCAATTTTGCCCAACAAGTCCGTCTTTCTACCGAAAGCCCCACCAATTAAATACTAAAAACCAAAGGCAGCATGATCTGGAAATTGCTCTTTCAATTCCAAAGAAAATCCCGATTGCTCTCGTCGCAGCTGATCAATCAGTAACATAAAAGAACCCAAGGTATCAAGGCAACACACTGCAAAATCCTAAAACTCTCTCTATTCCGTCAACCGTGCTTGGGATTCGTTCGCCTGTAACAATGGCATCCCTGTTTCGTGAATCAGCTTTCCATATACCACTAACGTGACCCATTTCCTCAAATATAGTTCCTTGTACATATTATCAAAGGCTCCATTGAAAATTTTCCATCCTTTTCTTGACAAGATCATGAGCAGTAGCGCGCCCAGCAGGGGACAAAATCGGACACGCAAGAAACTCTCCAAAATTCCCATCTGCCTTTGATCAAAACAGGGGATTTCGCCAACTGCCACTTTTGCCCATTTCATGGTACCCAAATTAATTCGAATCACCTTCTCGCAACCCATAACGGAAGAGATAGTGACAGAACCTGTCTTTTCTCGCCGTTGCTGTGCGCTGCTGCTGTTGTTGGAGCACTGCAGCCGCTACTCTCCTCCTTTCCTTTGCACCGCTACACAAACTCACCCACATATATAAAAATATACACATAACTGCTGCAACATCACTCTCATTCTCCCAATTTTCCTACAAAGATATACATATATATATATATACATATGTATATGTAAAATCCTGCTGCACCCACCCGAGAATTCTAGAATCCTCTCTGCACCGTCTCTCTCTCTTTATTTTGTTTTCTTTTCTTTTCTTTTTCCCCCCGTAAATTCTAAGTAGATTCTGTTGATTATTTATATGGAAACCTATCTAACAGCTTCCATTGGAAACTTCTAGCTCATTATATTATATGATATATTCACATAAATATATTCGTGTATATATATATATATTGAGTCTTAATATATTTCCTACCTTACCGTATTAAATATTTGATAAATATTTTATTCTATAAAATATTATATTATAAAATGCCAGTAAATTTGTCATAAAGCCGAGGCTCAATTACCATAATTATTTATTTTGTCAACAAGTTGGTGTCTCAGATGATATTCATATTTTTTATTTTTTTATTTTATTATTCGTAGTGACTTCATTTATTCATCCCAACATTCAATAGACTGGGTTAATTATTTTCCGAGCCTATATCATTTTTTGTGGTCTGGACTAATTTTATATATATATATATATATATATATATTATTAATAATTAATCCCTTCATGGCTTCCGGTATTTTAAGCTATTTCAAATCATTTACGTCACTTAATTTATTTTTATTAAATCGGGATGCAATCTAAGTCATGTTGGATTTTTCGAGATATTAATATGGTATTTAATTCTGATGTCCGATTAAGTCAAGTGAATAATATTTTCTTTATGTAATGGGCGTTCTAAAGCCAATGAAAGGGCCCGTTTCACGAGACAGAGTCTTGAAAAATAATGAGCTGCAAAAGTACCAAATTACCATATTGCACCTAGTGATGCCCAAACCCAAACTGAGAGTCGTAAAAGCCTAAACCTATTTTGTTTGGCATTCCGGACCCAACGATGGAGTCCATTTTCCTAAATAAGATACTTACAATATGGATATGCATGAGATTGACTGATTTTAAGACATTAAACTATACATAGTGTTAAGCGAAGATATGTCTACTGAATTATAGGGACTTCAAAAGGAAAATGAAAGGTGACCAATTATTAAGATAGAACGACACGGTACTAAAGGTAAGTAAATCTCGGATCTCTTACATGTGTATTCTCAGCCATGTTGTTCATTCTACTGCCGAGATTGTACTCTTATACGCACACTATGTTATTGATTTCATGATTGATGATTTTCCTATTTTATGAACCTTATTAAGGAGATGATTATTATACCTTGACCATGATTGTTTCTACCATTTTTATGTCATTGAAACCCGATCTCTTACATGTAGTTCTCTCAAGCCATGATTGTTCCTTTAATTGCTAGGATTATACTCTTATACGTATTCGATGTTTTTAACTCCATGAGTTCTATGTTTATTCTATCTTACGAAAAGTTATTGAGAACTGACTGTTATACTTGATCATACTTGCTTATACACATGTACTATTGATTCCTAGCCAAGTCACATGTTATGTTATTCCTTATTACTGCCAAGTTGTACTTCTATATGTACCCAACGTTTATTGGTTTCACGATTTGATACATGTTCTATCTTGTGAAATATGTGCCTGATGTTTATTTATGCCACAATGTGACACTTGTTCTCTCTTGTGGAATTTATTGAGGATCAAATTACTATATTTTATCATAAGTGTTTGTACACTTTGTACCATACCTTGAAAGGCCAACTATTATGTTCATGCTATTGATATTCCACTCATATACTCTCTATAGAGTTATGATGATCATGATATATTATGAGTACCCAGAGTTGTGCTCAGTCACAACGTCCATCCTATGCTTTTATTAGTTCTACAAGTTACAGTCCATGAAAATATCCAATGATTTAGGTATGGGAGTGGATCTTGGATATGGTTCAAAGGAAGTGATTAAAGAAATGATTCAGGTATGAGAATGAATCAGGGAAGGGATTCAGGTGTGGGAGAAAATCTAGGTAAAGGCTTCGTTGTGGTAGTGAACCAAGGGAAGAAGGACACCAAGGAAGGATATTTTTATTGAGTAAGGATACTGTTACTAAAAAAGGTTACTTATCGAGAATCTACCATGAATTATGAAGGTTATTTATCGAGGTTATGTTAGGAATAAAATATTCATCACAGTGTTTGTTGATATCGTATCTTTTATTGAACTAATTGAATGATCATATTTTCCTTATGAATGATCATATGTTTTGAAAATGTATTCATTGACTTACTATCAATTATTCTATGATTATGACTATTATTTGACCAGGTCTCTATTGATGACTTCATGTGCCATACATCATTGACATTCACTTATTCTTAAATTATTATTATGACCTTCTATTGTAATTGAGTGACTATAGTGATATTCCATTCCATTGACTATTGAGATGTTCTGTCTTATTGGCTATGTTGATATTCCATTCCATTGATTATTGAGATGTTCTATCCTATTGGCTTTGTTGGCATTCCGTTTGATTGATTATTGAGGTGTTCTCTTTTATTGGTTATAGTAGTATTCTATTTCATGGCTAGCTATCATGTTATCACATCCTTATTATGTTTTTTCTATGTTGACCTTGACCCATGCCAAAGAGAAGAGAATTTACTTATTGAGTTTCGTTAGCTCATTCCAAACTTACTTATCTGTTTCAGGAAGGAATGTTGCGAGACAATAATAGGAGCTTAAGAAGCATAGGAGAGCATTTGAAAATGCAATAGAGAAGATGTTATAGTTTCTCCGATGTATTCGCCACCTAAAGGTGATAAGATGTTAGTTCCCATTTTGATATATGTAAAACTATATTATGTTTAAATAAAGACTTCTGCTGATTTATTATTAAGTTTTATATATTACACATTGTTGTCATTGATACAAGGAAAGAAAAAATAGAGATGGCCACAGGGTCGGCCCCACGATACGAAATCCGCATAGGTGGGTTTCGGGTCGTGAAAAAATACTTCTTTGTTGTTCGTTCGAATGAGCAATAGTGAGTTGCTTATTCTTGCTTGTCTTATAAACTAAATTTTTCCCTTAAATCTTTTAAAGATGCAATTTAGAAAAATTGGTTCACAACCACAAGTCAATCACATACATGATGTTATGATAAAAACTACATGCAATGCTTGCTTGATGTGTGTGAGATCCAAATCAAATACAAAATTCCAATATACCCTTCGAGAACCAAGTCGTGCGGTAGTGATGCACGGTAATGTCTCTTAGACGAACTTAGAGAATAACGGGCATTGAGGTACACACTTATAGGATTTATGTAAGGATTACACCCAAAGCACGTTCTTTCAAACTGAATTAGCCAATTACAATATCGGAGCCCACGGTCCTAACATTAAACCTAAATCGTCCAGTCTGGTCCATTTGTAAGTGCACTGGCCTAATTTGAGCAAAACTCCACCGGTTTATCCAATTCATTACATCATGCTGATGTCAACATTATTAAATCAAAATGGTAGTGTTTCATTTAAATCAAAATCTATTTTAAAGTGGGTCAAGACTTGACCTATATCCTGTCCAACCCGAACTGTTCATCCTCTCCCCCAATGCGATTGTCACTATTCACATCAAAACCCTAGGAAAACCAATCCTATTGCATGCATTTCTGGCAACCTTTTCCACCTGGTTTCGATCCCAATCAACTTCCCTAAGCCTCAACTTTTATTTGGCATTGATTTCATAAGCCAAAATAGCCTAGAAGCTCGATTTAAGCTTCGATAATGGAAACTGTAAATCGCCCCATATGTAACACCCCGACCCAATTAAGTAGGGGCAATTAAGGACAATGAGGATCATCATACGATGATAATTATGGAGGTGAATGTGTATTGGAAAGTGACTAGTTTTAAATTGGAGACAACCGATTTTAAGAATGTGAGTTAACAACGAAAGTCATGACTTGATAACAAGATACGATTAGTGTTAATCGAGGATTAACACATGAGTAGCTATGGAAAATTAGTGCAGTGCACTTAAGCAAGACTAATGTGATACGTGAATGATGTGTGTTTAATCAAGATTATCCCAAAGATTATAATAGACTTTTGGGAATTAGTATTATGTACCTTTTGTTGGACACATACATGGATGTGCATATAAATGTTAATGAATTATGTTGATGATGGTGATCACAATGACTTTACCTTGAGAACCCCTTTATAAATGATTGGTGTTGATCGGTTATCAGATGAGTTGCATATGTGTAGCTTCCACACTTGATAAAACAAAAGAAAAATTTTTACTATCTCGTGTAATTCATTTGATTTTGTACGGCCTGTCGGGGTGACAGTGTCGGTCATCAACCTCTAGTCTGCATAGGGTGGGTTCTAGGTCGTGACACTATACATGCTTGGTTTTCCACCATTGTACACAGGGTTTGTCTTGTTGCACTCCTTAAACCATGGGATTTCATTCCTCGTTTTAAAAATTAGGTTTTAGGGTTGATTTATGGGGTTCAGTTTCAAAATTGAAACCTGCAACTTACATTTTGTAGCCCTTTTCTTGAGCCTTTCGATCACGAGTTGGTGATTTTTGAACCCTAGTGAGTCTTAGTTTCAGTCCTATGCATTAAAAACTAATTTGGTTCTATTCAATTGAGACCCAATTTCTCAAGGTCCTCTAATGGAAGTTTTGTTGGTTCTACCACTTCTACTGTGTTATTAAACTCCATCCCTTACTATAAATTTATATTACAGCTAAATATGTCAAAACTAATAAAAGAGGACAAGGTTTTTACCTTTTTGAAGCTGTTAACTATTTTCTCTCCTTGGCTATTTTCTCCCGCTACAATTTTCCCTTGTCCAACTACTTCGACTCTTCTGTTGTGTGGCCCCTCATTCTCTTGTTCCTCTGTTCATTCGTCTATCCATGCATGTGGCATGTAGTGAGAAGGTTCCTTCTTCCTGTTCTTTTTTCAATCTTTTTTTCTCTTTCTTTAGTCCGGCTAGTTTGTAGTACACTACACACATACAAAGGGTTTGCATATCTTCCTATTAGTTAAAGTTGTGGTACTCTCTCCTCTTGACACCTTACCTTTTGCATGCAAATCCCATCATATTGTCACATCCCGAACCCCACCCTACGCGGATGTCGAGGACGTGACTGCCAGTCGGTCGCGACGCGACCAACCAAAGGCAAATTCTGAACTTTTCGACGAATTGCACTCCAACTGTAGGGTCAGATGCAGCGGAATTTAAAACTTTTTCTTTGTGTCACGGGAATGCAACTCACTTATCCATCATAAGAATATGTATCACAGAGCAAGGCTAGTCCAGTCAGTCAACAATTCTAATCTCAGAGCATATCTAAAATCAAGCATATAACAACAGAGCAGATCTAATATCTCTAGAGTACCATTAGTTCCATGAGCCATGTCTATCTAGTATATATCAGTCAAGTCAGTCATAACATACCACTCACCGGAATAACCAGGTTCAATCCACAATAAACCAGTCTCTATAATCCAGTGCCGTCAGATCCTTACTTGCGATGCCACTTGGCCTATTCACGTCATGTCATAGTACCTTCTAATCCAATGGAGGTAATTCCTGAAAAATGTCAGAATAATCGGGGTGAGCTTAAATAAGCCCAGTGAGTAACACAGATTCCCTATCATGGGTTTCAAAACCAGTTTTGTGCTCCCAAGGCACATGGATAATTTAGTCATTACAAAAATAACTATTTTTATAAATCCATTTCATAAGCAGTCTAGTACAATAAAACAGAATCGAACAGACAATACAAACGGATCGGAACATGACATAACCAATTGGTCAGAACAATAACTATTGCTAATATATCGATCAAGACACAGACTCTTCATTAACGGAACGAATCATAACGGAACTGGACCATATATCAATCAAGACAGACAGATCATCAACGGACGGAACATGTCGGAACCGGACGGAGCATATCAATCGAGGCAGACATAACATTAACGGACAGAATATAACGGAATCGAACGGTAACAATACATCAGTCAAGCAAAGGCATATCGCGAACGGATAAAATTATAACGGAACTAAACGGAAACAATACACTAGTCAAGACACAGGCAATCATGAACAGGACACAACATAACAGAACTGGGTAGAAACAGTATAACAATCAAGTCAGGGACATATCACTGTCGGAACTAATCATAACTGGACTGAACAATGTTTCAATCAAGACAGACGTATCATCAACGGACAGTACACAACGGAACTGGACCATATATCAATCAAGACAGACAGATCATCAACAGACGGAACATAACAGAATCGAACGGAATAATACATCAGTCAAAACAAAGACATATCATTAACGGATAGATCATGACGGAACTGGACCATATATCAATCAAGACAGACAGATCATCAACAGACGGAACATAACAGAATCGAACGGAACAATACATTAGTCAAAACAAAGACATATCATTAACGGATAGATCATGACGGAACTGGACCATATATCAATCAAGACAGACAGATCATCAATGGACGGAACATGTCAGAACCGGACGGAACATAACAACCGAGGCAGACATATCATTAACGGACAGCACATAACAGAACTGAACGAAATTCCTAATTCGAAGGACACAAGCGCATCACGTGGAATGTGGTACAAAGGGTGTACAATAAGTACATACATTTGAACAATATAGCATTCAGACAGTATACTATACAAAGCGGTACGATACAACAAAATGTTGTTCTTTGCCTATATCACATGGTTTATTTAATCGTTTCAGAAATAATGGTTCAATATATCCATTTTATCTCAACAGTTCAAAACGGGCAAAACAGTACGGGATGCTAGCACAGGGATCAGGAATATAGTCAATTATTTAAAAAGACTAAAACCATGTCATAAGTGATATAGTATGAAAAGGCATGCATTTAAATAATTGCACTTAAAATAATTGCATTCAAACAGATCAGTAAATCAAGGGACAGTATCAAAAACAGTGTCAGAAGTTACTCACAAACTTTACGCTTATTTCCTTGCATAAATAATCCGATAACCTCCAGGTACGTCAGGCATCTCCATGTATATCCTGAATAATAATCATCAATCACAGACAGATCAGAACTCATCCATTCAGGTCTCATTCGTCATCTTAGGTATCTATCAGATTACCTAAGATAGCCTAGTAGCCTATCGCCCTTCCATTGGGTCTCACCCGAGGCTATTTCATTCTTTAATTAGGCTTAGCAATTATTAGGATTATATCCTAAGTCATTTAGACTTCAATTGTTATCAATCAGGCACTCATTCAGCCTTAGGGGCAAAATGGTAATTTTACCATTCTTGTCCCGGACCCTGTCGTGGTCTTCGGAATAGTCTTTATATCTTAAGTACAAAGTTCTACGTCCTTTGGACTCCAATCAGTATCAGTTAGGTTCTCATTTTAACCATAGGGGCAAAATGGTAATTTTGCCATTCTTATCCCGGACCCTGTTATGGTCCTCAGAATATCCCATATATCGTATATATGAAGTTTTAAGTCTTTTAGACTTTAATCGGTATCAGTTGGGTACTTATTTAGTCTTAGGGGCAAAATAGTAATTTTGTCATTTTTGCCCCGGACCCTATCATGGTCCTCAGAACGTCCCATATATCTCATGTATAAATTTGTAAGTCCCTTTGGCTTCATTTGGTATCTGCTTTAGATCGTCGGGACACATCGGTCATTTCTCATTTTACGTGTTGACTGTCTCGGAGTCTTATTTAGCCCTTCAGTGTTCATAATTATCCCTATGATAATTTATCAGATCAGTTTGACCTTTATTCGACCTCTACTTTGCACTTACAGTGCTCAGGGGTATTTTGGTCATTTCACGTTTTGTGTAATTCTGACCCCGATTCGTCATCTAATCAAGTATACAGTCTCACCAGTGTCTGGGCTCCTACCGGTATCAGTTTCGTCCCAATCGGACTTTGTTTAGGTCTCGTACGGTATCAAGGGTAATTTGGTAATTTCGTGTGTCGTATTTTTCGGCTCGTCAGTTCATAAAATGGACCTCACCATTGGGTCCAGAGCGTCCAACATAGTGAAATTGGACTGTCCGTTATGTTTAATCGGCCCTGAGTATCATTAAGGGCAATTCAGTCATTTACCACTTACGGGTCTGTATTTTTCGGGACTGTATTTCCAAAATCGGACTGTACCATTGAGTCCAGAATGCTTGAAATAGTGAAAATACACTATTTATTTAATTTATTTGGACTCCGTTTGACATATTTAATGTCCAGGGGTAAAATTGTAATTTTACCTAATTAATAAAATAATTAAATAATTATTTTATTATTTAATTAATTTGGCAGGGGCTTAAATGTACAATTTTTCCAAAATCTGGGCCACTGTGCAATATTCAGAACTGTTGGGGCAAATCCGTAATTCTCAGAAATCATTTGGGGGTTAAAACATAATTACACAAATTAGGGGTTCAAACCCCTTGGGTTTTAGGTTCAAGAGCTGAACCGGTCCAATTACACTGTGAACCAACCGGTTCACTGACCCCTTCAGAAAACCGGAATTAAATATTCCAACTAACCTCAATTGCCCTTATCCGTATTCAGGTTATCCTCAGAACCTGATTTTTATTTGTTATTTCCGCAACCAAACAGGTAGAATCAGATTTTAAAACAAATCAGTTGACACCCAAAACAGTGTAGTTTCAATTAAGCGGTGGCCAGTTCATACGTCGACACGTGTGTGAGTCAGTTCGGTGGGTTTGGACGTGTTGGACGAGTCGACTCGTCGTCTTCTTCACCAACCAGTGTACTGTTGCCCTAATTCCCGATTTCATAACTTCTCAATTTCGTGAATTTCTGGGTACAATCTTCAACTGGTTTTGATTCCAAAACATTTCTGGGAGTGATTCCAACAACATAGCATCATTTTCATGCTTCGAATCCACGGATTAAGCTCTGTATAGCCGATTATCGCACAGAGTTTCAGTCGGTCGTGGGGCCTCATTTCTCCACCAAATCTCACGTGGCTTGGCTCGTTGTGACCGTGTGTCCATGGGGATCAACATCCCATTTAGAAATTTCAGTTTAAGAGCCTATTCCAGATTTTGGGTTCCATGGCCGAGACTTATAGGTTCGGTTTTGAGGGTCTACCCATGCGAGTTTCAGTCGCGGATGGTGATTTTTAAACACCTAATGGGGTCTAGTTCAGGTCTGGGTAACTCAAATCAAGTTCGGTGGAGGTTGACCAGACCCTATTTAGTGCAGGTCCATTAATGGCAGATTTTGTGTTTTTGCTTGAATTCCAAGCAATTTGATGGTCCATTTCAAGCCTAAATAACCCAGATCTCATCAACTAGTTAGCATGCATGCAATTCTAGTTCTACAATGCACAAAACAGTACCCAAAACTTCAGATCAAGAATTGAAGCAAATTTTGAAAATATACCTCATAACCGACCACTGTCCATGTTCCCATGCTTCATGGTTCAGTCCTTGGGCACTTTAGAGCTTCAACCATGTCTCAGTTCCCTTTTTGGTGCATCTCCATGGACCACATAACTTCACATGTACATGCACACACACAAGCTTGTATATACATGCAAGCCTCACATGTTTCTCTCTCTTGACTCCCCTACCCGAGCACACACACAACAGCCATTCTCAGCATGCCTAATTTGCATCTATGTGAGAACTCATGTCCACATGCAAAACCCTCTCCCTTTTCAAGGAGCATATATTTATATATATACATATATACATCTATGTATATATCTATGTGTGCAGGTTCGGGTGACTGATTGGGGTTGACATGAGGGGATGGAAACTAATCATATGGGGTTTGCATGGATTGCTATTGGTCCATTTGGGTGGCAAGTTGGGGTAATACAGAGATATATACAATTAAGTTGTGTATATGAGCACAAAGGTGCTGGTGGCCACTTGGTTTAATTTTTGGATGGAATTCATTCTTTCCATATGTCAAGGGTTCAATTCCCCTTGACCACCAATTTGGCCATTTTTCACCATTTTGGGCTAAGGCCCTGTTTGGCTGCGCATTAATTCAGTTTTTGATGTTTGCCTCATAACTTTCATTCCGTAACTCCTTTTTCGATGCGGTTTGTTCCAAGAGTTTCATATTTCAGTTATCTACAGTGTCAGAGGTTCCGTGTCATTTATTAGTCATTTTTGGGATTTCCGTGGTTAATTAATTCGAATTCCGTCAGTGTTAAATTGACATTATTTCATCTAATTAATTGGTAATTAGGTTCGGGTGTTGTACCCTATTCTCGAACATGTTTTAATTGTTTTATCGGTCTATCTTGACCGTCGGGAGATTAGGGTTAATTCCCTTGATTATTCTCTAAGCCGGTATTAATTAATAATTAATATTTAATTATTAATTATACAGGATCGGGGTGTTACACATATTTTATGGGTTACATATATATATATATATATTGTGGTTATCATAGAACAAAAATGATGATGGCCTAGTGGTAACTTTTTGGGTAAAGCCTCTATTGGTCTAAGGTTCAAGACTCGGTAGGAGCATTTTTGGGTCTATTCCTTCTATTTTCTTTCATGAGTGTATTTTAATCATCCCCAAAATTTTCATTTTAATCTCCCAAAATTTTCTTATAACTTTTGCAATAATCTTGATTAGGCATACATTATTCATGTATCACTAGTCTTGTTTTAGTGCATTTGATACACCAATTTTCAAAAATTACTCATGTGCTAATCCTCGATTAACACCAATCATAATTTGTTATCAATTTATGACCTTTAACATTAAATCACATTCTTAAACTTGCTTGTCTCCAATTTATATCTAATTGCTCTCATTTATACATTTGTTTTTATATTTATAAACTATTTACCTCAAGTAGAATTGTCCATGATTATCAAGAGAACTTTCTTATAATAATCATCATTATGCTTAATTGCTCTAAGGTATCATCAAAGATTTATTTATGATAGCATGCATTGCAATGCATTGACTGTTTATTTAATCCTCTTATTGACGGTACACCTATGTTTCTTTGGTCTCCATTTTCATAGTCAAATTGCCTCATGTAATCTATCCGTAGTTTATTTAAGCTTAATCTTTTCAATGGCTACCATTAGCCTTAATTATCCCATAATTAAGGTTCGGGTGTTACATTCTCTCCTCCTTAAGAGAATTTTGCCCCCCAAACTCAACTAATCTTATGGGAACTATTTGTATACTTGTGTCATTAGCATGCTTCTGTTGTACATCCCAATAACGCTTGACTTCTTGTTATCGGATTAGGAATGGTCTTGAAAGTCAAGTGTATGATCAAATAATTCTATTCTCACTATCAAGGTACATTGAATCTCTTTTATCGAAGTACTTCTAGTTTATTGAGCACCAAGTATCTGATTAGTTTGCTTAATTTTGTGTTTTATTGTATTCTTTTCCAACAGTAACTTCCCTACTCAAACTGGTCTGGTTTCATTGGGAATTAAGTCCCCTATTAGTTTATCTAGCCCATACTCTCATCGAAGTTTGTGATCTCTTTTTCATACTTAACCCATTATGCTAGTTTATTTGTCTGGTCCTTTGAGACTATTGGTGCTAGAACATTGTGTCTTTAATTAGAATTCTTTTAACACACTTGTCTTCTTTTATAGTTTTACTAATCTATTCAGTAGTAGTTTTAAAACTCAAGGAATTGACTTTCTAATTCTTACTTAATGTTTGAATTCTTGGGTTACGGTCTCACTAACGCTAGATTAGTACTTTAATATTCTTTCCGTCAATCCTGTAATTTGTAATCATGAATTTTTACACCTTTCACATCTTATCTTGAATCATTCTTCCCTATTTCGACTATTTCATTTAACTCGTACTTCATTAGGCTTCGTTTTTAGTCATTACATTTACTTTCGAGGAGTAAGTTATGATCACTTTACTGCATGGTAGTCCTTGAAAACCAAATTGGTGGCTGGACTATTATCTTCCCATTGATCAGGAACAATTAATCTTTGTTATCCCGGTGTTTTATTCTGTGTTAAGGATGAATTCATTTAGTAGTTTTTCCTAATTTCTTCTTTGGTTGTGAATCCTTTTTTAGATTCGCTTTGTAGGTTCGGTCGTGTAACCCGCTATATCATTTTTTAGGCAATCGTTGTCTATTTAACTCTATTTGTGAGTTTTTAGACATTTCATCTTATCTTTATGTCACAGGAAATCTTTTAGTCTTGAGGCTAATTTACTCAAGTGTCTTTTGGCGTTATAGGCTTCTGTAAAGCATAGGTAACTTGTCACGACTCGTAACCCATCTTGTGTGGATTAGGCATCCGCGACCGGGGCAGCGACCTATGAGTCATTCCCTGTTAAAGGATCTCAAACACTATTTTATAAAACATTAATGCATGTCATGTCATTAGATAATATAGTATCGTCAACAGACTATAGTTATATGGAAGTAAGTGTTTGGTTACAGATCCTCAAATACAAAAACATTCCCAAAATGTATACATAAAGGAGAACTAAGACTACAGTATGCTTAGTCTATTACAATGATAGCAAAAGCATCCACTATTTATTACAAAAGGATGATCTGTGGCAAAATGTGGCGTCTACTCGTTATGTGCGCCCTATAGTCCTTCCACAGTATCTTGCCCTGAAAAAAATAACATATCTGGGGTGAGCTAACTTAGCTCAGTAAGTAAATTCCCTTACTTTTCCATGGGTCAGGGTTAGTCCAATAAAAGGATATGATATCACGATAGCAAACAAAGGACATAATGTCACAATAGCCAGTCACCAAAAGTGTGAATCAATAGAAATGACCCGTAGGTCCAAAAGGCACATCCCTAGGTAGTATGATACAGAATAACAAATTAACAATAGGGATTGGCCTATACAATAATCAGCTGTCGCAAATCATAAGATAGAAATTCGAGTCTAAAGATAAGCATGCAAAACATATCAACAACCAAAGAGTGTATCATCAAACACTCCAAAGGTAGGCTCACAAGGCGTATCAGTAACCAAATAGTGCATTATCAAAATATGTTCAATAAACGATATGAGATACTAACAAAATAGATGTTGTCAACAAATAAGGCCCAGCTACTCCCCAAAGCACTCATTTAAGTTTACCCCCTTTCGGGCTCCTAAATAGTACTAGAGCTCTTAATCATATATTATGTCTTCCATGGACTAAGTGTTGGGTATCATTCCCAATCACCGACCTGTAGGTTCAAAAACATCTATGAATCAGATGGACATTATGACAGAACACAACTCTAGGCTTTCATAATAATGTCATGATCAACAGAATTCCACAAGAGATGTACATATATGTGGAATAACAAATTCTCAGCAGTGAGAAACCTGGCAATTTTCCAATGTCCGAGCAAGGTATAGAAATGAATAAAAAATCATATTAGGATATTGGCAATCAAATTTTTATCATGTCCACAAGGTAGAGCATGCATCAAATTGTGGAAATCAATAATGTCATGTATATATAGATTACAAATCTACAGCATCGAGGAAAATAAAATTGTGACATGGCTAAGAATACCACATGTTAGAGTTCGGGTTTTACTTACCTTAAAATAGTCTCTCCTCCCTCCAAGAGGAAATCAGACTTCCTTTTTCTTTCCCTTTTGATATCCCTATAAACCAGGAAACATTATTTAGTTCGATATCACTCATAGACTTAATTCGATTTCATTTATGAAATTACAGTCTTTTAGTTTGGTGTGTCGTATTTTAAGTCTATGGACTTATTTACCCTTTTATAGGTCCCATCGTTGTACATTCACGATGTCCCAATAATAGCCAATTTCATACATTAGTATTTTAGGTATTTTATTTGGCAAAACGAATTTCACTATTAAGTTCAAAACGCCAAAAAAAACTTTAAGATGGGTACTCTCGTAATTTTTGGAGGTCGTTTGGTATCTTCATTTAGCCTTTAGGAATTTTTAGGATTAACGTAGTTTGTCTGTTCACATTTTTTGAGGTTTAATTTTGCAATTTGGACTTCACTATTTAGTTTGGAATGCCCAAAAGTAATGGGTCATATTGTCGTTTTATTTTATGTGGACACTGAGAGTAATTTACTAAATTTAATTATATTATTTTATATTATATATTTATTTGGGTATTATTTTAATCAAGTGCCTCAATGGGACAGTGGTTCACATGTGGAGGTTAAAACCCTTACACGCATGAGGTCTGCGGTTCAAAACTAGGGACCTACGGTTCTGTTAAGATGTGTGCCTTCATATCCAAGATATTTTATTATTATTTAATAGATTTGATTTATTATTGAGTTTCATATTATCATGTATTTGGATGTTGCTTATTAGTCCTTGAATTGTCATTTGGAGCGGTTCATGTGTATAAATGAAATTTATATATAGGAGATATAAACTGCTTATATAGGCAATTTTAGAATTGTTCGTGACTATTGATAAGACTGGACATCTTATCTGTGAAGCTGTAATACAGTTAACCTTTATTTGATAAGGTGGTTTATCTCAACCATTGGAGTAATGGACTCTAGGTTATTGTATTGGTGTATTTGGAATACACTGAACTGGATCACTATAAGAAACGCATCATTTGGAACTACCACCTTTAATAAGTTTCTTATTCACTATTCACAGTAAGCTCTTAATCCTGAGAGGATAGTGAACTCACATTTTGAATAGTGATGACTTTGAATTACCAATGAGTAAGGTCTTTTAGATCAACACCTCGGTATCTTGAGAAGTCGTCATATTCTCAAGATGGAATCTACACTATATATTAAAGAGATGGATATCACTTTTGTGCTAATTCAATGGATTAATCGCTGAAATTCGGATCCGGTCTTTTTAGTAAATTATTTATTGAAATGATGACCAATTGTAAGTGAATAATAATTATTTAATTAGGTTATTAAAATAATTGGAAAATTAATTTGACAGTTTAATATGGAACCCTGATTATTAGTATCTATGTAGAGGGGCCAGCTGTAGAAGTATAGTATATATGGGTTTACTCTATTCTACTAAGTTGGAGTGAAATTTCAATTATATTTACTTGTTCTAAACCTATTCATGGATCCCAATTAAAATAAATGGTTATTTTGGAATGAGATTTTGTGGTACAATCTATTGATATAAAGATTTGATCTTTTTTTGAGAACTTCGATAATTGAATCAAGTTCTTGATTTTGTATATCTGACGAGTATGAGATGCCCATAGTGATAGAGTGATCAAGAAGCTCCCAAGAGAACATGTTGGAATTTGGAAACAAAAAAAAAAAAAAAGTTTTTCTTCTTCTCACAGTTAATTGCTTGTGGGTAAATTAAAAAAGAAAAGAAAAGAAAAGAAAAGAAAAGGCAGCGATGAAATCATGGTACCCAAAAATGGGGATCGCTTTCGACAGGACTGGGGCATCTTTGGAGAGTTTCCTCGAAAAGGTAAGCTGCGCGAGATTTGCATCTTTTGGGAAGCGGCAACCAAGAAATAAAAAAAAAAAAAAAAAGAAAAACAATTTCCTCATGGTGTGTGGCTATAAATCAATTACAAACTCAAGTAATGCAGCCCACCAAATCGTGAATCCATTGGTGTGTTGGCATAGTGGATTGAAAGGATAATTCGAGAATTGCAATGAATTCGCATTTCGCACCCGACCATCTTCTATGTTAAAAGGAATCGAAAGATTGTTGACCTCTTTTGGGTATTTGATACCCATGGTGGCGCATGGAAATATATATATATATATATATATATATAATATTTGATATTGTATTATATATTTTTTTCAAATGAGTTATTTTAATTCATAGGTATTACATACTTATGTATATTTCTTTAAAGAAAAATATATTGTTTGGGTATGAGATAGTCAAATATTTTATGAATTTAAATTTTATTTTCTCTATATATATTTTTAAATTATGCGTATATGATACCAATGGGTATTTCATACCCAAATATGTTGGATTTAAAATTATAGGTTAAGTGAGACTTGACTTATACGGGTTCTTGGATACATGGATTAAATCTTAGTACATTATAAAATATACATGGTTGATGTATATGATTAATCACATATTTAAATGCTTATTAAATTGTATTCATCATATTTGAATGTTTCATGCATGTGGTGGATGACATTGTATCTCTCATGGCTGGCCATTAGATGATGTATTTAATTTAATTGGTTTTGAGGCAATTGTAAAGGGCAATGGACTTGAAAATTTTTCCCGTGAATAGGCAAGCTGCACTGGTTTCCCTAGCCTATTAATTTTTAATTTTAGATTAAATGTAAGCTCGCATATGTGGGTATAGGTTATTCATGTATTTATTTTATTTCTAAAGAAAAAGCTAGAGGATGGGAGCCATCAAAAAGACCAATGGAAGTACAGAGACTGCTGTCAAGATTTTTAGTTGGCCATTAGAGATAATTTTAATTTTATGCTTGCATGTTTATTTTCCTAAAATCACATGATTAATTTTGATCCATGAATAGGTTAATAAAATTATGCATGTGTTATATAATAAAGATCATCAATTTATAAAAACAAGTAGGAGAGGGGTGCTTTAAGAAAGTTCCCACGGTCTTCCATCATCGGCCCATAGTATGACAAAAATAGCTGCCCTGAGCCATCTTCGAGTGGCCTTCCCACGGAGGGTGACTATCTAGTTGGTTACAAGTATGGACCTTTTAGGATAGAATAGAAAGAGACGGAGTGAGGGTGATCTTCCCATGGGAACACTACTTGTAACGGTTGTTTTTTTATTTGAGATGATGGTATACACTTGATCAAAAGGGAATGATATTCTCCCCATGGATCATTGTCTTTTGAAGACCAAAGGATATTGGAAAATATGTTTCATTTGACATGATATGTCTAGATAATGAAATCATATAGGATATGATGGTCTTCCTAATCATATGAATGACATTGTTATCCCCACAGAGCATGTTGTTTATAAGGTTAGGTTTTAATGCATTCATTGATAGTGGATTGAGGATACTATTATGCATTCAAGAGAGCAAAAGTTATTTTACTATTTATTTACATTCATACTAACGTATGTGCTAAAATATATGATTCTTAAATGTCTTCATTTAACCCACTTGCTACCATCCTGAAAGAAAACAAGTTGATTGGACCTAACTATGTGGACTAGAAACGGAATTTGGACATCATCCTTACTACAGAGGGTAACAAATATGTGATTATTGTGGATAGCCCAAACCTTCCAAGGGTTGATGCTCCCCAAGAGGACATTAATGGCTATTCTAGGTGGGTCAAGGCTGATGAAATGGCACGTTGCTATATCTTAGCTTTGATGTCAAGTGTTTTACAACATCAGCATCAGAGTTTCCTAACAGGTAGGGATATGATCATTAACTTCAAGGAGATGTTTGGGGATCAGGGGTGTCCTGCTAGGCAGACTGCCATGAGAGCCCTCATGAACACTAAGATGGCTGAAGAAACTCCAGTAAGAGATCATGTTTTAAAAATGATTGATTTTTTAAATATGCTAAAAGTTTTAGGGGCTGGCATTGATGGTGAGTCTCAGGTTGATATTATCCTTTAGTCGATGCTTGATTATTTTTAATCAATTTAAGCTCAACTATAACATGAACAAAATGAATTTGACTTTGGCTGCTTGAGCTCTTTACAGGCAGCAGAGGGTATTATCATTAGGAGCGGTTCACGTGTATGAATGAGATTTATACATAGGAGATATGAACTGTTTATATAAGATATTTTAGAATTGTTCGCGACTATTGATAAGACTGGACATCTTATCTGTAAAGTTGTAATACAATTAACCTTAATGTGATAAGGTGGTTTATCTCAACCATCAAAGTAATGGACTCTAGGTTATTTTATTAGTGTATTGGGAATACATTGAACTGGATCACTATAAGAAATTCATCATTTGGAACTGTCACCTTTAATTAGTTTCTTATTCACTATTCGTAGTAAGCTCTTAATCTTGAATGATAGTGAACTCAAGTTCTGAATAGTGATGATTTTGAGTTACCAATGAGTGAAGTCTTTTAAATCAACATCTCGGTATCTTAGGAAGTCGTTATTTAAACTGTGGGAACACATATTCTCAAGATGGAATCTATACTCTATATATTAGAGAGATGGATATCACTTTTATGCTAATTCAATGGATTAATCACTGAAATTCGGATCCAGTCTTTTCAATAAATTGTTTATTGAAATGATGACCAATTGCAAATGATTAATAATTATTGAATTAGGTTCTTAAAACAATTAGAGAATTGATTTGACAATTTAATATGGAACCCTAATTATTAGTATCCGTGTAGAGGGGCCAACTGCAAAAGTATAGTGTATATAGGTTTACTCTATTCTACTAAATTAGAGTGCAATTTCAATTATATAGTGGAGTTAATTAAAATTAATTTTGAGATAATTAAGATTTAATTGACTAATTGGAAGCTAACTTAGTAGGACCCACTAGATCCCTTCTCTTGCCCTAATTAAGCCCTAAATATATGATATGTTGAGAGCCGTTTATCATAAGTTTTTGTGCTAGACAAAAATAAGAGGCAACCCACTCTCATGCGATATGATTTGCCTAAGGGAAAAGAGGAGAAAGAGAAGGAAGATTCCATCAATCTTGTCAAGAAGTCTTCTTCAACAATCAAGATCATCAAGAACAAGGTTATTCTAACCCTCTTTTCAATTTTATATGATTCATGTAAAGAAAAATATCCAAATAGATTTTTGAAATCGCTTCCGCTGTGGTTACGAACCTAACAGGCTCCCCTTTATTTTTCTGATTTTGTTGAGCCAAATAGTGGAAAATGGTAGAATCCAGGGATAGGGTATCCCTATTCCACTTCAGGTTATTAAATCAAGCCCCCTATCCCTGTAACCAAATAAATTAATTCTGTTTTAAAATTAAAACACACCAACCCTAAACGACATTGTCTTACTTAACCGTATTTGCAATTGGGCGGGTGCCAACCTGAAACCCGACCCAAATTGTTCATCATTTTCACTATCTTCCCCGACACTACAGCCCTAGTTGCAGGTTTCATTGTTTTTTTATTTCATGACATTTGGGTCACTCTTTTCCTCTGCTTTCAATTCCCATAAATTCCTAGGACATTGATTGAGGTTTTGGCATTATTTTTGAACACTAAAACCCACTAATTGTTTGGTTTAAGCTTTGATAATGGCGATTGTACATCGCCTAGTACATGTTCATTTTGGCACCAAAGGTCATGGGATTTGTTGTATTGTGTTCCTTTTGTCAAGTGGTTTTATTCCCCGTTCATAAAAATAGTTTTTGTGGCTATTTTGAGTGAATTGTTTCAAAGACCCGAATATGCAACTCGAGATTCTAAGCTCATCTTTGAGCTTCATGGTCATAGAACACTATTTTTGTGACCCTTACAAGACTTAGTTTAAGTCCTAATAAGCCAAACTCAGTTTGCCTTTAGTCGGTTGAGAACTGCTGAAGTGGAGGTCCATCAATGGTTGATTCATATGGTTATTGCATTCTGAGCCCTTCTAGGTCTCTCTTTTAGCCTTCAAACCCTAGTACATCACAAAATAGAACCATGCATGCAAGTTAATACCCTTAAACAGTGAGTTTTTGCATTCTTTTTCTAGAAAGAGGAAATTAGAATTCACTGTCAACAATGGTTTCTTTCCCCTATTTGGCTTGGTTCTAGACCTCCCAAGCTTCTTGGGTTAATCAAGGTTGCATGCATAGCTTCCCTCTTCTTCCCTTATTCTTCTTCTTCTTCTTCTTCCTTATCTCTATACTTTCTCTCTCTATGAGCTCACTTCACACTTCACATGGACATGACATATATGTCTATCACTCGCACATCATATATATATATAGGGCTGAATAAGGCTGAGGCGTTGCACGAAAAGTGATTAGGTGTTGGGGTGGTTGAAGGAATTTATACAACAGATGTACATATCTTATGTATTATATAGCACAAAAGTGCTTATAGTCCAACTGGTAATATTTTGGGCTTTAAGTCTTTCTCTCATTTGGTCTAGGGTTCAAACCCTTTGGCCAAACTTTTGAACATATTTTTTCTCATTTTTCCTTTTTATGCCTTGTTTGGCATTTTGGGTATTGTTTGTCAAACTTTGGAAATCATTTTTCAATTGCTTTAAAAACCACTTGGTATTCTCACCGGGTTTTTGATTTTCGTGTGCTTCCTTTATATGTCGTAAATTTTATTTTTGACCATCACATCGGGCTTTAGTGATACTGAAATTTCATCATATTTGTCAAAAAAATTTGATTAAATTAGTTTTATTCGCATATCGCGCTAATTTGCCCAATTTAACTTCGTTTACTAATTTTATGATTCACGGCCTACTAATTTCCAAATGAAGGTTTCTAATTAATTCATATATAAATAAATTCTATAAAAATGGTGTTAATATAAATTATTTCGCCTAATCGGGTCGGGATATTACATAACTTACTCTTTTTCTCTTACGTATCTTAGGATTCTTGTACATGGTTCTATTTCATAAGCTATTTTTACTAAAGGTAAGTCAATCCTCTTTGCATGTTTTTTGGGTTGACTTATTAGTACTGTGCCCTTTGTTATACTATACTTGTTTCCATGTGTACCCATCTCATGGGCTGGAAGGATTTGAGGAAATTAGTTCCTCAATTTCTTCCCTATCGGTGTCTCGATCTTTACATATTCGTACATTTCTCTTTGTCTTTTGAGATGAAGCATAGTATTTTACTAAGCTTCTCATTTCTTTTAAGTCTAAGTGGACTTACGGAAGGGTTCTCAAGGTATAAGAATACCCAATTTTACTGATCTTTCAAATTCTATCGTTAGTTGCTTTACAAGTACCTTTTTTATTTGAGGTTATACTTGGTTCATTGTTGAACCTTGTAGTTCATCGTGGGTTTTCATGACTTCTATTATCATTAGTCATTTCCTTAATCGTTTAGTCTATATCAACTTCTAGGGTTTTTCTGATTCATTAGTCTTTTACTTGTTCTTATTACACGGCTAGCTTCCTTGAGTATTGTCACGACCTATAACTCGCCCTGTGCGGATCAAGGGCCCGCGACCAGGGGCAGCGGCCCGCAAGCCATCCCCCGCCAAAGGATCTTAAACATTACTTAATTAATCATCAACTGCATGTTGTGTCATTAGCTAATCTAATATCATTATCAGAGTATACTTGTACATGCCAAAATAAAAATAAGTGTTTAGTTTACAGATCCTCAAAAATAAAAACATACCCAAGACGTGGACACGTGGGAGAACTAAGACTACACTACACTTAGTCTATTACAATGATAGTGAAAGCATCCACCATACTTGCAAAAGGAGAATTTGTAGCAAAATACGGCGTCTACTCGATGTGTGCGCCTGATGGTCCTTCTGCTGTTTGCTGTCTTGAAAAAAAATGTCATAACTAGAGTGAGCTAACTGATGAGTATGCAAAATGTCATATTTTTCTCCCTTAATGTTTAGTATTTTATAATTATTTGGTGCCTAAATGAACTCATTATTCTTATATTTTGATTTAGGATGCAAATGGAGGCACTAAGTGCAAAACGAAGCTAATTGGGCGATTCTGGACAGTTTCAACATTGCTTCATAATTCGGGCATAACTCTCTCCTCCAAGCTCCGATAGAGATGATTCAAGATGCAATGGAACCCCAAGAAACAGATCTATAACTTTTAGGGTTTGAGTTTTGAAAGATACAAGCTGCATTAAGGTCGAAATTGGGCTTGAATGTACTGCACGTGCACTACTGACGTTCTTGAGCATTTTTTTTAGCTTGTAATTTTAATGCTCGGATCTGACACGGTTTATTTTCAGAAGTTTCCAAATCTAGTGCGTGAAAATTCTAGCTGAAAGCACCACTTTCCTAGTTATATTAAGACTTTATTTTATTTTAATATTTTCCTTAATTAGTCAGATTTGGGTATTTTTATTTTAGGATAATATTTAGAATATCTTTAGGAGCTCTAGTAGGCTTCCAAGACTGATTTTTTTTTTAAACTGAAAAAGGAGAGCAGCAGATCACACGTCTCTTTTCTCCCCTCTTCTTTAACGTTTCCTTCAAGTTTTCATCAGGGCCCTACGTGGCTAAACTTTTATAATTGGTCGAAGGAAACGGAAGCCTCAGAATCAATAAAACTATGAGATCTAATTTGTTTTTATTGTTCAATTTATGCTTTGAGTATCGGATGTTCTTCTCACCTTATTTTCATGATTGTATCGTTTAATTACTTGGAGGCCTACTAGTTTATTATTTGTTGTAATCTACTGCTAGGTTAGATATCAAATCTGTAATTGTTTGATCCCTCTAATTTGTGAAGCAACTAAGATTTAATGATTTGCTGCGTCAGAAATTATCAGATCTTAGGAAAAACGCTCAACTAAATTAAATACAACTGCTTGTGCTTGTGTTGTTTAGCTTCATCGATCTTTCTAATTCTTAAGGCTACTACTAGATTAAACCTTTAGCGCTTGTCTCGGGTTGTTTAGTGGTTAGGGTTAATTAGATTGCTTGTTTTCTAATTAATTGCGACTAAAGAAAGATAGGAAAATAATTCCAATGGTGAACATTCAAAGTGTGAATTGATATATACTTGCATCGATGATTAGTTGTAAAATTTCGATGGTGGATGTTGACTTAGACCAATGCTTGTTCTTTTGATTGATTTCGATACTTTAATTTAAATTGTTCCTTAGTTGTTTTTCTCAAAATTGTTTTCGTTATACTCAAACTCCCCTCATCCAGTTCACATAGCATAAAACTAGGCTAGATACTATCCGTGGGAACGATCCTTACTCGCATTACTACATATATTTTGTAATATCCCGACCCGGGATATAGCATGTACACCGGGTTGGACCGGGCTATAAAATGTAATCCCAAATTATAAGCCGTTGTATGACATAAATAAAACTGGATGTGTAATAGACTGTATTGTTTAATTACGATGCATAGGTGCGAGAGGCAAACAGTCACGGGTGTCCAGGTGCCGTTGCACCGGAAGCCGAGTTTACTGGAAAATGTGCAAGTGAATATAGACGTATAAATATTTAAGGTAAATCGAAATGATTATGAATATTATATATACATATATATACATGCGGTTGGATGATATATATATATATATTATAATGCAATATAATTAAATGAAAGGAAATAAAATAGAAAGAAAGGAAATCAAATTGGAAGTAGTGAACAGCATGTGGGTCATGCGTGGTGGCAACATGCGGTGCAGGTGTGTGTTAGGTGGCAAGGCCACCGACTGAAAATCAGTCAAGAGAAGGCCATGTGTGCAGGTGTGCATGTGTGTGGTGTCACGGCGGCTACAGGTGGCAAAAGCCACCGACTAGGGATCGGTTAAAGGGAATGAAGAAAGAGATTAGAAGAGTGAGAAAACTGAATCGCAAGAGCAGGAGGGAGAAGAGGGAATAGAGAAAGGAAGGACTGAAATTAAAGTTCAGGAAATCGGCTAAGGATAGGTAACCTATTTCATCTTCATCTCTTTAGTTTAATCCCTGTTATTATAGAATTGATTACTGAATTGGTAGGACTCGAAATAGGAAAGAAAAACAAGAAAACTAGAACTGGGTTTACGGTTGGAAATGGTGATTAAACATAGGTGAAACCAAATGAAAATTTAAACCACGATATGAGTAATACACTGCCCTAGGATTCCAAAACTCTTTGAATCAGTTTAAATGGTTAAGAAATGGCCATTCTGTGGCCAGTTATTCCCTCACCGGTGCAACGCTGGAAACTGGGAATGGGTGTTGGAAAACCGATGACATGGAGAGCCAAAATTAGTCCTAAAACGTTTCTCTAAATCCTAGATTTCATTTGGAACAAAAACAGTAAGAAATGGACGTGAAATCATTAAGGTCCGTAGGGAATTTCACTGTTCCGGCGACTGTGGTCGGAAAAATCCACCGGAGAAGACGACCGGATTATCGGGGGTTCTTCGGGTTAAAACGGAACTGGGTTTGGGTCGGACCGGGTCCGAACCCGACCGGAATTAAATGGGTTAGCTCATCCGGTTCTCAGGATCAGACTGAACCGGTTGGTTCAGTGTGGAATTAAACCGGTTTAGGGTTTCTGGTTGTGAACCAACTGGTTCAGACCGCAACTCTGGGTATTTACACTTTGACCCCGGAAGTTATGGATAATGCCATTAAGGCCCAAACAGAAAAAGTAATAAAATATTATTGTTTACAAATATACCCCTAGTTCAAATATGGGTCAAACGAAGTCCAAACGGGGCAAATGAATAGTCAATTTTTATTATCTCGGACATTCTAAGATCAATGGTGAGGTCCGTCTCATGAGACGGAGTCCCAAGAAATAAAATACCGGTAAAAGTGTAAAATGACCATTTTGCCCTTTTAAGTACAAATGTCCAAATTGAATTCCGCGAAAGCCTAAATCGACTTTCTTCGGCATTCTGGAATCAATGGTAAAGTCTAAATAAGTATTAAAAATACTTATCAAAGCAAGGCATAGAATTTGATGAGTAGCATTTAATTTGAAACGCATTTACTGATATATAGGGAACGCGACAAGAAAGAGGCAAACTCGCAGGAGACTGATTTAGGAATGCATGATTAGAGGTAAGTAAATTCACCTTCTCTTCCATATGGTGTGTCCAAGCCAACTTTATTCTCGTACTGCCAAACTTGTACACTTGAACGTACCTGACGTTATTGTTTCCACAATGTGATATTGTTCTATCTTGTGGGCTTTGATTGACTACTGTATCATTAGTATCATGTTGAACCATGCTTTGAAAAGCCTATTGTTATGTTCTATTGTATATAGGATATTCCATTTTATACTTCTATGGAATTACTTATGATCATGATATGTTTATACACACCGGATTTGTGCTCAATCACAATATCCATCCGATGCTTTCTGTTTGACTGGAGACCTAAGGGTCGAGTCCGTGAACGGACAGGTGGCAGGAATGAACTCCTCGTAGGCTTCCACCGGCAATTTTGCTGGCATGTTTACTGGCATTTCCATTGACATTTCACTAGCATTCCATTTGCATTTTTACTGGCATTGTACAGAATAAAAGCATCTCGTATATGATTGTTTGATTGCAACTGCTGAGCTATGCTATTCCTTATCATTATCTTGTATTGAGAGATATTTCCTTATTGATTCGATTGTGATCAGTTTATTGTGGCAGTACCTTCATATTGATATATTGTTGTTGAGAGTTTCATGTTGATGTTATGTCCATTACTCCTAATTATACATTGTGTCCATCGTTTATTGGCCCTTATGGCAACTATTCCCATTGGCTATCACAGCATCTCTTTTATCATATTCTTATACCAGTGTCGGAGATCTGTTTTTACTTGCTGAGCTCTCGTAGCTCATTCCACCCTCCTCACCCCCATTTTAGGTACTGACGCCGCAAAACCCCGGTAGGAATCTGAGAGCGTAGGAGGACATTTTGAAGAACTGTACCAGTCTATGTTTAGTTCTCCCATGTACTCACCACCCACGGGTGCTGGTTACGTATGGTTCTTATTTTGTTTAACTGTAGAACCATATTATGTATTGTAAAGACTTCCGCTGACATTGTGTATTGAAAGACTTCCGCTGATTATAGACATTGATAAGACTTCCGCTGTTATTGTTTTAATGTTTTAGTACTTTGCATATTAGTACTATGATACAGGAATGTAAAAAGTAGGGACGGCCTTAGGGTCGGCCCTGCGACACGAGATCCGCATAGGGTGGGTTTCGGGTCGTGACAGCTTGGTATCAGAGCTATAGGTTCGATTGTGAGTCATGGGAGATAGGACTAGAAATCGAATGGATAGATAAGACTGACATTTATTTTTCTCTCATACATTGACTAGACATCTTACGGGTTATCTTTACTAGTTATTTTTATAGACATGGTTATTCCAAGGAATACGTCGATAGTTATGAATCACGTAGATCACTTAGAGTTGAATCAATAGATAGAACTGAAGTCTCTATGATATAGATTTCATGTGAACATTGATTGTTATTTTATGCATTGATGGTTATCTTATAGTTAACAAAAAGGAATATCTCGATAGATTATATTGACTCGGTTAGACCATAGACGAGTAGACTTTTATGGAAATACTTATCTAAAACTTATGGTTTAGAGCAATGGTGTATACTAGGAATATTGGGATAGGGAAGGATCAATTAGACCGAATTAAGCGTCTTATAGAAGAGATTCTCAAATCTCTGCCTCAAGCTCACCCCAACAGACAAGTATGTGCATCGAAATAGTGGCACCATTAAGGATCACCCCACGGGGTGAACAAGGAATTGCCCTCGGAAAGCTAAGGCTACGGCTAGTGCCACACCTACCTCACCAGTCTTGTTGGTGTCAAGGAAAGATTAAACTACTACCCAGATAGCCACAGGTACCCTTCCAGTTATTTATAACCTGTTTAGATCTTAAGATATCCTTACACACTTGATTGTGTTTCCATGTAATTGCCGAACTGAACTTAGTAATTGAACATTTGGATGATTGATTTACTGATTCTATTACATCTGGAAGGCTATTATTGGAGAATGTTAGACAGAGAAACACGAGAACTTTAATGGTTAGCTTGAGGATTATTGTTTAGAAATATTGAGCATAGAACACGAGATACGGAGCAAAATCACGAATATTATCAGCAAGTGACCTATACTTGGAAGTCAGGTCTAGTGATGTAGAAGA
This sequence comes from Nyssa sinensis, assembly GCA_008638375.1. Lineage (NCBI taxonomy): Eukaryota > Viridiplantae > Streptophyta > Magnoliopsida > Cornales > Nyssaceae > Nyssa > Nyssa sinensis. The sequence continues at coordinate 9,401,983 of CM018042.1, read as the reverse complement.
AATTGAGACTGAAGATTAGGAGTGAATATAAATTATGAAAATGGATAACGGTGATTGTAAACGGTTAAAAGAGAAAATGTGGAAAATTGACAGTCACTGATGTGCTATTAGGACCTCTGTTACCGGTGAAGAACGGCCGCCTTATCATGTAACTAGGGTAACTGAGAAACACACAGTGCTACCTTACCCAATCTGGATACTACGAATCCTTTATGATACTGTTAGAACGACGTATACCCCAGAGGACTTGAGGATTAGAATGCTACAATATCACTACATCTATCCTACCAAACCTAGTGATGCTAGGAAATGATTGGAGCATTAAGTCAAATTCTTAAGCTCAGTGGTATCAAAAAGATTTGGTGTTGAAATAGTTTTGTAATAGTGGTTCATGGGAGATGAGATTGATGCACCGGTATTACTAATGCCAAATAGAGTAAATCCTGACATGATAGATAGACTTGTATGTGAATTCTGACCATTGATCTTTTACAGCGAATTGGGAGATGATTAGGCTACTGTACCAGTAGTCGCAGGTATTATTTACAGTTGTTTACAAATGCTCAATATTGTTAAATATTACTCTACATACTGATTTATAATTTCAACATTTACTGTTAGCTGAACATAGAGACAGAACTCTTAGGTTATATGTTAACTGTTCAAGGATGATTGATGATAGATGTTATGCATGAAATAAGTAGAGTATGTAACATAGATATACGAGTGTTAGATTGACATATTATTCACTTGTAAAATTAAAAGACATTGATGAGCCAAGTGATTTCATAATTAATAAATTTCAGGGAACAATGATAGAATAAATGTAAGATTTATAATCTTTAAAATGAATTACATATTGTTATAGATAGGAATGATTACTCGATAGACAAGATTGAATAAATGTCAACTCTTGAAAGAGTCATTGTCACTGAATACTATACACTGGGGAATCATTAGAAATGAACAATAGACATAGAATATAGGAGGTACAGATCATAAGTGTATAGTTTAACTGATCCAAGAAAGAACTTGGTGTATTGAAACACATCAAATGAATTGGGGCTGTCGAAAGACAAAAGAAAGTTAAGATATTAAAAGTCAACTAGTCTTGGAAAACGACTACATATTAAAATGAAAATTGATGGTTATTGACTAGTGACCCTTAAGGATAGTAGTGTACTTAAGGATAAGTGATGAGAATTTTTGAGATTTGACATTGACAATACTGAAGGAGGTTTCGATAACTGATATAGACAGATAAGTGAAACTTGAGTAGGAAATAGTAGTCATACTTCAAAGAAATTGGAGGGAGTCATAGCAATAATGAAATAAATAATCTGTAATGATTATTTTGTCTTATGAAGTTACATAATGAATATCCATTGGGTTACAATTTGATGATTGTTATATATGTAAGGGAACTTAAGGGGGTAAGTACAGGGGAGTTGATATTCTCAATAAAGTGATGACGTACCAAGAAATATGAAGAGTCTTAAGTAAGATATAGATAGATCAACGAGGTTTCAATGGGAGATAGCAGTTAAGCTTGGAAGGAATCATAGTAATATTGGATCTAGAAATCCCTGAGATTGTTTTATCTTATGGAAACATGTACTGGATATTTATTGAGTTATGGTTGATGATTGTTCTGTACTGAGGGAGCCTTAAGAATTAAATTACTATATCTAGTCTATAGACTTGATGTTTAGGGTTGGACGATCGATCTATATTACGAGAGTTATTGAGAATTGAAATTCTATTTACGGATTAGAAACTTGTTGATTTTCTATACAGTGAGAATCTGTGAGAATTAAATTATGTTTCATAATAGACGAGGGAAACAATTAGTGCTCATTAAGGGATAGAATGTAATATAGAATTGGAAACATGACGCCTTGAAAAGTAATGAATCTGACAGTGATAACTAAATGAAATGAAAATAACTTGGGAAGGTAGTATAATAGATTGATGTGACTGTAAAACTTGATTTGATGTGACTGTAAAACTTGATCTAACGTGACGGTAAAACTTGATTCTCAGCAGAAAATCTTTATCTAGTTAATGTAACAGCCTATTTAAGTTATACCGTGACGTTAGAGGAACCACGAAAACCACCGAGTTAGAACCGTTAAGTTTGGGGACAAACTTATTTTTAAGGGGGTAAGAATGTAATATCCCAACCCGGGATATAGCATGTACACCGGGTTGGACCGGGCTATAAAATATAATCCCAAATTATAAGCCGTTATATGACATAAATAAAACTGGATGTGTAATAGACTGTATTGTTTAATTACGATGCATAGGTGCGAGAGGCAAACAGTCACGGGTGTCCGGGTGCCGTTGCACCGGAAGCCGAGTTTACTGGAAAATGTGCAAGTGAATATAGACGTATAAATATTTAAGGTAAATCGAAATGATTATGAATATTATATATACATATATATACATGCGGTTGGATGATATATATATATATATTATAATGCAATATAATTAAATGAAAGGAAATAAAATAGAAAGAAAGGAAATCAAATTGGAAGTAGTGAACAGCATGTGGGTCATGCGTGGTGGCAACATGCGGTGCAGGTGTGTGTTAGGTGGCAAGGCCACCGACTGAAAATCAGTCAAGAGAAGGCCATGTGTGCAGGTGTGCATGTGTGTGGTGTCACGGCGGCTACAGGTGGCAAAAGCCACCGACTAGGGATCGGTTAAAGGGAATGAAGAAAGAGATTAGAAGAGTGAGAAAACTGAATCGCAAGAGCAGGAGGGAGAAGAGGAGAATAGAGAAAGGAAGGACTGAAATTAAAGTTCAGGAAATCGGCTAAGGATAGGTAACCTATTTCATCTTCATCTCTTTAGTTTACTCCCTGTTATCATAGAATTGATTACTGAATTGGTAGGACTCGAAATAGGAAAGAAAAACAAGAAAACTAGAACTGGGTTTACGGTTGGAAATGGTGATTAAACATAGGTGAAACCAAATGAAAATTTAAACCACGATATGAGTAATACACTGCCCCAGGAATCCAAAACTCTTTGAATCAGTTTAAATGGCCAAGAAATGGCCATTCTGTGGCCAATTATTCCCTCACCGGTGCAACGCCGGAAACTGGGAATGGGTGTTGGAAAACCGATGACATGGAGAGCCAAAATTAGTCCTAAAATGTTTCTTTAAATCCTAGATTTCATTTGGAACAAAAACAGTAAGAAATGGATGTGAAATCATTAAGGTCCGTAGGGAATTTCACTGTTCTAGCGACTGTGGCCGAAAAAATCCACCGGAGAAGACGACCGGATTATCGGCGGTTCTTCGGGTTAAAACTGGAACTGGGTTTGGGTCGGACCGGGTCCGAACCCGACTGGAATTAAATGGGTTAGCTCATCCGGTTCTCAGGATCAAACTGAACCGGTTGGTTCAGTGTGGAATTAAACCGGTTTAGGGTTTCTGGTTGTGAACCAACTGGTTCAGACCGCAACTCTGGGTATTTACACTTTGACCCCAGAAGTTATGGATAATGCCATTAAGGCCCAAACAGAAAAAGTAATAAAATATTATTGTTTACAAATATACCCCTAGTTCAAATATGGGTCAAACAAAGTCCAAACGGGGCAAATGAATAGTCAATTTTTATTATCTCAGACATTCTAAGATCAATGGTGAGGTCCATCTCATGAGACGGAGTCGCAAGAAATAAAATACCCGTAAAAGTGTAAAATGACCATTTTGCCCTTTTAAGTACAAATGTCCAAATGGAATTCCGCGAAAGCCTAAATCGACTTTCTTCGGCGTTCTGGAATCAATGGTAAAGTATAAATAAGTATTAGAAATACTTATCAAAGCAAGGCATAGAATTTGATGAGTAGCATTTAATTTGAAACGCATTTACTGATATATAGGGAACGCGACAGGAAAGAGGCACACTCGTAGGAGACTGATTTAGGAATGCATGATTAGAGGTAAGTAAATTCACCTTCTCTTCCATATGGTGTGTCCAAGCCAACTTTATTCTCGTACTGTCAAACTTGTACTCTTGAACGTACCTGACGTTATTGTTTCCACAATGTGATATTGTTCTATCTTGTGGGCTTTGATTGACTACTGTATCATTAGTATCATGTTGAACCATGCTTTGAAAAGCCTATTTTTATGTTCTATTGTATATAGGATATTCCATTTTATACTTCTATGGAATTACTTATGATTATGATATGTTTATACACACCGGATTTGTGCTCAGTCACAATATCCATCCGATGCTTTCTGTTTGACTGGAGACCTAAGGGTCGAGTCCGTGAACGGACAGGTGGCAGGAATGAATTCCTCGTAGGCTTCCACCGGCAATTTTACTGGCATGTTTACTGGCATTTCCATTGACATTTCACTAGCATTCCATTTGCATTTTTACTGGCATTGTACAGAATAAAAGCATCTCGTATATGATTGTTTGATTGCAACTGCTGAGCTATGCTATTCCTTATCATTATCTTGTATTGAGAGATATTTCCTTATTGATTCAATTGTGATCAGTTTATTGTGGCAGTAACTTCATATTGATATATTGTTGTTGAGAGTTTCATGTTGATGTTATGTCCATTACTCCTAATTATACATTGTGTCCATCGTTTATTGGCCCTTATGGCAACTATTCCCATTGGCTATCACAGCATCTCTTTTATCATATTCTTATACCATTGTCGGAGATCTGTTTTTACTTGCTGAGCTCTCGTAGCTCATTCCACCCTCCTCACCCCCATTTCAGGTACTGACGCCGCGAAACCCCGGTAGGAATCTGAGAGCGTAGGAGGACATTTTGAAGAACTGTACCAGTCTATGTTTAGTTCTCCTATGTACTCACCACCCACGGGTGCTGGTTACGTATGGTTCTTATTTTGTTTAACTGTAGAACCATATTATGTATTGTAAAGACTTCCGCTGACATTGTGTATTGAAAGACTTCCGCTGATTATAGACATTGATAAGACTTCCGTTGTTATTGTTTTAATGTTTTAGTACTTTGCATATTAGAACTATGATACAGGAATGTAAAAAGTAGGGACGGCCTTAAGGTCGGCCCCGCGACACGAGATCCACATAGGGTGGGTTTCGGGTCGTGACATATTTATAGGAGTTTAGGTTTTATTTTTTGGTTGCCTGCGAGAGCACACCATTAACATAGATCAGTAAGTAAATTCCCTTGCTCTGCCATGGGTTAGGGTTAATCTAGAAAGAAGGATAATGAACAATAGTAAGCAAAGGATAATATCACAATAGCATGCGAAGCATAAAACATCACACTAGCCAGTCACCAAGAATGTGAATCTATAAAATGACCTGTAGGTCCCAAAGGCCTATCCCAAGGTAGAACAAGGAAGTCAACAATAGGGATTGGCCTATACAATAGTTAGCTGCCACAAATCACAAGATAGGAATTTGAGTCCACACAAAAGTATCATCAGATATCCAAAGCATATCAATAATCAATTACTAAATCTTCAAACATATCCAAGATAGGCTTGTAAGGCATATCAATAATCCATGAGTGCATCATCACAATATCAATAAACGATATGAGATACTAACAGAACATATGCTGTCACAAATAGGACCCAACATACCCCCAAAAGCGCTTATCCAGGTCCACCCATAGCACTAGAGCTCTATACATATATCATTTCCTCCATGGACCAAGTGTTGGGCATCATTCCCAAACACCGACCCGTAGGTCCAAAAACGTCTGTGAATCAGATGGACGTTGTGACAGATCATAATTCCAGTCACTCATAATAATATCATGATGGTCAAAATTCCACAAACGATGTACATATTTGTGGAATAATAATTTTTCAGCAGTGAGAGGCATAACAATTTTTCAATATCCAAGCAAGGTATAGAAATGAACAAATAATCACATTAGGATATTGGCAATCAAATTCTCAACAAATCCATAATGTAGAACAAGTATTAAATTATGGAGATCAACAATGTTAGGTATGTATGGAGTACAAATTGGTAGCATCAAGGAAATAATACTATGACATGGCTAGAAATACCACATGCTAGAGTTCGGGTTTACTTACTTCAAAATTGCTTCTCCTCCTTTCACGAAGAATCAGACTTTTTTTTCTTTCGGCTTGGAAGATCCTATAAATTAGGAAATATTATTCAGTTTGTTGTTATTCATAAACTTAATCAGATTTTATTTATAAATTTACTGACTTTTAGTCTCATGTGTCGTATTTTAAGTCTATGGGCTTATTTTCCCCCTCTTGGTAGCATCGTCGTGTTTTTAGAGTGTCCTAAAAATAGCTCATTTCATGTATCAATATTTTAGGTATTTAATTTGGCAAAACAAACTTCACCGTTGAGTCCAGAACATCGAAAAACTCTAAGGTACGTATTCTCATAATTTTTGGAGGTCGTTCGCTATCTTTATTTGGCGTTCAAGACATTTTTGGGATCAACCCAGTTTCTCCGTTTGCATTTTTTGAGATTTAATTTTGCAATTTGGACTCTGCCATTGAGTCCAGAATACCCAAAAATGTTGGGTTACACTGTCTTTTTATTAATTTGGACATTGAGAATAATTTATTCATTTAAATTAATTAAATTATTTTATTTTATTATATATTTATTTAAGTATTCTTTTAACCAAGTGCCCTAGTGGCACAGTGGTTCGCACATGTGGATTAAGGTCCGCACACAAGCATACATCAGGGGTTTGAAACCCACTGACTGTAGCTTTCTTCTTCTTTTTTCTAATTATTCAAAAACCAAACAACAGATAAGGTCTCATTATAGGAATAGGCTATCTCTATTCCAATCGTGGCTATCCAATCAATTCCCTATTCGTGTAGCCAAACAGACTTGGTTCTATTTTCAATTTAAAACTAAACCAATATGGTGTCGTTCCACTAAACCCATTTGTACAATGTGTCAAGTGCCAGCAAGTCTACAATGATAAAAAAAAATGTTATAATCGCCATGCTTCCTTAAGAGTGGAAAATTAGATTTTCAGCAGTGACTCCTCTCCTCCTTAGACTCTATTGGATTTCCTATTGAGCTTCTATGTATGCTTATCTTCCCTTCCTCTTCTCTTTCTCCTTCTTCTTCTTTACACACTCTCTCTCTCTTACACGCATATGCACAGCAGACACACACACACCTTGGTATGTCCTTTTCACACTGTAATGCATGCTCAACACACACACAATGCATATATACATGTTATCATATATATATATATATATATATATACACACACACATAAGGCTGACATGGGCTGATGTGTTGCATGTCATGCAACTAGGTGAAGAGGTGGCCCAATGGGGTGCTAACACCTCAATTTTGAGCATGCTCATTTGGAACTTATTAGTGCATATATACATATGGTATGCATTATATAGCACAAAAGTTCTTGTAGCCCAGTTGGTATTCTTTTTGGGCTTTGGGTTTCTTTTCTTTTTTTTTTGGTTTAGGTTTCAAACACTTTGGCCACCCGTTTTGTGTCATTTTCCCCCCTTTTTCCTACTCATGCCTTGTTTGGAAATTTAGGCATCATTTGTCAAATTTTGAAATTGGGTCTTAATCACTTTAAAAATCCTTTAGTATTCTCGCCTTGCTTTTTAATTTTTCTGTGCTATATTTTTATGTCATACTTTTAATTTTTGACATTTTATATTGTGTTTTAATTGACCAAGAATATTTCATATTTATCAAAAATGTTGATTAAATTTTGTTTTATTCTCGTCTCGCTCTATTTTACCCAATTTCTCTTCATGTACTAATTCTAACATTTACGGCCTACTTGTTTCAATTTCAAATGTCAAATAATTTAATATATAATTAAGCTTATAAAAGCGGCATTAAAGTAATTTACTTTGCCTAATTGGGTCGGGATATTACATCCTTCCCCTTTTAGGAAAGTTTGGTCTCCAAACTTGGTGTACCTCATAACGCAAAAAGTTATGGGTACTTGGCGTGAATCTCATCCTCTCGCTCCTAAGTGGCTTTCTCAATCTAATGATTCTTCCACAGCACTTTCACTAACAAAATAGTCTTTTTTCACAAAACTTGCTCCCGGCAGTCCAAGATCTGTACTGGTTGTTCAACATAAGTCAAATCTGCTTGGACATCCAGGGGCTCGTGCTCAACCACTTGGTCTGGATTGTGCAAGTACTTCCTCAACATAGAATCATGAAAGATATTGTGCACATGCACTAACTCTAATAGTAAGGCTAGTCGGTATGCCACTGGTCTGAGTCGTCTTATGACCTCAAACAGTCCGATGTAGCGAGGTCCTAGCTTCCTTTTCTTACTAAATCTCACTATACCCTTCATAGATGACACTTTCAGAAACACATGATCCCCCACTTTAAATTCTAACTCCCTTCTTCGGACATTGGCATAACTCTTCTAGTGGCTTTGAGGTGCCAATAATCATTGCTTGATCAGCTGTATCTTTTCTGTCGTCTATTCCACTATTTTTGGGCCAAACAACTTCCTTTCTCCTACTTTTGTCCAACACAAAGGAGGTCGGCATTTCCTGCTGTATAGTGCCTCATATGGTGCCATACCAATACTGGACTGGTAGTTATTGTTCCATGTGAACTCCACTAATGGTAATTATGCCTCCCAGCTTCCCTTGATGTCCATGACACAAAAACGTAGCATGTTCTCCAAGGTCTGTATCGTTCTCTCAGACTATCAATCAATCTCTGGGTGGTAAACGGTACTGAGACTAAGCTCCGTGCTTATTGGTTTCTATAGACTACTCCAAAATCAGGACACAAATCTTGGGTCTTGATCAGACACTATAGAAATTGGGACTCCATGTAACCGAACAATCTCTCAAATATAGAGCGCTACTAATGGCTCCAATGTCTAGGTCGTCTTGGTCGCTAGGAAGTGAGTTATCTTTTTCAATCTGTCTATAATTACCCATATAGAATCACTCCCCTGCGGTGTCTTGGGCAACCCTGAACACAAAATTCATAGTGATATGCTTCCATTTCCACTCAGGTATCAGGAGTGTTGTAAAAGTCCACTAGGCTTCTAATGTTTGGCTTTGACTTGCTAGCACTTGACACATCGTGCTATGTACTTAGCAATGTCCCTCTTCATGCTTAACCACCAATAAGTACTTCAGACATTGTGGTACATCTTGGTGTTCCCGAGGTGTATAACAAACTTTGAGTTGTGCGCCCCATCAAGGATTTCCTCTCTAATCTCAGGCACATCTTGCACACAGATTCTGTCTCGAAAACATAACACCCTATTCTAGACAACAAATTCCAAATTTTTACTTGCCTCAGCATCTTCTCAGAGTTTAACTAACTTCTTATCTCCTTAATCTTATCCACGATTATCAGTCCGACCATCACATTGGCAAGCACTGCTCTAGAGTCTGGTAGAACCACTTTTATCTCCATCATCTCTAACTCCTTCAACAGCTCCTCGCTGTGTAGTCAACAGGCAAGCAAGACTCCTTGATGACTTCCTACTAAGGGCATCTGCCACCACATTGGCCTTTCCCGAGTGGTACTATATATTGAGCTCATAATCCTTGATCAACTCCAGCCATCAACGCTATCTCATGTTGAGCTCTCTTTATGTAAACAGATATTTTAGGCTCTTGTGGTTTCTTAAAATCTCACATGTCGCTCTATAAAGATAATGCCTCCGTATCTTTAGTGCAAACACAATGGCTGCGAGTTCAAAGATATGAATTGGGTAGTTCTTCTCATGTGGTCTCAATTGCCGCGAGGCATAGGCCACTACCTTGCCCTTTTGTATTAGAACACACCTTAAGCCTTTGTATGATGCGTCACTATAGATTACAAAGCCTTCTGTCCCATCTAATACCGTCAAAATCGGAGGTGACACTAGACGGTTCTTTAGCTCTTGGAAACTCTTTTCCCTTTCTTTAGTCCACACAAAAGGGATACTTTTTCAAGTCAGTTGGGTGATTGGTGCTGCTATCTTAGAAAAGTCCTTGACAAATATTTTGTAATAGCCAGCTAATCCAATAAAGCTACGGACTTCTGTGATTATGGTTGGCCGAGGCTAATTTACAATGGTTTTTATCTTTTGGGAATCTATAGAGATCCCAACTTTAGTAATAACGTGTCTAAGAAATGCGATGCTAGGGAGCCAAAACTCACACTTTTTCAACTTGGCATACAACTTTTGCTCTCGTAGCTTTTGTAAAACTTTTCTCAGATGTACTTCGTGCTCTTCTAGGTTCTTAGAATAAACTAAGATATCATCAATGAATACAATCACGAAGTCATCAAGATACGGCTTGAAAACCCTGTTCATTAAGTCCATGAATACAACTAGGGCATTTGTCACACCAAAAGGCATCACTAGGAACTCACAGTGTCCATATCGGGTTTTGAATGCCATCTTTTCTGCATCAGCAGGCTTAACTTTCAACTGATGGTACCCTGACCTCAAGTCAATCTTTGAAAAGACTTGTGCCTCTTTCAACTAATCAAATAAATCATCTACCCTTGGTAGAGGGTACTTGTTCTTGATGGTGACTTTGTTAAACTCTCTATAGTCGATGCACAGTCTAATAGTCCCATCTTTGTTCTTAACAAATAACACTGGGGCATCCCATGGCGAAGAGTTTGGTCATATAAAACCTTTTTCTAGCAACTCTTACAGCTACAATTTTGGTTCATTTAGCTCTACTGGTGCCATTCGGTACGGGGTCCTAGATACAAGTGAAGTGCCAAGAAGTACATCAATGTTGAACTCAATTTCTGGATCAGCAAGTATGCTAAGCAAATCATTGAAGAATACATCGGCGAATTCTTTGGCAACAGGAATCTGATCTAGAGTAGGTTCTTGTGAGAAGGAGTCAATGACGCTACACAAGAAACCATGACATCCCTTATGGAGTAGACGCCTAGCCTAGATGGATGAAACAAAATAGGGCAAAGAGACTACTCTTGTCCCCTCAAACACGATGCTCGGCTACCCTGGATTCTGAATATGGACTCTCTTGGCTACACAATCGATGGTAGCGTGATTCGTAGTCAGCTAATCCATGCCGACGATCACATCGAATCCACAAATCTCTAAAGGTATCAGACCAGCAATCAACATGACTTCTATATCACATGATATATGTCTAACAATCCCTAATAGTGACTCCCCCGAAGGGATCGAAACAGTCAACATGTAGCCTATGGGTTCAGCTTCTAAGTTCAACTTGGCAGAAAATGTGGGAGATATGAATGAATATATAGAACCAGTATCAAATAGAACATGTGCTGGTTGGGAACAAATTGTAAGGGTACTTGCAACCACTGAGGTGGTAGCCTGAACATCCCCCGGTGTGATGAAAAAGACCCTCCCTGGGCACTACTGATCATTCCTTGGTCCTTCATTTTTGGTCTAAGTCATGCGATAGAGGCCGATGTGGTAGGTGCAGACCTGATCATAGTCCTGCCACATTTGGGACAATCCCTCGTAAAATGCCCAGTTTGTTCGCAACTGAAGCAGGCATTGGTGCTCTTGTGGCATTATCCCTTGTGTATTTTCTAGCAGGTGGGGCATTTAGATGTGCCCCCATTGTTGTGGTTGGCCTATCTCTAACTAGGTCCTGTCCCTGAATTGCATGAGCTGGCACCTGGCCTAAAGAGCGAAGATCCTCGTCCTCTATTTTTGCTGCCACTTAACCTCTGGTTCCCTTTTCTCTTTGTAAACACTTCCCTGCTGCGCTCTATGATCCTTGTCATTGCCACTACCTCACTATATATGGCTAATCACAAAGGCTTGGTTCTGTCTTTAACGGCCCACCTCAAACCTTCCTCAAATTTTTGTGCCTTTAGGCTTTTTGTATTGATGACATTAGGAGCAAATCTGGCCAACTCAATGAACTTGGTCTCATGCTCATCCATTGTCATTCCCCCTTGTTGAAGGACTAAAAACTCAGGCAATCGTCTAATCTATTGCCTCTTGGGGGAAGTATTTCTCGTTGAAGACTTCCGTGTATCGCTGCCAGCTCATATTAGGCTCTCAGGCTTCTCTTGCAACCATCACTTGTGAGCCGTTCCCTTGAACATGTATGTGGCATAAGCCACTTTCTACTATTCAGTACAAGTCAGTGATCTGGAAGATTGTGTTCATTTTTAACAACTATTCCTCGGCTGCTATGGGGCCTTCCATGCCATCAAATGCTGACTGCTTCAGATCCTGAAACTGTTTATATAGGTATGACTACTCTTTGTTGTCACCTTGTCAGCCTCCACAATTGCCAGTACGATCTTACCGTGCTGGTACATTCCTACCCCTGTGAAGGTTAGGCAGAGCTTCCACAATCCTTTATAATATGTGCTCTACTCTATTTAGTCGATTTGACTCCATGGTGGTACTGCAGGTTCAGGACCATTTACTCCAAAAGAACAACATTTAGCAATCAAGTAAGCACTCAATCATCATGACAGGTTTTACTTAATAATTGACCCTTAAAGATTTTAAGTCTTAGCATTCTAGTCCTAATCTCCCATGAACCACTAGAACCTTAGGCTCTGATACCACGTCTATCACGACCTGTAACCCGTCCTGTGTGGATCATGAGCTCGCAACCGGGGGTAATAGCCCGTAAGTCATCCCTCGCCAAAGGATCTCAAACATCACTTAATTAATCATCAACTGTATGTCATGTCATTAGCTAATCTAATGCCATCATTAAAGTATACTTGTACATGCCAAAATAAAAATAAGTGTTTAGTTTACAAATCCTCAAAAACAAAAACATACCCAAGACGTGGACACATGGGAGAACTAACACAACACTACACTTAGTCTATTACAATGATAGCAAAAGCATCCACCATACTTGCAAAATGACAATTCAGTAGCAAAATGTGACGTCTACTCAATGTGTATGCCTGTTAGTCCTTCTACAGTTTGCTGCCCAGAAAAAACAAATGTCATAACTAGAATGAGCTAACTTAGCTGAGTAAGTAAATTCTCTCACTCTGCCATGGTCAGGGTTAATCCAAAGAGAAGGATAATGAAAAATAGCTAGCAAAGGATAATATCATAATAGCATGCGAAGGATAGAACAGCACAGTAGCCAGTCACCAAGAATGTGAATCAGTAAAATGACCTGTAGGTCCCAAAGGCACATCACAAGGTAGGACAAGCAAGTCAACAATAGGGATTGGCTTATACAATAGTTAGCTGCCACAAATAACAAGATAGCAATTTGAGTCCAAAGATAGGCAAGCAAGCTTATCATCAATCAAATAATGTATCATCAAATATCCAAGGCATATCAATAATCAACGACTACATCATCAAATATATCAAGGATAGGCATATCAATAATCCATGAGTGCATCATCAGAATATTAATAAACGATATAAGATACTAACAGAACAGATGTTGTCACAAATAGGGCCTGACATACCCCTAAAAGCGCTCATCTAGGTCCACCCCAGTATTGGGCTATTGGATAGCACTAGAGCTCTGTATATATATCATGTCCTCTATGGGCTAACTGTTGGGCATCATTCCCAAACACTGACCCGTAGCTCCAAAAGCATCTATGAATCAAATGGACATTATGACAAATCACAACTCCAGGCACTCGTAATAATATCATAATAGTCAAAATTCCACAGGAGATATACATATTTGTGGAATAACAAATTCTCAACAGTGAGAGGCATAACAATTTTTCAATATCCAAGCAAGGAATAGAAATGGACAAATAATCACATTAGGATATTGGGAATCAAATTCTCAACAAATCCACAATGTATAACAAGCATTAAAATAATGGAGATCAATAATATTAGGTATGTATGGAGTACAAATTGGTAGCATCAAGGAAATAATACTGTGACATGGCTAGGAATACCACATGCTAGGGTTCGGGTTTACTTACTTCAAAATAGTTTCTCCTCATTTCACGAGGAATTAGACTTTTTTTTCTTTCCCTTTGGAAGATCTTATAAATCAAGAAATATTATTCAGTTTGCTATTATTCATAAACTTAATCTAATTTTATTTATGAATTTACTATCTTTTAAATCTCATGTGTCATATATTTTCCCCCTCTTGGTAGCATCGTTTTATTTTTAAAATGTCCTAAAAATAGCCCATTTCATGTATCAATATTTTAGGTATTTAATTTGGCAAAATTCACTTCATCGTTGAGTCCAGAATGTCAAAAAACTCTAAGGTATTTATTCTCATAATTTTTGGAGGTCAGTTCGATATCTTTATTTGGCATTCAGGACATTTTTAGGATTAACTGTCACATCCCCGGACCCCACCGCGGATGTCGAGGATGTGATGCAGTTAGTTGCCTTGCCGGTTTGTCAACCGACAATGCGACCAACCAAAGGCAACTTCTGAACTTACCGATGAATTGCATTCCGAATGTAGGGTTAGAGCAGCGGAATTTAAAAAACTTTTTATCTCAGGAATGCAACTCGTTATATACCTTAAAGGTACATACCACAGAGTGAGTCTAAAATTACACAGCTAATAACTCTAACCACAGAGCGCCTCTATAATCAGACATATAACACAGAGCATATCTAATCTAGACATCAGAGCACGTCTATCATCAGTCACCAAATAATCTCTAGAGTACCATTACCATGAGCCATGTCCCCATACATCTAATGCATATCTATGAAATCAATCGTATCATATCACTCACCTGAATAACCAAATTCAATCGACAAGAGTCCAAGTCTCCACAAATCAGTGCCATTAGATCCTTTACTTGGAATGCCACTCGGCCTATCCATGTCATATCGTAGTACCTTCTAATCCAACGTAATATCGTCTCCTTGTGTCTTCTAATCCACCGGAGATAAATCCTGAAAAATGTTAGGATAATGGGGTGAGCTTAAATAAGCCTAGTGAGTAACAAAGGTTCCCTGTCATGGGTTTCGAAACTAGTTCTTGCTTACAAAGCACATGGAGGGTTCAGTTATCTCTGAAATAGTAGTTTTATAAATCCACTTAAATGCAGTTAAGTAGAATAAAGTAAGACTGAACTAAATGGAACAACAAATCAGAACAGACAGAATAGTACAAAATGCCAGTATATCAATCAAAGAACAAAACAGGTCAGTGTTGAGTGGAATAGAACATAACATAACAAAGCAAGATGCCAATTGGGCATATAATCAAGCCTATTTATGCCATACTGCTCGAATTAGAGTGGGCCGAAGAGTAAGATACAACACAACAAACAGAACCAGGATAGACCCAAACTAAACAAGAGAGCAAGACAGTACAAAATCATGTCACGTGTAATGCATTATAAAAGAGTATACATTCAAAAATATGCATTTAAACAGTATAACAGTACAGTGAGCCAAAATACAGTATCTAGACAGTGTAACTTATACACCAAGTCAGAAGTTCCAAGTTACTCACAAGCTGTTCGCTTATCTCCTTGTATAGGTAATCCGATAACCTCTAGATATTTTCTTAGGCACGTCCTTGTATATCCTGAATAATAATCATCAATCACAGACAAATCAGAATTTAACCATTCATGACTTATTGATCATCTTAGGCGTCTATCGGATTACCTAAGATAGCCTAGTAGCCTATTGTCCTTTCATTGGGTTTCATCCGAGGCTATTTCATTCTTTAATTAGGCTTAGTAGTCATCAGGATTATAATCTAAGTCATTTAGACTTCAATCGTTATCAGTTAAGTACTTATTTGACCTTAGGGGCAAAATGGTAATTTACCATTCTTGTCCTGGACTCTGTTGTGGTCCTCAAAATAGTTCATATATCTTAAATATAATGTTCTAAGTCTTTTGGACTCAAATCTTTATCAGTTAAGTACTTATTTAACTTTAGGGGCAAAATAGTAATTTTACCATTCTTGTCCCGGACCCTATCATGGTCCTCAGAATGTTTCATATATCTTATATATAAGTTCTTAATCTTTTAGACTTAAATCGTTATCAGTTAAGTACTTATTTAACCTTAGGGGCAAAATGATAATTTGTCATTCTTGCCCCTGACCCTATCGTGGTCCTTAGAATGTCCTATATATCTTGTATATAATTTTCTAAGTCCTTTGGACTTCATTTGGTATCTGCTTTAGATCATCGGGACACATTGGTCATTTCTCATTTTATACGTTGACTGTTTCGGAGTCTTGCTCAGCCTTTCGATTTTCATATTTATGCTTATGATAATTTATCAGATCAGATTGGCCTTTGTTCGGCCTCTACTTTGCACTTACCATGCTCAAGGGCATTTTGGTCATTTTACGTTTCGTGAGATCCTGACCTTGATTCATCATTTAATCATGTGTGTAATTTCACGAGTCTCTGGGCTTCTATCGGTATCAAATTTCATCCCAATCAGACATCATTTGGACTTCGTATAGCATTAGGGGTATTTTGGTAATTTTATGTTCTATGAAATTCTATCCCTGATTCGACATTTAATCATGTGTACAGTTTCATGAGTGTTTGGGCTTCTATCAGTATTAATTCCGTCCCATTCGGACTTCATTTAGGCTACATATAGCATTAGGGGTATTTTGGTAATTTCACATCTTGTATGGCTAAACTTTCGGGACCTCAGTTCATAAAATGGACCTCGCCATTAGGTCCAGAGTGTCCGACATAGTTAAATTGGACTATCTTTTATGTTTAATCAGCCCTGGGTATCATTAAGGACAATACAGTCATTTATCATTTGCATGTCTGTATTTCTCGGAACTTAGTTTCACAAATCGGACTCCACCGTTGAGTCCAGAATGCCCAACATAATCAAAGTGCACTATCTTTTATTTTTATTTCACCCTAGGTATCATCAGGGGCAGTATAGTCATTTACTATTTACATGTTTTTATTTTTCGGGACTTAATTTCCCAAATCGGACTCCACCATTAAGTTCGAAATGCCCGAAATAATAGAAATACATTGTTTATTTATTTTATTTGGACTTCGTTTGACCTATTTAATGTCCAAGGGTAAAATTGTCATTTTACCCATTTAATAAAATAATTAAAATAATTATTTTATTAATTATTTAATTTTTTTAAGGGTATATTTGAATTAATTATTTAAAATCTGGGCCAGTGTATGAATATTCAGAACAGTAGGGGTCTAAGTGTAATTTACTAAAGTTCCGGTTTAATTCCTTTCAATTATGCCCTTGGACCGTTGGGTTTAACAATCAAAACCCTAGACCAGTCCTCAAACACAGTGAACCAACTGGTTCACTGGACCATGCAGAACCGGAATACGATATCTTGTTATATCCCAATTTGGCCCCTTATCCACGGTTTGGTCAGACCTGAACCCCAATTTCAATTTCCTATCACCGTAACCAAACAGGTTTATTTCAATTTTTAAAACAAAATGTTTAACTCAAAACGGTGCCGTCCCACTAAAGCCCATTTATGCGACGGGTCGGGTCCCGACCCGAACCGACCCAGCACTATTCATCATCTTCCTTCTTCCCCCCCCCCCGTGTTACCCTAAATCCCAGTTTTCATGTTTTCTAGTTTCGTGGGTTTTCAAGCAGGTATTTTCTCTGCTTTTGGTTCCAAATCGCTTCTGGGAGTCAGGCCATCATCTTGGCATTCGTTTTGTGGCTTGAATCTAAGGATGGAGTGCTATTCAACTCTATTATCGTGGTCTGCAACAAGCTCCATTCAAGCTTGTTTTCTGGGTCATTTCAACTGAGTCTTGGCCTATTGCAACCGTACAGTTTTAGGGATCATTATTTCATTCAAAGAACTGAGATTGAGGTTCGATTTAAGGCACCTCAAATCAGACCCATGACCTACAACTCGACGATTCTCTATGGTCTTAGGGCCATTTCGTCTAATTTTTGTTGCATTGTGATCCTTACATCACCTAGGTCAAGTCTGAGCAAGCCAAAATCAGTTTGGCTTGGGTCGAATCAGACCTGCTGCATGGAAGGTCATCAATGGCAGTTTTGGGCACGGCTTGGTGTTCTAGGCTATTTCAGGGTTCTATTTTCATGCCTCGATCAAGATTACTTATTCTAAACATTATGCATGCAGTTAATAGGGCTTAAATGAATGGAACAGTAAGCAAAGAAGGAAAGGAAAAATTCTAGGTTTTAGTATTTATACCTCCTAGTCGACACTGTTCCTCCATTCATGGGTCAATATGGGCCTTCAGTTGCCTTAATTCAGTTGTGCCCCCCCTCAGTTCCTTCCTCCTTCATGGTGCACCTCCATATGGTCACACACACACATGCATGTACACACACAAATCTCACACCATTGTTTCTCTCTTTAAGTCTCTCTCTCTCTTTAAGTTTCTCTCTCTAAACTCTAGATGTAGATCTGTTTCTGATTTTACACATAGCACACATTGTGACTAAAGTGAATCACAATTATTATATATAATATATACACACCTATACATATTCATATATGTATATGCTTGTAAGGCTTTAGGTGTGATGATATAAGCTAATGCAGGGGCTGATGTGGGATGATGTGGGCTGATGTGGAGAGGTTCAGTTCATGATGAAGGGTTTGCATGTATGGCCATTGGCCAATTTGGGAGGCAGACTTGGGTAACTTAGTGTTATATACTATTCTATTGTATATATAGGCATAAAGGTGCTGGTAGCCAACTTGGTAACTTTTTGGGTGCCATGTGCTTGCTCATTTAGGTCAAGGGTTTAAGTCCCCTTGGCCTCACTTTTGGGCATTTTTCCACATTTTGGGCTTAGGCACTGTTTAGCTGCGCAAAATTCTATTTTAGGTATTTCCTCCGTAATTTCTTTTCTGTTACTCCTTTCTCGACGAAATTTCTTCTGAAGGTTTTGTATTTCAGTTAGCTTCAATGTCAAGGGCCCCGTGTCGGTTATTATTTATTTAGGGCCGTCATAGTTTGCTAACTCGAGTTTTCACAGTGTTAAAATGTCATCATCTCACCTAATTAATTAGTAATTAGGTCCGGGTATTACACCCTCATTTCTGACGCGTTTAATTATTTTATCGGTCTATCGTGACCATCCAAAGATTCCGGATTAAACCATCATGATTATTCTTTATATCGGTTCAAATTAATAATTAGTAAAATAATTATTAATTACGCAAGGTCGGGGTGTTACATTAACCCAATTTGTCCCTTTACATTTTTCAAGATTTAGTTTTGCAATTTGGACTCAGCCATTGAGTCCAAACTACCTAAAAATGTTGGGTTACACTGTCAAGAGTTCGAAACCCATTAACCGCAGCTTTTTTTTTTCTTTCTGATTATTCAAAAACCAAACAGCGGACAAGGTCTCATTTTAGGAATAAGCTATCCCTATCCCAATCGTGGCTATCCAATCAATTTTCTATTCGTGTAGCTAAACAGACTCGATTCTATTTTAAATTTAAAACTAAACCAATACGGTGTCGTTCTACTAAACCTATTTGTACGATGGGGCGGGTCTCAACCTGAACCCGAATCTGATCCGAGACCGACCCCTAAGTGTTCATCATCTTCCGCACTCCCTACGCGAAGGTTGCCCTAGTTGCAGGTTTTAAGAAAATTCTATTTTGTGGAGTTTTAGAACTCTATTTCCTCTACTTCTTGTTCCTATGAAATCCTAGGGTAATGGGGGTTAATTAGGCATTGGTTTGGGGCATTGAGATGGTCTCATGAGCTTGGTTGGGCTTCCGTGGAATATTCAGAATTTTTCTTCATACACGCTTGTTTTTCTATAAAAATCGATGGGGTTTGGTCTGTGATGACCCTCACACCATGGGGATTCAATCCCCGTTCTAGAAATCAAGTTTAGAGTTCTATTTCAGAGGTTGGGTCTTTAGACCATGGTTTGCAACTTGGTTTTTCATGGCCTTGGTTTGATAGTTTAGATAGGTTTGGTCCTTCGAATTTCCCTATCTTGAACTGTGTCATTTCATTCCTTTTCTTTGGTTTTATACACTATAACTACATGCATGCAAAATTGAATTGAGTCTGCAATGATAAAAAAAAAAAATGCTATAATAACCATGCTTCCTTAAGAGTGGAAAATCATATTTTCAAAGCTTATACTTTCAACAGTGACTCTTCTCCTCCTTAGACTCTGTTGGATTTCCTATTGAGCTTCTATGTATGCTCACCTTCCCTTCCTCTTCTCTTTCTCCTTCTTCTTCTTCACACTCTTTCTCTTTTTATCTTACACACACATGCACAGCAGACACACACTAAACACACACACCTTGGTATGTCTTCTTCACACGTAGTGCATGCTCAGTACACACACACAATGCATATATATACATGTCATCATATATATATATATATATATATATATATATATAAACATATATACATAGGGCTGACATGGGCTGATGTGTTGCATGTCATGCAACTAGGTGAGGAGGTGGCCTAATGGGGTATTGGCACCTCAATTTTGAGCAAGCTGATTTGGAACTTAGTAGGGTAGATATATATATATATATATATATATCATGCATTATATAGTACAAAAGTGCTTATAGCCTCGTTGGTATTCTATTTGGGCTTTAGGTTTCTCTTTTTTTTTTTGGTCTAGGGTTCAAACCCTTTGGCCACCCTTTTTGCCTCATTTTTCCCCCTTTTTCCTACTTATGCCTTGCTTGGCAATTTAGGCATCATTCGTCAAATTTTGAAGTTGGGTCTTAATCGCTTTAAAAATCCCTTAGTATTCTCACCTTTCTTTTTAATTTTTGTGTGCTAAATTTTTATGTCATACTTTTTAGTTTTGATGTTTTATATCGTGTTTTATTTGACCAACAATATTTCATATTTATCGACAAATTTTATTAAATTTTATTTTATTCGCACCTCGCTCTATTTTGTCCAATTTCTCTTCGTGTACTAATTCTACCATTTACGGCCTACTAGTTTCAATTTGAAATGTCGAATAATTTAATATATAATAAAGCTCATAAAAGTGACATTAAAGTAATTTACCTTGCCTAATTGGATCGAAATATTACAAGTATTACCCTTACCCCTATTCGATCCTCAAATCTTATTAGAATTTAAAAGTCACCAATTACGTGGCTATCTTTCTTATTTTTCTTTCATAATCGTAATCTTTTATAACATTGCCCTTGGCAGTGTTAGTTGACAGCAATTGTCTTTCACATATTTTATCCATGAACCCTGGAAACTCAAATTTGTAAGCATCCATGGGTTAGGGCTAGTTATTCTTATGATTTCCTTGGGTTTAGTTTTTCTTTATATAGATGAAACTTTTCCTTTGCCTCCCACTGGAGATTCATGGTCATATGCTTACTTTGTGAGCTAATCTGTCACAACCTGAATTTTCATAAATCTGGGGAGTGAGTGAAATGAAAACTTCACTATTAGACTTAACCAAAATGGTCTTCTAATGTCAACCAAATATCTTCCCCAACCAATATTCAAAATTAGTCTAAGTCATGTTCAAAAATGGCCTCCAAAATAGCCCCAAAATGTCTCTAAATGTACCTTGGAACAATAGCCCAAATGGGCCCCAAATGCCCTAAAACATGGGCCAAGAATAAGTCAAAAAGTCTACCAAAGTTTACACATCCAACAACCATTTTAATTTCACAAAATTTTAACGTGATCTCCTTTGTTTTCTAAGCTTTTTCTACCTAATATGTTATAATAATTTATATATATAAGCAATGTACATTCCACCCTCACTCAATGGCCACAAATCTATGGAAATTACACGTACATCCATTTTTTTCCAACATATACATGTAATGCACATTAAACAAAATATACCATATTTGTCATTTGGGTTTAAACCCTTACATTACAAAATGGCCCATGATCTATAGTCCACTATTTTTTCAAATTTAACACAAGTTATTTGAGCTTATGCCCATACATACAAAAATGAAACCCCTAGGCCAAATATACTTCAAAATCTATTTTTTCCCTTCGTGCTCCAATGACTTCATCAACTCTCAAGTACCGGGAGCCTCATCTGTAATATGATATCCCATAAAGGGTCAGCCCAACTGCTGGTATGACATAGTGCTAATGTAAAGAACAAAAATAAGGCGTGGCATGTGCAAAGTGTACATTTATAATCTATACTCTACCTCAACCTAGTGTTTTGGATGGCATCCTATAGTAGCAACAAGCATTATTTAGAAATTTAGCTTTTACTCATCTAATGTATTCTACATCCCATGGCATTCTCCCATAATGCTACATGATATTATGAAGGCAAACAAGCATCAATCTATCATGTATGTAAACAGATACTAAGTTACCACATACAATTCATGCCAATACACTCATTACCCATATCATGCACCACACTGCATCAAATCACGTAATCATGCATCATAGTATAGCATTAACTAACACATAATCACAACATGTGATGCTTCAAGTATAAATAACCACATAACACACAAGGTCCTATCTCATACCACCGACAATTCACACTAAGTCACACGTTCTCCTCTAGGTTCCCATGGTGTTCAACAACACCCTATCGTCGCTAGGTATTTTCAAACTAGATCTCTAATAACAAGTTGTCCAAGTGGTCAGAGTCTACACTTTACACAATATTTACAAAAAAAAATAAAAAAATTCAAATCATGTATCGTGGTCCTATTGTGTTCAACAACACCCCACGGTCCCTAAGTATTCGAACCAAAGCTCTGATACCACGTTGTCACGCCCCGAATTTTCATAAACCTAGGGGAGTGAGTGAAATGAAATAAGAAAAATAAATGAAAGGCTATTAAATAGACTTAGTTGATTATTCATTTATTCCCCCATGTTTCCCTAAAATTTGGAATGAGAACTTGCTATTAGACTTAGCCAAAATGGTCTTCTAATGTCAATCAAATGTCTCTCCCAATCGATATCCAAAACTAGTCTAAGTCATGTTTAAAAATGGTCTCCAAAATAGCCCCAAAATGTCTCTAAATATACCTTGGAACAATGGCCCAAATGGGCCCCAAGTGCCCTAAAACATAGGCCAAGAATAAGTCAAAAAGTCTACCTAAGGTAGTCTAAGGAAGTGGCCAAACATGGCCTAAGAGAATGGCCAAACATGGCCCAATAGAGTGGCCAACCATGGCCCAAAAGGGTGACCAAACATGGCCTAAGGATTGGCCAAACATGGCCCAATAAAGTGGCCAAACATGGCCCAATAAGACGGCCAAACATGGCTCAAAAAGGTAGCCAAAGGTAGGTGTCAAAAGGGCTCTCAGGGCTAGTGCGCATGGGGGCAAGGTAGCAGGTTGGCTGTAGCACGCGCAGGGAGCAGGAGGCACGCACGGGGCATGGCATGGGGCTTGCAAGCGCGTGCGATAGGGGCATGTCCTGGACTGTTTCCTGCAGGTTCACTATAGCTACATAGTGTATTTACTGTAGCTAAATTTCTCTGTTTTCAGCACAAATTTTCTCTGTTTTCTAAAAAAAAATTCCAAGTTTTGCAATCCACTTTTTCTCCTTTTTTAGCCTATTTCCTCAAGGTTTTTAACCCTCCCCCCTTTTTGGCACTTTTTCCACCTATATTTAGGGTGTTTCACACAACTAACAAACCCTTTAATTTCACAAAATTTTAACATGGTTTCCTTTATTTTCTAAGCCTTTTCCCACCTAACATTCCACAATACAACCTATCATTTCTCAAATTAGCAAACAAATATATCCTTTAATTCAACTAAACATCTATACATCATTTAAATATACAATGCTCCATACATACACATATACTTGAATAGTGAAACATCACAACCTCATGCTCCTTACAATTTTAGGGTCTTGCCCATTGTTTCCACACTACACAAGGTTTTTATAAATTCAATACATATGTTTTAGGGCTTATGCCCTCATACAACTCAAAAATTATGCCCTGAGGCCAAATATCCTTCGTGCTCCATTTCTCCTCCGTTCTTCAAGACTTCATCAAGTCTCAAGTACCGGGAGCCTCATTTGTAATATGATATCCCACAAGGGGTCAGCTCAACTGCTGGTCTGACATAATGCTAATGCAAGGAACAAAGTTAAGGCATGGCATGTGCAAAGTGTATATTTATAATCTACATGTCTTCCAATTCATCAATACAATGCAATGGCAATATGCATGACACACACATGTAACTCTGTGCCACACCCATGTCTCATTTCACGAATCGCACCTGTTGGGTCAATCGAGTACCACCACCTATTCACAGATCGCTCCCGTTGGGTAAGCAGGCACCAATGTAATGGCCAATTTTGAGTTTTTCACCACAGGATCTACACCCTCATAATGCATAGCACCAAGTGCTTAACCCACGCTATGTTTTCAAAGAATCACCATATGTCAATATGCCTTGATTTTTCTATGCAATTTCAGTGAGGCATTTTATCAAATACATGGCATACACCTTAAATCATGCATCATCCATAAAGTAATTTTTAACTTTCAAACTACATAACTTCTTCCACATGAACATATGCTATATACAATCAATTTAAACACATGCTCATGTTACATGTTCATTATATTACCAATTCTCAAAGAACACATAATTACACAAAGCATGAGCATGCCAGCCTTGCCCCCATAAGCATGCCAGTTTTGCCCCCTGCGCGCCCTACGCGTGCTGCAGCCAACCTACTGCCTTGCCCCTATGTGTTCCATCCCTGACAGCCCTCCTAACACCTGTCCTTGGCCACCTTTTTGAGCCATGTTTGGCCATCTTTTTGAGCCATGTTTGGCCAATCCTTAGACCATGTTTGGCCACCTTTTGGGCCATGGTTGGCCACTCTATTAGGCTATGTTTGGCCACTCTCATGGGCTATGTTTGGCCACTTCCTTAGACTACCTTAGGTAGAATTTTTGACCTATGTTTTAAGGCCCTTGGGGCCCATTTGGGCCATTGTTCCAAGGTATATTTAGAGACATTTTGGGGTTATTTTGGAGACCATTTTTGAACATGACTTAGACTAGTTTTGGATATCGATTGGGAGAGACATTTGATTGACATTAGAATACCATTTTGGCTAAGTCTAATTGCAAGTTCTCATTTCAAATTTTGGGGAAACATGGGAGAATAAATAAATAATTAACTAAGTCTATTTAATTGCCTTTCATTTATTTTTCTTATTTCATTTCACTCACTCCCCAGGTTTATGAAAAATCAAGGCGTGACATAATTAATCCCTTGTGTCTTACTTAGGTTGATTTCTTAGGCAAGTGTCTTTTGCCTACTTTCAGGTCCATATCTTCCCATTTCATTATAGGTCACAACATCGTACAGGTACCAGGCCCCCTTCATTCCTTGAATCCAATTAAGAAATTCTTTATAGTAAAATTGTGCTTTTTACTTACAAGATCTATATTTTGTTACCATTCATAGTTTATGGTTTCCCATCTGATTCATCCTAATAGCTGTTGATTACTTCAGACTACCTTTAATTATAGAGTTTTACTTTTACTTCCATCGGTGATCAATTCTTAACCATCAAATCCTTCACATTTCTTCATTCTCCATGTGTCAAACTTAGTTCAACTATCTTTCATTACTGCTCCTCAGAGCTCATTCTTGTACTTCAGGAGTCATTTCTTTGTAAAATAAAACCATTCATTTACTTATGTCATCATTACTATGATCATAACTGAATCATTAAGTTACACCAGATGTGCTCTTTCTTCTATCTTTGTCGAGCTTATTACTTTGAGACTCTACCTTGTTGATTGGATTACGAATGCCAGGCATACTTTCTAGCTCCAAAGTTACACAATAAAGTGGCTAGCCTTACCTATAATTAAGGATCTATCAATATTCTAACATGTGCATCTATCCTCTCGATTTTCCTTTATCAAAAGATTCATCAATAATTTAAATTCCTTATAAATCTAGGCATGTATAACATTCCTATCCTTGAATAAGGCTTCTCCCAACTTAAAGCTTCGTAAGAGTGGGATTTTAGCAAGGAATCACTTGCGGCTTGTGGAAACATTAGATTCCAACTTCATCCTTAAGTCAATTACAATGGGTAATCTAATTGACTCCAAGAGTGATTCATATAATCACCTTACTTTCATTGCTCTATCCCGATCTTATCCCTCGAATGCTCCGGCAGACCAACTTTCCTATGATCCTCATAGGTCCTAGTTTAAGTCCCAACACAAAGAAATGAGTTTCTTGCAAGATAATTCAGACCCAGTTCTCTAAGGTTCTATAATGGAAATTTCTCTATTTTTTTTTTTTTGGGATTTTCTAGGTCTTTTAGGCCTCTAGTTGCATTCTAATGTAACTACAGTACATATATAAACTTAACGTAATTTAAAATACATCAAATCTAACCTGTTGGAAGCTTCTTTGAAAATCGCCCATATTTTCTCTTCCTTGCTTTCTCTCTCCACTTGTCCCCTCTACTTCCTCTCTGTTGGTCCAATAGCTTCCAAACCTCTCCTTCTTCTCCAAAGCTTCCATTTCGGACCATGTATGCAGCAAGCCTAGTTCCACTCTTTTTCTTTTTCTTCTTTCTCTCTCTAGCCAAACACCACTCATGCACGCATGTTTGATTTGGATACATAGCTCTTACACACGCAAATTTTATATATATATATATATATATATGTGAGGGATTTGTTGCATGTCTATTATTTAGTTGGTGTTTGGTCCACTAAGGTGAGGACACCTTATTTCTCCTTCTAAATTCTCTTCACACCTTTATGTGATATACTTTTCATGTGGCTAATATAACACAAAAGTGCTTGTAGCCTAATGGGTTACCTTTTAAGAGTTTATCATTGGGTTGCACAAGGTGTAAGGTTCAAGTCATGGCCAAGCTCTTTTTGGCCCTCTTTTCCCTCATTTCTCTTTTTTTATTAGTGAGTTTTACATCTATTGGATGACCTCCAATTGTTTAGTTACTAACTAATTTATTTGCTGCAATGTTAATTTGCTTAGTTGGTAAATTTGTGACTTAGTGTTACAATGATTTCTATAAGATTTCCACAATGTCGCATAGTCTATTCATAATTCAATATGGTCGTATTTACACACTATTTCCACTTAACTTTCATTAAGTAGCCTCATCCAACAATTTAAAATGTCAGTATAATATTTTCCTTACTTAAATTATGTCTTGAGTTAATGCTCTAAGATATCATCAAAAGATTCGTATATGATAGTATCTATTACAATGCATTGACTGTTTATTAAATCCTTACATTGACGGTACACATGTGTCTTGGTCTCGAGTTTCATGGTCAAATTGCTTCAAGCAATTTGTTCGTCACTTATTTAAGCTTAGTCTTGTTAATAACTACCGTTAACCTTAATTATCCGACAATTAAGGTTTGAAGTGTTACAATTGACTGATTTTAGAATCAATCGACTGATAGGTCGACTAATTTTGGCAGATTGGGGTTTTGCCTATCTTGACCAAAATTCTGATTTACAAATAACTTGATTTTTCAAGGCTTAAAGTACATCCATGAAATCCTTTGAAAAATCATTTTGTGGTTGATTTTAATTGATCACTTAAATAGAAGTGCATTAAGTTCATGATCAATCAATCCTTTCAAAGTTTTCAACTTCGATTTAACTTGATTTTTCAAAGCTCAAGGTATATCAATGAACTCCTTTGAAAAGTTATTTTGTGATTGATTTTAATTGATCAGTTAAATAAAAAGGCATTAAGTTCATGATCAATCAATCCTTTTAAAGTTTTCAACTTCAATTTAACTTGATTTTTCAAATCTTAAGGTAAATCAATATTTCCTTTTGAAAAATCATTTTATTAATTGATTGTACTTGATCACTTAAATACTTAGAGCATTATGCTTTGATCAATCAATCCTGAATCATTCAAGAACCCAAAATAATAAAAATTAAAGTCTTCACTTAAATTCATTTGATTCCTTGGGCTTGTGTGAATCCACTTACTTGAGTTTGACTTGATGCTTGATATTTGAAGTGGATTTCTTCATTTTCTTCAACCTTTCAAGTATTGCTGATCTCTATCTTGATCTAGTTGACCAATTTTCATTATTGCTTCATCCATTATATTGTCCACTAGATTCGTAACATGTTTCAAGATTAAACAAATACTTCTAGGTTACATGGTTAGATCATATTTAAGTACATGTTATAAACCTTAATTAAGGGACCAATTATACGGTTAAATATTCAAGCATAAAGTCATTCACGAATCTTATATTCACTACACTTGTTTATTCATGAAAGACTTCCCAAAACATGCATCCATATAAGTTTTACATTATTATTACAATGATGCATCCTTAATATCATGACCTTATATTAGTTGCTCATTTTCCCATTGATAAGAGCTTATGAATATCATAACTTAGAACTAGTTTGTGCATTTATTTAAATACGCATGAATCTAATAAATTCATTTCATACATATGCTTTATATGTTAAACCTCATGCACAACTTAAATATATTTGACCTTTATGAGTTATTGTCTAACCAATTCTTAACTCATGTTTAAGGTCCTTGAATAGGCTACTCATATACACGAATGTTCAAAGGTATATTTGAATTCCAATTAGATTTATGCAATTGAACAACTTAGCCTATTTATGTGATTCAACATTTTGGAGTATGTATACCTATCTTGATTTATAGCCTTTAAGATTTATGTTTAGAGGTAATGAGCTATATTAAGATTTGCTCTAAGTTCCTCTATTTTTCTTTTATCCTTAGTTGAGTAATTTTACATGTTGCATACTTTTGCTCAAATGTTGAATACACTACTTAGCTATTATTGCTTAATGGTTTATCTTAATCCTAAGTCCATTAGCAAGTTATAGCATTAGTGTGTTGTTTAGCCATACTCTTTCTTTAGATATTAAATATCATCTTCAAGAGCAAGCTATATGCCTTCCAATTCATCAATGCAATGCAATGGAAATATGCATGACACACACATGAAACTCTATACCACACCTATGTCTCACTTCACGGTCCTTCCCTGTCAGCTCGCGAGTACTGTCGTAGTCTCATTTCACAGTCCATCCCCGTTGGATCATGAGTACCATGGCCAATTTTGAATTTTTCAGCACAGAATCTACACCCTCATAATGCATAGCACCGAAGTGCCCAACCCACACTATGTTTTCAAGGATTCACAATATGCCAACATGCCTTGATTTTTCTATGCAATTTCAATAAAGCATTTCATCAAACACATGGTGTATTCCTTAAATAATGCATTATTCTTAAATCAACTATAACTTTTGAATCACAAAACTTTGTCTACATGAACCTAGTATGTAATCCAATTAATTTTACATATAAACATATTACATATTCACAACCTTACCAAATTCTCGAAGATTACAAAATACATAAAGTACCAACACATTAAATAAATCATAACTTTCCAACTACAAGACTTTGTCTACATGAACAAAAGCTAAAATGCAATGAATTAAACATATATTTAAGTTACATGTTCAATTCTCAAAGAACACACAAGTACACAAACTACCAACTCTAGGTTTTCAAAGTAACTACATACGAAGTGACTTTCTAACAACAAGTAAACATATAAATCATTTAATCAACATATAAAACACTCCTAAACTTAACCCTATTCTTTACTTAGTAAGATATCATACCTAAAAGGGTTTTTCTCAACCCTAGGGAGTTGTACTCGATTTGTAGCCAAACCAATCAGTAAGAATGTAGCCCTTGATGTGGGGAACAACTTCTTAGAAGGAAGCCTTGTGAGAATCCTAGCCTAGAGACGAGTTTTGAAGGCTTGAAAGTTGGAAAACCCTAGGTTTTCTTCACTTTTCTCTCCATGCACGAGCTGCAGCTCCTTTCTCAAACCAATTCTGTATATTTTTCAGCCTACGAGCTCTATTTATATTAAAGGGGCCAAGGGGTAAAAAGACCATTTTGCCCTTAATGAGTTCGAGACCCCGTTACACTACAACCCGTCCCGAAACGCCTCAATTTGATATTCTGCTTTAACCAAAGTTCTTAAAATTATTTTAAATAAAATTTTTCCAAACAATTTATTTTCACCTGTTGGCGGGTATGGCCGGGTCCATCCAGGCCACCCGGGATGCCCTTTATGGTCTAATTTTCAAATTATCTTCGAATAGGCTCAAATTCTCACAGAAGGTGTATTTTAACATTCCAAGAATATTTCCCTTCTATGGCATACTCAAAATATGCTTCTAAACATGACTTATGTCTAAATAATGCATATGCGGTGCCTTATCAGCAAATAGTGCATGAATAGTGTCTTACCGACAAAACAAAAAATTTACCCTCATTTTTCAGGTCTCTACATCTTTCCCCCCTTAAATAAATTTCATCCTAAAATTTAAAAATGTACCTCTTCGACAAAAAAATTAAAAAATACAAAATGTGTTGTAACGTGGAGACATGCAGCCTTACCTATGGATCCTTCACCTCTCCCTTCCCCAAATGATATGGAATGCATTACCCTTTCCCGCCAAAGGAACCTTGTCCACTTGAGTGGGCATGCAGTGGCATGCAGACATCTCCACACTCCCTACTAGAGTCTGGTTCTGATACCATCTGTACCGGCCCACTCCACATGGCACAACGCATAATGAAATCCTCAAACATAATGGCTTATCAATGCCAATTTTCCAATTCCATCCAAGGATCACGACCCACCTCAATAATTCAACACAATAAAAATACAAATTTCTCAATGCCCGCAAGGATATCTCAAAGTCTCTCAATGTATTTGATGGTCATCAACTAATCACAATTTAAGCTATACAATCATCTAGTAATTCATCACAATGTCATCAATATATCACCTGTACCTCAATGTAATTTAATAATCCAATATTCTTCAAGTACTATAATTATCCACAAGACATCAACAACATAATCTCAAAGTAAAGTCATCATCATGTACCTTAGTCTATATACATAACCGAGACTAAAGATCAAGCATTAATAAGGATTAACCTATTAATTTCAATCATATATATATATATATATATATATCAATTTGGATATTCATAAGTAGACAATGTAGTCTATGTGTTCCAAACATGAAACTTAAGGCAATATATCAAGGTTCAAAAAAAAAAAAAAAACAAAGCATTAGAGAAGGTAAAAAAAAAAAAATCCCAATTTCATTTAAGGTTATTCTAACTCATCATCATTCTAGTCAATATATTAAATAAAGTCTCAAAACAAATGAAATTCTTAGTGAAACTTTTTACCAATTTAACTATGAATATATAAATCTGTGCACACATGTATCAAAACACACACATACATATAAACGTGGTTAAACATACCCTTATACAGGCATTAATACCAATCCAGTCTAATGTTTTGGGTTTTTGAACATATAGATATCATAGTCGTAGTACTGTAACCTTATGATTATCGGGTACTAACCTATCATACATACATAAAATCACAAGCAACAGTTAACAACTAACACGTAGCCTACCACATAAACACTTAGGTATAAGATCCATCCTAAGAATATACATATACATAAATAAGCATACAACTTATCATATAGTTAACTAGGCACACATCTAATCCTATGGATATCCAAGCTTATAGCCTATCTTATAAATGACTAAGCATATAACCTATCTCATAATTCATTTGGTCTATTACATAGATATAAACATCTAGGCACAATTGATCAATAATCAAGCATACCACATACCCCCAACAAATCAAGAAAATAAGCACATTGTACAATTATACATACTAAAGTAACAAGCACACACACATAATCATGTAATCCAAACCAGCCAAATTAACTTAAGGTCTAACCTCTCCCAACTCATAACAGAGTCAATCCTAGAAGGATCCATGGACACCCCACTACCTGATACAACATAGCCTAGAAATTATACCTCCTAAAGCCAAAACTCACACTTCGAGAACTTGTCTGTAAGTGAAAAGTATGCTCCTCCTCAGAAAGTGAATAAATCAGAATATCATCTACAAAGACCACTACAAACTTATCTAAATAAGGACTAAAAATGCGATGCATCAAGTCCATAAATGCTGTCGGGGCATTCGTTACACCGAATGGCATAACTACAAACTCATAATGGCCATAACGAGTGCGGAAAGTTGTCTTCGCCACATCCTCCTCCCTTACTCTCAACTGATGATACTCCGATCGAAGATCGATCTTTGAGAAACATCTCAAACCCCTAAGCTGATCAAACAAGTCATCTATCCTCGATGACGGGTACTTATTCTTGATAGTAACCCGGTTCAGTCTCCTATAATCCATACACAAACGTAATGTCCCATCTTTCTTCTTTGCAGACAATGTCGAAGCCCACTGTGAAGTACTAGGATGACTAAAACCCTTACCCTGTAAATCAATCAATTGCTCTTTCAGCTCCCTCAACTTAGTTAGAGCCATACGGTAAGGTGGAATGAAAATAAACATAGTGCTTGGGATAAGCTCTATCGTGAACTCTATTTCTCGTCTCGGAGGTAGACTAGTCAAGTCATCCGGAAAGACATCTGGGAACTCATTCACTACTGGCGGTAATATACTATCTGCAGTCCCACTCCCATCTGCTATCAAATTAGCCAACAAGTAGCTATGACCTCACCAACTCTTGGAGTTATACAAGGGTGGAAGAAAGAAATCCCCACGATCCCCCGTGAAATAAAAGTTATCTCCGTCAGGAGTACACACAGTCACTCTCCCCCTGTAGCAGTCTATACTCACCCGAAAAGCAAACAATCAATCCATCCCCTGTAATAACTCGACCTAAGAAATATCGGGTCATGTGGCACGTATTACGAGGTTATGAAAAATTATTGTAAAGGTTATAAACTTAAGAGAATAATTAATTAATTTAAATGTAAGAAATAATTTTTTTTTTTTTTTACATAATGGAGAATATGAAATACATACAGTACACACACTAAGGGTGTATTGTGTGTGTGTGTAGTGTATATATACCTATACACCTACATGTATGTGTACAAGTATAGTTATATATATATATATATATATATATGCATAAGTAAAGAAAAACCTAAAATATCTAAAAGTGTATGTGTGTGTCGGTTGAGATGTGTGTGTGTGTCGGTTAAGGTGTGTGTGTGTCTTGGTGTATTAGTGTGTGAATATATATAGTATACACATAACTTGTAAATAACACACACACACAGCCAATGATGGCCTGATCCAAACAGTAACATGAAGAGCACTCATTTGAGTTACTGCAACAAGCAATGGGAGAGCTAGTGGTTGGGGTAACCAGGAGAGGTAATGATCATGTGTATAGTTTTATATATACATATTGTATACACACACCCACATGAGAATTCAGTCATAGAGAGAGAGAATTCTGAGAAGAAGAAGGGAGAAAATCAGAAGTAGAAGGGAGAGAGAGAGAGAGAGAGAGAGAGAGAGACCACTGTAATAGGTAAATCCAAGTTTTTCATGTTTTTCTCTCTCTACAATTTTTCGACGTATGAACTATCTTAAGCATTGATTGTGTATAAATGATATTTAGAACCTGTTTAAATAAAGATAAGCATGAAATTTGGCCTTGGAAACGACCTAAAACACTAAACCCGCGAACGGCAGCCATGGATGGACCTTGCTCAAGCAGGTCTGAACCAACTTTTGCCAAACTAGTTTTGGCTTATCAAGACCTCAAAATGAGACCATGAGGGTTTTAAAAACCTTAATACGCGATTACAAAGCCTAAGAAATGACCTCCAAACATCAAGTTGCAGGTTTCGGCCATGAAACCCAACCCCTATTTTAGACCCTTAAGCCACGTTTTTGGAATGGGGATTGAACCTCCATGTCATGAGGATCATTTTGAGCCAAACCATGTGAGTTTTGGTGATGAATTGTGGATTTACCAACCAATTGCAGGTTTGACTATCAAACCTTGGATCGAATGAATGAGCTTGAATTAACACATGAAACCCATGCCAAGATATTGGCCTGACCCCTAGAAACTCGAACCACCCAAAAGCAGATGAAAACAATGCTTGAAAATCCACGAAAATGGAAAAAATTGGAAACTGTATTGAAACTGTGTCGTTTTGAAACCAGTTTTTAAATAATTCCGAGCTGTTTGGTTACGACTATAAGTAAAATTTAAATTGGGAATAGGAACTAACCTAAACACGAATAAGGTGATTTAGGAGGATATCGTATCTCAGTTTTTTGAAGGGGGCCTAAATCAGCTGGTTCATGGGATTCCTAAACCGGTCTAGGGTTTTATGGTGAAAACCCACTAGTTCAAATAGCAAATCACTTTTTATGATCCTAAATTTAGTCTATTATTTCAATTATAATCACTCAATAGCCATGTCTATAAATTTAATATGCAACTTAAATTTCATATCAACTATGTTTATGTATGTAATGCATAACTAAGATCATATGCTAATTTGTATCATTAATTAGTATAGATACCATCAAGATTTCAATTTGGGTTCTATTGTCACGACCCGGAACCTAGTCTATGTGGATTAGGGGTCCGTGATCGGCCACCAAGGCCTTTCAATGATCAAATCATCTTCTTAATTATATATTGTTTCAAAAGCAGCGGAATAATTTTTTTTTCTTTTTCATATTCATAAAGTAAACCATATAACCTGGTCAGTCATTTAACCATTGTCTCTGAATAATAGAGTTTCCATGACATAATGTAATAGTGAGTAGGTTTAAATTACACAACTGAACTAGTTCGATAATAACACGCCTAAAATTCACATAGCCAAAAGTTATCTAATCCATCTTCAGTTAAAGATCCATCAAAACAACTCGCTTCATCCTTTGAGCACTTAATATGCGTTGCCTGAAACTAGTCTGTCTAATCCTTGACTAAAAACATGGTAAACATCTGTAATGAGCTCAATGGCTCCGTGAGAATTTCATAACATGCCAAGGGTTTAAAAATTACTATGTAGTTCTATAACACCCCAACTCGATTAACAAAAATTTAGTCACTAATTATATATTAAAGACCTTACAAGAAAAATAGTAATTAAGAAAATTAATTGAAAAAAATATACAGGCATCAATAATAATAAGATCTTAATTATCGAGGCCGACATATGAAAAGAATAATCAAAACCATAAGACTTCGATTCGTGAAATCGATACATGGAAAATGCAAGTACACAAGAAGGAATATAAAAGTATAGCAAAAAGGGGAAAAACAGGATAAAGTGCAAAAATGCCAAACAAGGCATAAGGGAAAAAAGATGGGAAAAAGAGGCCAAAAATGTTGGCCAAGGGATTTGATCCCAAGGCCAAAAAGGTGGGAAGAACTTTAACTTAAAAAGATAACCACTTGGGCTGTTAGCACATTTGTGCTATATATTGCACAAGATTTTATATAAAAGCCTAACCCACCACCCAAAACAGCCAACCACAACACATGCAACACATCAGCCATATGTAATATATACATGTGTATATGCATATGTATCTATATATATAGAGATGTTCGCGTGTGAAAGGAAATAAGTCAGAGTGATGCATGTGTGGGCGGTAGAGAGAGGAAAAAGAAGAAGGATGAGAGAGGAAGAAGAAGAAGGAACAGAAGGAGGAGGACAAGGAAGCACACTCTAATCAAGTCCAATGACTCAAAACTGAACCAAGAGGAAGACATTGTGAGGTAAAACCCTAAACCATGCAAGATCCTCTCTCTAGAAAACCATGCAAGACCTAATGTTTAAGGGATTTTAAAATGCATGCATGCATATTATATTGAAAAAGGAAGAAAAATTGATGAAAATAGCCTTGTTAAACTAAAAAGAAACCCTAGAACTAGTAAACCCGAAATAGTGAAAAATAATGTTTTTGTGTAAACTTGCCTTAAGCTTGAAAATGGATCATATTGCAAGTTAAATCGATCAAAATGGTCAAGAAACCAAGAAGAAATAAGGAGTTGCAGGTATGTACGGGTTAGTGGGTTGTTTGAGATTTAGTTCACTTTATTGGGTTTTAGGAACGAGAAACACTCCCCAAACTCATAGAAACGTATAGGAAAAAGAAGGAAGCACAAATAATGGCTAATTCATGATGAAATGGAAAAAAATGGAGCTCACTGGAAAAGCAGGTCTCGCTAGAGACCCATTGAAACCCTCTATTTCATGATAAATGACTCACCCAATCACAAAACAAACTATAGATTTGGAATCCTCATGAAAAAAGGGGTCGTGTAATACCCCGACCCAAATACCGAGTCATATGACACGCATTACGAGGTTATGAAAAATAGTGTATAAATTTTAAATCATAAGAAAATAATTAATTAATTTAATAAAAATTAATTAATTTAATATAGGGAGATTAATTATTTAACGTAATTAAATAAATATATGATGACACATACAATATACACATTGAAGGTGTGATGTGTGTGAGTACATGGCTAAGTATGTATATGTATATATGTGCATGTATATGTATATGTATAAAATGGAAATGAAAATTGTAAATTGTAAATATATATATATATATGTTTATATGTATGTAGAACAGTGAATAGTGTGTATGTGTTGGGTGTCGGCTAGGGGTGTGTGTGTGTTTACATGTGAGTTGGTGTGTGTTGTATTATATATGTATATAATATACAAAATATCATGCAAGAATTAAATGAAAAGCTAAAGATTGAAAAAGCAAAATTTAAATGGCTGTAAGAAAATTAATGAGAAGTGAAAGAAAGGGGCTGAGTCGCATAGAGCGAGAGAAGGGAAAAGAGAGAGGAGTCAGTGGGAAAGTCTTTAAAAACAAGACATGCATTGCATGCTCATTTTGAGAAGGAAATCAAATCAAGAAGCTTAAGGAAGAAGAAGTAAAGAAAATCAGAAGAGAAAGAAGGAGAATAACACATTAAATAGGTAAAATTTAAGATTTACCATGTTTCTCTCTCTAAAATCTTGTATATATATAAGCTGTTTAAAGTCTTAATTTATGAATATATGATGCTTAGGATGTATATCCTTGAACAAGACATAAGAAATAGAACCTAAAACCCTCAAGAACACTCAGCCGTACATCAGACCACCATTAAAAGACCTAGCTTGAAGCAGGTCTGAAGTCATGTGAACCAAACTCTGTTTGGTATATTGAGACCTAAAATTGACCCTCTGAGTGTTTTAAAAACACTAGACCATGATCAAAAAGACAAAGAAAACCCTAAAGAACATAGAATTGTAGGTTTTGGTTTGAAAACCAAACTCTGAAACTCACACCGAAACTAGGTTTAAGGAATGGGGAATGAAACCCCATGATGTATGGATCAAAACAGGACAAACCCCATCGATTTTGGCTTAAAAATGAGCATATGCGACCGAGTTACAAGTTTGGTTATCAAACCTTTAACCGAGCTACTGAGACCAGTTTGAATCCTCAAATTAATGCTAAAAGGGTCCTTAGTGTCCCAGAAATGATTTGGATTGAAAACAGTAAGGTTTAAATTGGCCAAACTTCATGAAAATGAAGAAGAAGAAAATCAGTAACTAGGGCAACAGTGCTTGGGTCATATGGGGAAGACGATTGAGTTGACTCGCGACTCGTTTTAAATGGGTGGGGGCAACTCGGACACGTGGTGGCCTTGAAGGCTGCCACCGCGTTAATGAAATGCGGTCGTTTTGAGCTTAACGGTTTTTAAAACCCTAAGGTGACTGGTTGGTTGTGCGTTTAGCACCCAATTTGATAAACCATACGCGGACAGGGATAACCTATCCTAATTTTAAGGCTCTATCCGCCATTTGGCTTCAAAAAATTAAGAAAAAAAAAAATTAAGGGACTGCGGACAGAGAGTTCATTATACAAATGTCCCTGGGGTTCGAACCCTCGCCCTCACTCGCCTAAGCCCTCATTCCTTCCACTTGGCCACGCATGTGCGTGTTGCCTAATACCGTGAAAATATATATATATATATATATATATATATATTATATTTTAATTAAATTCAAAAAAAAAAAATTAAAAAGGTGCACTGCACTTGGTGGGATTCGAACCAGAAGAACAAGGGGAAAGAATCACGCATGCGAACCATGTGGAGATAGGACAATCCCGTGTCCTGTTATCCCACAAATAAATATATATTATATATTAATTATATTAAATAAATTAATTTAAATTAAATTAATTAAATAAATAATGACAAAAAGGGCCGTTGTCCAAAATTAACAAGTTATTAGTGTGTTCTTACTATCTCAGACCTTCTGAGTCCAATGGTGAGGTCCACGTCACGAGACGAGGTCCCAAAAAATTAAAGACCCATAAAAATGCTAAAATAACCAAATTACCCTAGTACCCCTAAAGCCAAATTGAAACCAAAGAGGGTCTAAATTGATTTTCTTCGACGTTCCGAACTCAATGGTAGAGTCTATTCGACCAAAAGAAGTGTCTAAAATAAAAAGACAAAATTTGATGCATAGCATCCGTCAGGAGGCTATGAACTGAAACACTGCCAAAGTACAAAACTAAGGCTTGTATGTTGAAATGAAATACGGAAAGACACGACACGTAGACATGTGAAGTAATTAAATCAAACTTAAAGTTAATGGAGCTACCAGAAGAGTGTAGTTAGAAATGAAATTAATTCTTAACACATTAAATTGTGTCATAGGCTCAGAGTACGAGTTGAATTAAGTACATATAAAATTATGAAATCATGTTAGGATTTAATACGATCTAAGCATAAGTTAAGAAGCATCAACAAGTGATATTGCAGTGATGTGAAGTTAATGAGACTATATATGAATTGTTCTTAGGAACTACAGAGGAAGTGGGAAAGTGCATTATTAGCACTGACCCTAAGGACCGAGATGAGTAACCCTGTATTTGAAGTGGAGATTTAACTTCATGGATTTGAAGAAGTTTTAAGTTCAAAATATGTGAAGCATTTGAATATCAAATTCAGTATTTATGTGGTTCTTGTTTTAAATATTCTGTTCTTATAAAATTGTGACATGCTCAGTAAATGGCTTTCAGCTACAGTTTTTCCTTAAAAATATGTTTCAGCATGTCTAAGTTTAAAATTCCAAATCTTGTTAAATATTCTGAATTTGCTTACGAAGATTTTATGAAGTCATGAACATCTTGTTTAAATACTCATGAAAAGTACTTATTTGAAGAAGCTATGTGATCAATGTATTTGAAATACAAGAGAAATTGTGCATAAACACCCACAGATTTTTGGGTTGTACGGAACTCAATTAATATGTAAAAATATGATGAGATTTTGGGTTGCACGGAACTCAATTGACTGTCAAAATGCCAGGTAGCAGGATCTGATCCCCCTAGTACGGGATATCTCCATTGTAGCATTGCAGTAAAACTTGTAACACCCCGACTTTGCGTAATTAATAATGAGTGTTAATTATTAATTAATACCGGCTTATAGAATGATCTAGGGAATTAATCATAATCTCGGCGGTCATGATAGACCGATAAAATAATTAAATATGTCTGGAGGAAAAGGGTAAAATACCCGAACCCAATTACTGATTAATTCGGCGAAATAACACCGCTTTAACACTAACGAAATCCGAGTTAGCTAACCCGGAAAATCCCGAATGTTTAATAAATGACACGGAACCTCTGACACTGAAGATAACTGAAATATGAAACTCCCGGAACAAACCGTGTCGAAAAAGGAGTTACGGAATGAAAGTTATGAAGGAAATACTGAAACTGAATTTCTGCGCAACCAAACGTGGCCTCAACCGAAAATATGGGAAAAATGGCCAAATGGGAGGCCAAGGGAATTGAACCCTTGACCTTTGAGTGGAAAGTAATTTTATCCAAAAACTTACCAATTGGGCTACCCACACCTTTGTGCATATATTTGCAACTTATTTGTATATAGCATTGAATTATCCTAATCTGCCACCCAAACTGACCAATGAGGTTGCATGCAAACCCCACATGATTGCTCCCCTCAGCTCCATCATTTCTCTGCCCTATACTGAACCCTACAAGTGATATACATATATGTATATGTATAGGAATCCTAGGGGAGATATATATGAATTATATATTGGGTATAGGAATTAGGCACACCATGAGAGAGGATTGAGAAATCAGAATATTGGTGTGTGAAATATGGAGACTGTGCAGCAATGGGGGCATGCATGTGATCTGCTAGAGAGAGAGGGTTTGGGTGAGACCATGGAAATACAAGCATGGTGTGCATGATGTCTTCATTTGAAATGAACATAGGAGAGGAAGAACTGGGCCCTGTGTGACTGATCTGAGGCATGGCTGGATCTGAACAAGCACAACCAAGGCACTGAACTGAGCTGAGAGGGAGGAACAGTGGCCGTTTATGAGGTAAACACCTCAACTGCAAAATTTTTTGTTTTGATTTATTGGTACTGCTCTGATTATTTTTAATCCATATGAATCATATATACATGCCCCTGAGAGACCCTAGAACTGATCTGGAACAATTGGGACAGACAGATCGCAATGGAAACCCCAGAACTGTAACACGGCCGCCATTAATGACCTTGAGGTTGCAGGTCTGAATTGACCTCAACCAAACCGACTACTAATGGTCTGAAAATGAACTAGATCTTCCTAGGGTTACAAATACCACCATCCGCGACCTGAAACCACACTGGAGGACCCTCAAATTGGGCATTATTCTTTTCAGCCAAAGAACCCAAAACTTGAGATAGCCTTGTAAACTGAAATTAATAAATTGGGAATTGAAGCCCCTATTCTAAGGGTCACAACAAGCCAAGAATCGTGTGTTTTGGTTGAGAAACAAGGCCACACGACTGGATTGAAAATCTGTACGATAATCGGCTGTACAGAGCTTAATTCTTAGTTTTGAAGCTTAAAACCAATGCAAAAGTGTTGGAATAACGTTCAGGAACCATTTGGGACCGAAACATGTTGAAAACCTTGTCTGAAACTCCACGAATTGGAGAAATTGCAAAACTGCGAATTAGGGCTACAGTAGCAGTTTTGGTTGGGGAAGACGGAGTCAACTCGTGAGTCAGACCGAGTTGGCCGAGTCGACTCGGACACGTGTCAGCCTAAGACCGTGCCACCGCTTAATTGAAACTGCGCCGTTTTGGTTTAAACGTTTTAAACCTAGAGTTGGCCTGTTTGGTTACGGGCTTTACAAATTGAAATCAGGTTATAAGGATATCCTGATTTCGGATAAGGGTCAATTGGGAATAAGATGGGTTATGCTATTCCGGTTTTCTAAAGGTTAATGAACCGGTTGGTTTTCTGAGTTTTGAACCGGTTCAGTCCACTGAACCCTTGAACCCTACGGTTTGAACCCTAAATCATGTAATTACATTTTGGACCCCAAATAATTCCTGAAATTACGGATTTGTCCCCACTGTTTAACAGAATCCTACTATGGCCCTGAATTTTGAGAAATTGTTCAATTAAGCCCCTGACAAATTAATTAAATAATAAAATAATTATTTTATTATTTTATTAATTAGGTAAAATTACGATTTTACCCCTGGACATTTAATATGTCAACTGGAGTCCAAATAAATTAAATAAATAGTGTATTTTCACTATTTCAAACATTCCGGACTCAATGGTACAGTCCGATTTTGGAAATACAGTACCGAAAAATACAGACCTGTAAGTGATAAATTACTGTACTGCCCCTGATGGCACCAGACCCAAATAAAAATAAAAGACAGTCTATTTTGACTATGTCGGGCGTTCTGAACTCAACGGTGAGGTCCGTTTAACGAACTGAAGTCACGAAAAATACAGACACGTAAAGTGTAAATGACCATACTGCCCCTGATGCTTCCCAGGGTCAATTGAACATAACAGATAGTCCAACTTAATTATGTCGAACACTCTGGACCCAATGGTGAGGTCCATTTTATGAACTGACGTGCCGAAAAATATGACACGTGAAATTACCAAATTACCCCTGATACTGTACGAAGCCCAAATGAAGTCCGATTGGGACGAAATTGATAGCGATAGAAGCCCAGATACTGGTGAGACTGTAAACATGATTAAATAATGATTCGGAGTCAGAATCTTACAAAACGTAAAATGACCAAAATACCCCTGAGCACAGTAAGTGCGAAGTAGAGGTTAAATAAAGGTCAAACTGATCTGATAAATTATCATAGGGATAATTATGAACACTGAAGGGCTAAATAAGACTCCGGGACAGTAATGCGTAAAACGAGAAATGACCGATGTGTCCCGATGATCAAAAGCAGATACCAAACGAAGTCCAAAGGACTTAAGAATTTACATATGAGATATATGGGACATTCTGAGGACCACGACAAGGTCCGAGGTAAGAATGACAAATTACCATTTTGCCCCTAAGGCTAAGTAAGCCCTTAACTGATAGCGATTCAAGTCTAAAAGACTTAGAACTTCATGTATACGATATATGGGATATTCTAAGAACCACGACTGGGTCCGGGGCAAGAATGACAAAATTACCATTTTGCCCCTATGGTTAAAATAAGAACCTAACTGATACCGATTGGAGTCTAAAAGACGTAGAACTTTATATTTAAGATATAAAGACTATTCGGAGGGCCTTGACAGGGCCCGGGGCAAGAGTGATAAAATGACCGTTTTGCCCCTAAGGCTGAAGAAGTAACTGACTGATAACGATTGAAGTCTAAATGACTTGGGTTATAATCCTGATGACTACTGAGCCTAATTTAAGAATAAAATACCCCCGGATGAAACCCGATGAGAGGGCGATAGGCTACTAGGCTATCTTAGGTAAACCGATAGATACCTAAGATGACAAATGAGACCTGAATGGATGAGTTCTGATCTGTATATGATTGATGATTATTGTTCAGGATATACATGGAGATGCCT
Source organism: Nyssa sinensis (assembly GCA_008638375.1). Taxonomy (NCBI): domain Eukaryota; kingdom Viridiplantae; phylum Streptophyta; class Magnoliopsida; order Cornales; family Nyssaceae; genus Nyssa; species Nyssa sinensis. Next base: position 9,359,184 of record CM018042.1, on the reverse strand, counting down.
GACGTATCTGGAGGTTATCGGATTGTTTGCGCAAGGAGATAACCGTAACAGTTTGTGAGTAACTTGGAACTTCTGGCTTGGTGTATAAGTACACCGTCTAGTTACTGTATTTTGATTCACTGTACTATTTTATCTGCCATACTGTTTAAATGCATGTTTTTAAATGCATACTCTTTTATAATGTATTATTCCGTTTTGTTCCGATATGTTCAGTTCCGATATGTCTTGATCTGATTGATATATTGTTTCGTTTTGTTCCGTCATGTTCAGTTTCGATGTGACTTGTCCGGATTAATATTGTACCATTTTGTTCCGTCCTGTTCAGTTCCGATATGTCTTGATCTGATTGATGTATTGTTTTCTTTTGTTCCGTCATGTTCAGTTCCGATATGACTTGTCCTGATTGATATCGTTTCGTTTTGTTCCGTCCTGTTCAGTTCCGATATGTCTTGATCTGATTGATGTATTGTTTTGTTTTGTTCCGTCCTGTTCAGTTCCGATATGTCTTGATCTGATTGATGTATGGTTTGTTTTGTTCCGTCATGTTCAGTTCCGATATGACTTGTCCTGATTGATATCGTTTCGTTTTGTTCCGTCCTGTTCAGTTTCGATATGTCTTGATCTGATTGATGTATTGTTTTGTTTTGTTCCGTCATGTTCAGTTCCGATATGACTTGTCCTGATTGATATCGTTTCGTTTTGTTCCGTCATGTTCAGTTTAGATATGTCTTCTTCTGATTGATGTATTGCTCTGCTTTGTTCCGTTATGATCCGTCCTGTTATGCCTCTGTCCTTGATTATGCCTGTGACTTGAACTGGTGTTTTGTTCCGTCTGATCCCGTTATGTACCGTCCGTTAATAATCTGTCTGTCTTGATTGATATATGGTCCAGTTCCGTTATGATCTGTCCGAATTCTTGACTTGGTATATAAGTTACTGCATAGATACTGTATTTTGATGCACTGTATGGTTTTAAAAGTTATACTATCTGAATGCATGTTTTTAAATGCAAACTTTTATACTGTAGTGTACGCGACATGATTTTGTCCCGTCCTACTATTGTTTTGTTCAGTCTGTCTTGTTCCGTGTCTTGTTCCGTGTTATGGTCTATCTGATTTTGTTCTGCTATGATGTGTCTGACTCTGGGTACCATTCTGATTATGAGCGGTCTGGCATAAGTAGGCTTGATTACGCGCCTAACTGATATATTATTGTTATGCCCTGTTATGTTCCGCCCAGTACTGATCTGTTCTAATATTTGAATTAATTGCCTATACTCTCGTTGATATATTGGCATCATGCACTGTTCCGTCTGTTCTGATTTGTTGTTTCATTTAGTTCAGTCCTGTTTTATTCTACTGAAACTGCATTTAAAGTAGATTTATAAAACTGTTATTTCAGAAACAACTGAACTACCCTTGTGCTTTGTAAACAAGAAATGGTTTTGAAACCCTTGACAGGGAACCTGTGTTACTCATTGGGCTTTTCGAAGCTCACCCCATTCCCTAACATTTTTTAGGAATAATATCTGTTGGATCTGATGGCACTGATCTGTGGAGACTGGATTATTGAGGAATGAATCTATTTAATCAGGTGAGTGATGTACTACGACTGACTTGACTGATATGTACTGAATATAGATATGGCTCATGGATTTAAACGGTACTCTAGAGATTATAGTTCTGCTCTGTTGTTATACGTTGAATTATAAAAATGCTCTGAGGTTAGAATTGTTAGTTGTTGGATTTTAGACTTGCTCTGTGTGATACATATCCTACGGTGGATACATAAGTTACATTCCCTTGACAAAAAGTTTTTAAATTCCGCTGCATCTGACCCTACAGTCGGAGTGCAATTCACTGAAAAGTTCAGAAATTGCCTTCGGTTGGTCGCGTGGCGGCTGACTGGCATCACGTCCTCGACATCCGCGTAGGGTGGGGTTCGGGATGTGACAAAACTGGAGTCCGATTCGAGACGGATTCTACTAATGAAAGTGATAAGATGACATGTGTAATAATGAAAGCAGGTTTTACCCACATTGTTATGCATACCGACGTGTTTGAAATATACGTTTTACTTGAAGAAGTACATGTTTTAAGTTCATATACTTATTTGACAAGATACGTGTTTAACTTGAATACTTAAATGTTTTCAAGCTTTGTGACGAGATACGTGTTTGGCTTGAGTACTTTAAATGTTTCAAGCTATCTGTTTTAAGGAATGCATATATTCTGTGTTCGAAGTATACGAGCAATTGGTGGTGATTATTTTATAAAACAATCATGTGCTAAACCACTACTAATTGAAACCCCATGACAAATACTGGAATTACTTACAAGCTTAGATTAGCTTACCCAGATTTTATTCAGACCCCCCTTTTAGGTGATTGACGGTAGACTGGTTACGAGGATGTTGATGATGAGTCTAGCCATTTTGGGAAGATATGTTTAAGTAGTTTCTGATGGGAAACCTTATGAACTATGATAGTACATTTTGTATTAGTAGACAGTGTAAGAATATGTATTAAGCCCCTCGGGGCAGTGGATATGTAATGTTTATAAAGTCTTTGAGTTTTAGTTATGCTCTAAATGTGTAATCATGTATACCGCAATGTGAAGAGCGGCAGTACCGAGCGGATGTGCGTTAATTAAAAATATGAAAAGAAAGAAAAAGTTTTTCATGCTTCCACAAAACACAGGGTCGCACTGCCGTCCGATACTGCTGCTTATGTGAGCCTTCGCCCTAAGGTCCCCGGGCCTAAGGGTGGCGGTCACAATTCGGGAATCCACACAGGGTGGGTTTCGGGTCGTGACAGGTCGAACCCCGTTGGTCTGGTCACCGAAAATGGTCGCTGGAGATCGACGACACCGACAAGGGTGATCAGAACCCTCGCTCGAGACTTAAGGAAGAATAACAGTGTTGGGTTGGGTCGGATTGGGTTCTGTAATATCCCGATCCGAGATACCGGGTCATATGGCACGCATTACGAGACAATGAAAAAGTTGTGTAAAGGTTTTTACACTAAAGAGAAAAGTTAATTAATTAAATAATTAATTAATGTAAAATATTGAATATATTTAATTGTTAAAAATTAAATATAAATAAACACACATATACACACATTATGGTGTATTGTGTGTGTATATTATGAAATGTGTAAAAATATGTATATATATAAATACATGTATACAAGGGAGGATATATATATGTATAAATTACATACATATATGAACATAGAGTGAACAGTGCTTGTGTGTGTGTGTGTGTCGGCTAGTGTGCGTTTCTTCACATATAAGTGTGTGTATTATATTATATGTATATATATATGAAATATCTTGTAAAAAACCAAGAGAAAGCTGAATGGGAAAAGCAAAATTTAATTTGTGTAAGAGAAATTTATGAGAAGTCAAGAATAGGGGCTGGGACGTGTAGAGAGAGAGAGAGAGGGAGAGAGAGAGAGAAGGGTCAGTTGCCTTCTTTTAAAAGCCAAGCATGCCTTTCATGCTTACACCTTAAGAAAGCAAACTGAATAAGAAAGGAGACTGAGGAGAATAGAAGGGAATCAGAGCAAGAAGAAGAAGAAAACAGTGACAAAAGGTGAGAAGTTCGAAAGTTCATAAAATTCTCTCTCTAAAATTTCTCCATGTATAATCTGTTTTTAAGCTTTTATATTGTACATATGACATGAAAAACATGTTTAGATCAGTTTAAGAATGGAATTTTAGCTTTTAAACACTTAGAGACGTGAAACCCAGTTAAGGCAGCCATTGAAGACCTTGCCCATGGCAGGTCTGAATCGACTTCCTCAAAGCTTGATTTGGCTTATCAAGGCTTAAAGTAGACATTATGAGCATGTTAAAAATACTTAGCCGCGAACCAAAAATCATAAGAAATGGACCCCATATGGTGACTTGCAGGTTACGGGTTTGGGAACCCAACCCCTAAACTCTGTGTTAAATCCATTTTCACGAATGGGGAATGAAACCTCATGAATAGAGGATCAAAACAAACCAAAATTCCATGAAAAACCATCAAGAAATAAGCGTTAACCATGGAGTTACAGTTCTGGTTATCATGGCTTAAACCGAGTGTTTAAGCCATATTCGAAGCCTCAAATGAATGCTAAGATGATCGGATTGTGTCTTAGGAATAATTTGGGACCAAAACAGGGGAGGTTGGCTGAGTAGAAATGCACGAAATAGGAAGAAATGGATTCGGAAATTAGGGTTTTCAGAGGGGGTCGACGTGGGGAAGAAGAAGACGGGTCAACTCGGTGTAAATAGAGACTGAGTCGACTCGGACAGGTGGCAGCCTCTGGGCTTGCCACCGATTAAATGCAACGACGCCGTTTTGAGTGTCGGTTTAAATTAAATGAGACCTAGGGCTGACGTCATCATGACGTCAGCCACATGTAATAAACCAGATAGACCGGTTAGGTTACCACTGAACCAGGCCGGTTCACTTATATTTTAACTGAACCCTTTGGTTTTTCTAAATTAATTAAAATAAAATAAACCAAGACTTTTGGTTATTACGGATTGACCCCTGGGCTTTAGAAAAATATATTGAGGCCCAACTGAGGGAAAATTTATGCATTTAGACCCCTGGAAAAATAATTAAATAATTAAATAATTAATTTAATTATTTAATAAATAAGGTTAAATTACTATTTTGCCCTTGTGGCATAAATAGAGCAAACGAAGTCCAAATTAAACATATGAATAGTATAATTTTACTATTTTGGACATTCTGAGATCAATGGTAGGGTCCGTTTTATGAGACGGGGCCCGAAAAAATAAATACACGTAAAGGGTAAAGGACTAAAATACCCCTGACCCAAACTTTACAAGTTATTAGTGTATTCTTACTATCTTGGACCTTCTGAGTCCAATGGTGAGGTCTACAACACGAAACGGGGTCCCGAAAAATAAAGACACGTAAAGGGGTAAAAAGACCAAAATACCCCTGGTACCCCTAAAGCTAAAATGAAATCAGAGAAGGTCTAAATTGACTTTCCTTGACATCCCGGACTCAATAATGGAGTCCAAATTACGAAACGAAGTACAGAAAAATATGACACGTAAAACAGTAAATGACCATTTTGTCCTTTTACATATAACAGTCCAAATTAAATGTTAGGAAAGCCTAAACCGAATTTCTTCGACACTCCGGACTCAATGGTAGAGTCTATTCGACCAAAAGAAATGTCTAAAATAAAAAGACATAAAATTTGATGAATAGCATCTCTTAGATGACTATGAACTGAAATGATGCCAAAGTACTAATACTAAGGCAAGTACGAGAAACGAAATGCAAAAAGACACGACACGTAAACATGTCAAATAAATAACTTTAAAATAAAGTTAATGGAACTCCCAGAAGAGTATAAATTGAAATAAATTCAATTTCTAACACTTTAAATTATGTCATAGGTTACAAGTACGAGTTAAATTAAGTACATATGAAATTGTGAAATCGTTTTAGGATCTAATACGGTTTAAGCATAAGTTAAGGAATATCGAAATGACATTACAATGAATGTGAAGTTGATGAGGTGTTTATGAATTGTTCTTAGGAACTACAAGGAAAGTGGGAAAGTGCATTTTAGCACTAACCCTAAAGAATCAAGGTGAGTAACCCTGTGTTTGAATTGGAGATTTAACTCCATGGATTTGAAAAAGTCTTAAGTTCAAAGATGTGAAATATTTGAAGTTTCAAATTCAGTATTTACATGATGCAGCTTTTAAATTGTACTGTTTTATAACTCTATATGACATGCTCAGTGATTGGTATTTATCATAGTTTTCTTAAAACATATTTCAGCATGTCTAAAGTTTTAAATGCCAAATTATGTTAAATATCCTGAATTTGATAGTTACAAGTATTTGAAGTCCGATTGTAGAAACTATACATTTCATGTTTTTAAATATTCATGAAAGTATCGATTGAAGAAGTTATATGATAAATGTTTTACAAGATAAACGGTACTAAGTACCACCCCATGTGACGTTGAAATCCTTGGGGATTCAACAGTAAATGCCCGGTAGCAGGATCTAATCCCCCAGGCAAATGAGATCGACAGTATTGGCAGTAAAATGGGAGTCTGGTTCGAAACAGATTCCACCTAATTAAAGAGAAAAGATAACAAAGTGATTTTGGAAATGAAAGCAGGTTTTACCCTCATTTTCAAATACATATTGATGTGATTTAAAGTTATATACTTTATCTGATGAAGTACGAGTTTTGCTTGGATACCTTAAATGTTTCCAAGTTATTTGAAATGCATATGTTTGAGTTATATACTCTATTTGACGAAGTACGAGTTTAGCTTGAATACTTTAAATGTTTCAAAGCCATTTGAAATGCATATGTTTTGAGTTATATACTCTATTTATCGAAGTACGAGTTTTGCTTGAATATCTCAAATGTTTTCAAGCCATTTGAAATGCATATGTTTTGAGTTATATACTCTATTTGACGAAGTACGAGCTTAGCTTGAATACTTTAAATGTTTCAAAGCTATTTATTTGAAATGCATATGTTCCGAGTTATACACTCCATTTGACAAGTATAAGTATAGCTTGAATACTTAAAATGTTTCAAAGCTATTGTTTTAAGAATGCATGTACTTTGTATTCTAAATTGTATAAGCAATTGGCAGTGAATGTTTTACAACTCTTATGTACTAAAAACCACTGCTAATTGGAAACCCCATGACGAACACTGGAATTGCTCACAAGCTTAGATTAGCTTACCCGGACTTTGTTCGGACCCCCCTTTCAGGTGATGCAGCAGACAGGGTCTTAAGGACAACGACGATGAGTCTAGCTATTTTTGGAAGAATGTGTTTAAGTAGTTTCTTTTGAAGAACCTATGAACATTAGTAGTACGTTTTGTATTAATAAACAAGTAAGAATATGTAATAAGCCCTCAGGGCAACTGAATATGTATTATATTAATGTATGAAGTTTTTAAGTTTTAGTTATACTCTGAATGTGTAACCATGTATGCTATGTAAGGAAACAGCAGTATCGGACGGATGTGCCTATTTTTAAAAATGAGAAAAGAAAAGAAAAAGTTTTTCACGCTTCCGCAACCATGTGTGGCACATCTATTCGATACCGCTGCAGATGCGAGCCTTGTCTCGGGGCCTTCGGGTCTCGGAGCGGCGGTCGCGATCTGAAAATTTGCAGAGGGTGGGTTTCGGGTCGTGACAGGTTCAGTGCGGGACCCGCCCGTCATATATAAGGTTTAAATGAAACTACGTCATTTTGGAAAGTTTGGGTTTTAAATTTAAAAATGAAACTACATCGTTTGATATTAGTTCTTTTAAATTTAAATATACAAACAAGTCTGTTTGGTTGCAGGGGTAGGGAATCTGATTCGATACCCGTAGTTAGAACTGGGATAATCTATCCTTGTTTTGCCTCCTTGTCCATTGTTTGGCAGGCGAATTATGGGAAAAATAAAGGGGAGCTGCAACTCCCCAAGTTTGATCCCCCAACCTCTCACTTACCTAAACCCTAAAACCAAGCCTCTGACCACTGTGCCACCATGGCACATATGACATAATATTAACTAAATAAATATATAATATGAAATTAAATAATTAATTTAACTAATTTAATTTAATTATTATAAATTGTCCTGTTACCCAAATAAATTAAACGAGTATTTTAACTATTTTGGGAATTTTGGACCCAATTGAGGGGTCCATTTTACGAGATGGGATCCCAAAAAATTAAGATACATAAAATATAAAATTATCATTTTACCTCTAGTGATGCCCGAAGCCAAATGAAAGTCCGAGAGAGTCTAAATTGATTTTTTTCGACGTTCTGGACCCAACGGTGAGGCCCATATTATCAAACGAGGTACTGAAAAATAAGACACATGAAAATACAAACGTATTAAATTACGCTTAATAGTCCGATTTAACAGAAATAAAACCCAACCTAGGAAATTAGGATTCATCCGGTCTAAAAGTAAGTTAAGAACACCAAGTAAGTGGTAATGTAAATGAAATGTGAAATAGATAATTTTTCATAAATTGTTCTTAGGAACTACAAGGGAAAAGGGAAGGCACACCAGTAGTGCCAATTCCGAGGACAAAGGTGAGTAATCCTGTACTTTGAAGTGGAGATCTAACTCTATGAATTCTGAATAAGTTTAAGTTCAAAATTTTTAAAGTATTTTAAATTCAAATTCTGTAACACCCCGACCTAATTTGCTAATTATTAATTAGACACAACATAAAGAATAATTGAGAAAACTAATCGTAAATTTCTAAATGGTCACGATAGAGTGAAAAATAATTTAATACGTCAAGAGGGGGGCTTAATTTAGCCATTTTAGCCTTATTTTAACACTATTGAAACTCGAATTAGCTAATTGCAGAAAATACAAGAAAATAATAATTGACACGGGGCATGGGACAATGAAGCTAACCTAAATGGGGAGTGACTGAAAGAAACTGTTTCATAAAATGAGCAATAGAAAAGAAAATATTAAGGCAATAGCCAAAATGGAAATCTACGATAGCTGTAATGACATGGAAAATTTTTTTTTTATTTACTTGTTTTTATTTTTATCACTATTGTTATTATTATTATTATTAATTAAAATGTGTATATTATTATTATGGAAAATGCATGGTGTATGTATGTGTGGGATATTTGAGATATATATATATATGTGTAGACTAATGTATATACATGTGTATGTGAATATGTATATGTATATCTATGGCAGTGCATGGGTGCCCTGGAAGAGTGCAACAGACCGTGGGTGAGTGTGTGTAGTGTCGGTTGAGTGTGTGTGATGAGTGGTATATATATATATATATATATATATATAGGTATATAGGGCAGCTTTGCATTTAATGCAAAGCTGCAATGGGGGAAAGGCAGGGTGGCTGAGCAGGGTGAGAGAAGTCAAGGAAAGGGGCTGTGGTGTGAGAGACGTGTGGGAGTGGAAGTGATAGGCTATATTGTTGGTCTCGGTTGGGAGAAGAGAAGGAAAGAAAAGCAGAAGCGAGAGAGAGAAAGAGAGTTCTGGAAGGGAGTCTTGGAGCTTGAATCGAGTTTGGAACCATAAGGTGAAAGAGGTGCACGGCTAGAGAGAGAAACCCAAGAAAAACCGTGAGTAACCCATTCTGTTTTGATTTTTTTAAAAGCATGATAATTACTTTAATGTATGTGATCTTAGAGAGCATATTGTAGGGTTTATTTTGCAAAAAGAATGAAAGAAAATGGTTAAGAAACGAGATAGAAAACTCTAGTTGTAGGTCTCGGGTATAAGAAGTGGGTCTTGACATTTTATGCGTAAAGCTTGGTTTAAATGGGAGTAAAATAATCCTCTTAGGTGCAGAAAACAAAAGGAAACTGTTTGGGCCAAAAACAGTAAAAGAATAAGCGTAGAAATAGAAAAGAAAAGTTGGCCGGAAGATTCGGCCATAGACCTTTGAGCCCTATTTCGTGAAGATCTAGTGGCTAAGATGCAAAACCGACCTTAGGAAAGATATCTACATGAAAAACTCTAGAGAACGGCGTTTTTAAAACCTTGAAAAGTCGCCGAAAAAATCTCGCCGGCGCTGGAGAAGGCTCCAGAACCCTACCGGAGGCTCACCGGAAAAACGGGGAAGAAAGGGGACTGTTCGGGTCCGGGTCCGGGTTCGGTACGGGTTCGGGTGGTCCGCCCCTGCCACGTGTCGTTCTGTGGTTTTAAATTAAAAACTAAATGGGCTGTTTGGTTACAAGGTTAAGAAATTAAAAAAATTTAAATTGAAACAGGAACAGGGATATCCTATCCCTGTTCTGGTATGATCCCTGTTTGGTTATCCGAATATGGGATAAGGGTTTTCAAAATTACAGGATTGCCCCTAGACTTTGTGGAAATTAAACTTTGACCCAGGACTTTGGGAATTTACAAACTGACCCCCCAACTGTTGGTTATTATAGTTTGACCCTCATGAATAAAATATTAATAAATTATTAATTAAATTAATTAATTAATTAGTTAATTAAATTAATTTAATTAATTAAATATTCTAAAATAATCTGGAGTCCAAATGGGACAAGTCATTAGTGTATTTTGACTATCTCGACCATTCTGAGATCAATGGTGAGATCCGTTTTACGAGACAGGGTCCCAAAAAATAAAAGACCCGTAGTAACCTTTAAAATTATCAAAATGCCCCTGAATTGAAATACAGTCAAACGAACTCCGAATTAAGTAAACAAATAGTGAAACTTTATTATCTCGAGCATTCCGGACTCAACCGTGGAGTCCTGATTTATGAAAAGAGGTCATGAAATGTAAGGACCCGTGAAAAGTGCAAAATGACTATTTTGCCCTTTTAAACCCCGATGTCCGAATTGAGTTCTACGATAACCTAAACTTATTTTCTTCGACGTCCTAGACTCAAAGGCAGAGTTTAATTTAGCAGAATAGAAACCTATGAATTAAAGACATAAAATTCGATGAATAGCATAAATTCAAATGACAATAGACTGAGTTGTAATTTATGCTTTTAGGGACACTGACAGGACAGGAAAGGGAGATCTGACCTCCTACATTCTCATTGACCAGTTTAGTTGCATATCGTGCACGATCTTCTAGGGTTGAGACTGACCCGACAGGTATGGTGTTTTGCTAATGTTAGAAATGAAGTTAAGTTAGGAATGTTCTGTGAATGACTGGAATGACTTATGTGTTTATGTGGAATGTGTTTACTTGATGATTTGGAGTTGGTTGTTCACATGCTTACATGTTACTTGTAATTTATGAAAATTTAGTGAATGATGAACGTGAATCATGACATGTGTTTAAGTTGATTATATGAGATATGCTTGCACGTGGAATTAGCTGGTGATTTATGTATTATTGTCTCAAGCATGCTATATTGTGGAAACCATGTTTCATTGAGATTGCATTGGCATATTGGCATATGGAGAATCCTTTGAGAACATGGCGTGGGTTGAGCACGTGGTGCTATGCATTATGAAGGTGTAGATCCTGTGGTGAAAAACCCAAAATTGGCCATTGCATTGGTACTCCGTGCCATCGAGGAGTACCCGTAAACGAGACATGGGTGTGGCATAGAGTTGTGCATGGGTGCGTCATGCATACCACTCATATATTACTGCGATGCTTTGAATGTCATTTAGATATAAATGTACACTTTGCACATGCCACGCCTTAGCTTTATTTCTTGCATTAGCACTTCATCATACCAAGTAGTTGAGCTGACCCATTCGTGGGCAACATTTTTCAGATGAGGATCCTCCAGCCACTTGAGACTCTGTGATACCCTGATAGGGTGAAGCACATGGCATATTTTTGGTCCATGGGACTTATATTTTGTAATGTAAGGGCTTAAGCCCAAGTGACCTATGAACAATACAGTTGTGAGATGTACTTTATGTTATTTCATGTATTGATGGGAATGGATGCTTGTTTAGTGGATTTATTTACATTAGTCCTTTTATTTATTTTATTTTCTGTCTCGTCAGTCGCGCCTCGGGTTTGTAGAAATTCGGGGCGTGACAATAGCCAAACAAGGCATAAGCCCAAAATAGGATGAAAAATGCCAAAATGTGAGGCCAAGGGGATTTGAACCCTTGACCAAGTGAGGGAAGTAATTTCATCTAAAAATTTTACCAAGTTGGTTGCCAGCACTTTTGTGCTTAATTATACAACAAAATATATATAAACTCAAATTAACCAAGCCCACCTCCCAAATTGGCCAATGGTCATTCATGCAACACCTCATCCCACATCATCCTATGTTTCAGCCCTCATCATCATGCTTGCCCTAGCTATCATCATCACAGCTGCACACCATGATGTGCATGCATAGATAAATGTATAGGTATGCAATTATATATGTAAGCCTTACCATTTTTGAAACACACCAAGTGTGAGTATGCTGTGTATTCAGACGTGTGTGTGTGAGAGAGAGAGACCAACAGTGTGTGGGTGTGAGTGATTGTGGGAAAGAGAGAGAGAGAGAGAGGTAGAGAGAGAGAGAGACCTTGTGTGTGTATATAAGTGTGTGTGTGTGTGTGTGTGTGTGCATACATGGTGTGTGTGTGTGTCTCACATAGAAGTGCACAAGGGAGGAGAAGTACACGACTGAACCTGAGTCAACAACTGAAGACCCCATATTGAGCCTAGGAGAATAAAGAGGTCTGATCTAAGGTATAAGGCACCCAAAACTTTAAAAGTTCCCTTTTATTTTCTTTCTCTGTTTCAATTTTAATTGGCATCTAAACTGCATGCATGTATTAGACTGACACTAAGGGACGGTTTTTAAGCAATTTGGGAGAGCCTAGGAAGCTCGAAATGCATAACCCATTGGAGACGCCATTGACAGACCTCCAATGGTGCAGGTATGAAACAACCATCATAGAATTTATTCTTGACACTCAGAACCTCAAACCAACCTTATAAGCATTCAAAATCCCCAAACCGCGACCTAGAAACACTAAGGAAATCCTAGAAAATCGAAGTTGCAGGTCACGGGTCCTCGATCCAATTCCATTTACAGAGCTTTAAATTATGTTTTTGGAATGAGTACTGAACCCCCATGACATGACGGTCACTGTGGGCCAAACCTCACAAGTTTTGGGCCAAAGATGACTATGAAAGACCGAGTTGCAAGTTTGGCTATCAAACCTTTAACCAAACTGTTGAGCTCACCTTGAGCTCTCAAATGAATGCCAAGATGTTGGCCTGACCCCTAGAAACTCGCATCACCCAAAAGCAGAGGGAATCAGCACTTGAAAATCCACGAAATTGAAAAAAATTGAAAACTGGAATTAGGGCTACAGTGCGGGGTAGAAAGGGGGAAGAAGATGAACAGTACAGGGTTGGGTCATGGACCAGATTTTGGGTCGGGCCCCGACCCAACTGTGAATGGTTTAAACCTCTTAATTGAAATACGCCGTTTCGAGCATTTTGTTTGAAATTAAATTCAGATTGTTTGGTTATGAATGTAAGAAATTGAAAATTGAATCAGGGATTGGACCATACCGTGGATAAGGGATATAACAGGGCTATGTCAATCCAGTTCTCTGGCCTAGCTTGAACCGGCTAGTTCACCATATATCTGGTCCGGTCTAGGGTTTAAGTTATTAAACCCACTGGTTCAAAGATTTAATGAAAATAAATAAACCAAAACTTTATTTATTTATAGTTTGACCTCAAACGCTTTGAAAAATTCTGTTTTGGCCTAACTTTTGAGAATTTAATTCAAATGGACCCCTGAAAAATAATAAAATAATTTATTTAATTATTTTATTAAATAGAATAAAATGACAATTTTACCCTTGGACACTAAATAAGTCAAACGAAGCCAAAATAAAATAAATAAATAGTATGTTTTAACTATTTCAGGCATTTCGGACTCAACGGTGAAGTCCGATTCGTGAAATCAAGCCCCGAAAAATAGAGACACGTAAATGATAAATGACTGTATTGCCTCTAATGATACCTAGGGTCAATTAAACATAAAAGATAGTCTATTTTAATTATATCGGACACTCTGGACTCACCGGTGGACTCCGTACTAGCAAACAAAGTACCAAAAAACATGACGCATAGAAGTGAAAAATTACCAAAATTCCCCTAGTACGGTAAGAAGCCCAAATAAAGTCCAAATTGGATGAAATTGATACCGATGGAAGCCCAAATAATTATGAACTCACATATGTGACTAAATAATGATTCGGGGTCAGAATATCATAAAATATGAAATGACCAAAATACCCTTAAATATGGAAAATGCAAAGTAAAGGCTGAATAAATTAGAAAAGAAGGCCAATCTGATATAAAGCATAATTAAGGGGCTGAATAAGACTTCGGAACAGTCAAAGTATAAAATAAGAAATGACCGAGTGTCCCGATTATCAAAGCGGATACTTAATAAAGCCCAAAATACTTAGAAATTTACATATAAGATATGTGAAATATTCTGAGGACCGCGATAAGGTCCGGGGCAAGAATAATGAAATTACCATTTTGCCCTTAGGGGAACCCGAAGCCAAATAAGAAGCCGCGAAGGCCTAGATTTATTTTCCTGGACGTTCCGAACTCAACGGTGGAGTTCGTTTAACCAAATAAAATACTCTGAAGGCCGATGTAATAAATTTAGCAACCTTAAGAATATAATTAAATAATACCGAGAGGGTTAAAATAAATCACGAACGTTAACATCGACCTTAAATAATTGAGATGAGTTAATAACAATTAAATTTATGATTTATAGGAACCTCCAAAGGGAAGGAGAAGGAGACTTGAATTTGTAAAACTACTGAAAGCTATTTTTGAGGTAAGTAACTCCTATGCTTTACTATTTGTTATTCCTAGCCAGTCACATTTATCTTCACATGTTGCCAAATTTGTACTCTATCACTACCGACTGAACTTGACTTCTTTGATTGATGCCAATCGAATTTTAATTATTTGTTCATGCCTATACTTCGAATTTGACTTGCTTGCCCATATCATTTTGTGATCTTGACTTGTTGATACTTGAGCATATTGGTAACATCATGTATACCGTGCCATGATCTTGTGATATATCTCATTGATGGAAATCTTGTTGATCCACACACTTATGTCTCGTTGAATGAGGTTTTGGCTATTTCACATGATTGCATATCCTGTGTGGAAATTAATTGATCATGATATTCGATATGAGCCCGGGGGTTGTGCTCAGTCACAACGGCCCATTTATTCCTAGTTGCAGGGAAGACCCTTTGGGGTCTGTTGTGTCCTTCGGGACCTGTAGTAAAAGAGCTCTTGCGCTGTTCAATAAGCCCGAGGAACTGAGGCAAATCTGAATATGCGTGTTTTGGGGGTATGCCGAGCCCCGTTTTGTTTACGCATCTGTTTTGTTAGAACTCGATGACGACGTTTTTGCATTGTTGGATGATCATATTTTTACCTCGTGAATGATCATATTATTGCAATCATATTATACTTTACTCGATGATGATATATCTTTGGTACTCATTGGAGGATCATGTTCTATGAAAGCATGTTGTACTTTTGATTGGCTAACGTTTTGCATGTGGTAGCAATTCATCATGATAGGCTAGATCCCAATTTTGATTGACTTTGTCGTTGCCTCTTGTATCATATTATGGGATATGCCTCTATTTGGACCCTCGGGTCATTATTGTTGTACCTCAGTGACTAGTTATATTTATACAGGATATCTTTTCTTGGCTATCTGTTATCTCTTTCTTGTATCATTTTTGTGAACTTACCCTAACCCATGGAAAAGTTAGGAAATTACTTACTGGGCTTTGTTAGCACACCCCTCTCTTATTTTTTTCAAGACAACTGGAAGTAGGAGGACCCTCAAGCACTCCGGAGGTTTAGACGCCTGCTAGCCACTAGTAGCTCTTTTTGGCGAGTTTTGTATTAAGTTAAATACTGAAAGGTCTTAATATCTCTCATGTCACCACGATCCTGTCAGTTTGTGTTTTTGGAGGATCTGTACTTAAAAACACTTATGTTTTTTTGGCATGTATTAAATAACGACCTGACATGCTACTAGATATATTAATGATTATAAAATGTTTTGTTAAAACCTTACTTAGTATTTCAGATCCTTTTGACGAGGAACGGCCCACAGGCCGTAGACCCGGTCACGAACCCCTAATCCGCATAGGGTGGGTTTTGGGTTGTGATAAATTCCATATTTATATGATTCCTGATTCAAGTATTACTGCTTCTTTTTTTTGAAAAATCTATTGTGACATGCTAGTTAGCTTGTTTATATTGCTGACTTTCTGTAAATTTATATTCCAGCATGTCTACATTAAATACAAAATTTTATTAAATGTCTCTCTAAAAATAAATGTCTTTTATGGTATGTTTTAAATATCTTTGTTCATCGTGGTTAAATATTCTGAAGCTTATGTGTTAAATGTTATATTCCAAGTATTTGAAGACCCTGTCATATTTTTATTGCTCCTGAAAAGCATTTATTGAAAAAGTCATATTTTAAATGTTCTTGAAAAGCATCTATTTGAAAAAACCATATTTCAAATGCTCATGAAAAGCATCTATTTGAAGAAGTCATATTTCAAATGCTCATGAAAAGCATCTATTTGAAAAAGTCATATTTCAAATGCTCATGAGAAGCATCTATTTGAAGAAGTCATGTTTTAAATGCTTTTAAAAAGCAACTACTAGGAGGTCATGTTTTAATGCTTTTAAATAGCATATATTTGTAAAAAACTATTTTTACATGCCTCTTGTTTGTGAATTAGTAATATAAGATAATCGTGCATAAGCACTACAAGTTCGTGAGGCCCTTCAGGACTCACATACGAGTAAAATGCCTGTTAGAAGGTTTATCCCCCAGGCATGAGATATCTGCACGAGAAGTAAAACTAAAGTTTGATTCGAAACAGTTTCTTCTGTTAAAAAGTGAAAAGATGTTATGTCACGACCCGAAACCCACCCTATGCAGATCTCAAATCGCGACTGCCACCCTCAGGCCTGGGGACCTTAGGGCGAAGGCTCACATAAGCAATGGTATTGAATAGATGTGCGACACGTGTTTTGCAGAAGCGTGAAAAACTTTTTCTTTTCTTTTCTTATTTTTAAATTACGCACATCCGTCCGGTACTGCCACTCTTTATATAGCATACATGATTTACCATTCAGAGTATAACTAAAAGCTTAAAGACTTTATAAACAATACATGTTTAACTGCCCCGTGGGGCTTATACATAACAAGGTACCACTTTACTAATACAAGATTTCATACTTAAAGTTCGTAGTGCTAGACAAAAACTACTTGAACATAACTTCCAAAAATGGCAGATTCATCGTCAACGTCCTCAAAATCAGTCTGCCGTCAATCACCTGAAAGGGGGGTCCGAATAAAAATTTGGG
Source organism: Nyssa sinensis (assembly GCA_008638375.1). Classification (NCBI taxonomy): domain Eukaryota; kingdom Viridiplantae; phylum Streptophyta; class Magnoliopsida; order Cornales; family Nyssaceae; genus Nyssa; species Nyssa sinensis. The sequence continues at coordinate 9,342,267 of CM018042.1, read as the reverse complement.
TAAGCTAATCTAAGCTTGTGAGTAATTCCAGTATTCGTCATGGGGTTTCAATTGGCAATGGTTTAGTATATGAGAGTTTATAAAACAATCACCACCAATTGTTCATATACTTTGAACACAGAATATATGCATTCCTTAAATCATATAGCTTTGAACAATTTAAAGTATTCAAGCTTAACATGTACTTCTTCACATAGAGTGTATAAACTTCAAAACACGTATATATGCATCGTAAAAATGAGGATAAAACCTACTTCCATTTCCAAAAGCATTACTTCAAAACATATAAACATGCATAGGAAAATGGGGGTTAAAACTTGCTTCCATTTCCAAAATCATTTGTCATATTTTCTCTTTAATTAGGTAAAATCTGTTTCAAACCAGACTCCCGTTTTACTACCAATGTTATTGATCTCATTTGCCTAGGGGATTAGATCCTACTACCGGGCACTCATTCGAATCTCAATTGAATCCCGAAGGATTTCAACATCATAAGTGGTACTTAAGTACCATTTATCTTATAAAACACTTGTCACATGGTTTTTTCAATAGGTACTTTTCATGAGTATCTAAAACATGAAATGTATAACTTCTATAATAGAACCTCAAATACTTGTAATAATCAAATTCAGAATATTTAAAGAAATTTGCATTTCATCGCGACATGCTAACATTCCCAAGAAAATAGCTGAATTTAAAAACATTTAACAAGCATGTCATAACGGAATAAATTTAAAACAGGAATTGTAATAAAACTGAATTTGATATTCAAATGCTTCACATAACTTGAACTTTAAAACTTCTTCAAATATTTGGAGTTAAATCTCCACTTCAAACATAGGGTTACTCACCTTATACTCTTGGGTTGGCTCACTAAGGTGCCTTCCCTTTGTCCTTCCTTAACCTATCATAATTTATGAAAGTCGCATAAATCTCATAGTCACTAATCAACTTAAAATCTTACCCATGTCTAGACTGTGCAAGACTAAATTCTTAAATCAGTCTAACTTATAGTTGTATCATAGTCTAGTCATTTATGTACTTAATGATAATGATATTACCTGCAACGTAATTTAGCTAGTGTCTCGGTGTTCTCACGTTCTTCTTCCTCTTTTTCTTCCTTAAGTTTTGCCTCAACAAGTCTCCTTGTTGCAGCTTCATGCATAAGTCATCCCATGGGGACAATAGGGGCTCTATAGATAAAGGGTCGGACCGAGGCGATTTCAGTTGTTTTAGCTATCCTTATGTGCCTCTGGATTACCTTTTGTTTCCATAAGAGCTCGTCCATGAAACCCTGTTGCTTTTTATCCATATGGTTTGTCACGACCCGAAACCCACCCTTTGCGGATCTCGCATCGCGACCGCCACCCTCAGGCCTAAGGACCCTTAGGCGAAGGCTCGCATCTGCAGCGGTATCGAATAGATGTGTTTCAAGTGGTTGCGGAATCGTGAAAAACTTTTTTCTTTTCTTTCTTATTTAAAATTTGCACATCCGTCCGGTACTGCCGCTCTTCACATTTCGGTATACATGTATAATCATACATTCAGAGCATATCTAAAAACTTAAAGACTTTATAATATTACATATCACTGCCCTGAGGGCTTAATACCTATTTTGTACTGTTTACTACTACAGGAGTTCGTACTAAAAATTCACATGGCTTCATAAGGAAACTACTTAAGTACAACTTCCCAAAATGGCAGATCCATCGTCTTCGTCTTCAAATCAAAAACTACCTTTTGCCATTTACCTGAAAGGGGGATCCGAACTAAAGTTCGGGTAAGCTAATCTAAGCTTGTGAGTAATTTCTGCATTCGTCATGGGGTTTTCAACTGGTAGTGGTTTATCACTTGAGAGATTATAAAATACTCACTACCAATTGTTCGTACAATTTAGAGCACAGGATATATGCATTCTCAAAACGGATGGCTTGAAACATTTAAAACATTCAAGCTATGCTTATACTTATGAACTTCAAAACATATAACACAACATGTCATCCTTAAATAGAGTATATAAAACTCGAAACATATGCATTTCATAAAACAGATAGCTTTGAAATAATTAAGGTGTTCAAGCTAAACTCGTACCTCTTTAATAAAGTATATAAACTTTAAAACACATAGATATGTATTTTGAAAATGAGGGTAAAACCTGCTTTCATTTTCAAAATCACTTTGTCATCTTTTCTCTTTAATTAGGTGGAATCTGTTTCGAACCAGACTCCCGTTTTACTGCAATGCTACAATGGAGATATCTCATTTGCCTGGGGGATTAGATCCTGCTACCGGGCATTTGACAATCAATTGAGTTCGTATGTAACCCAAGATCTTGTCTGGTGCTTAAGCATCGTTATCTTGTAAAACTTTTATCACATGACTTCTTTAATAGATACGTTCATGAGTATATAAAACATGAAATGTATAATTTCTACAATAGGACTTCAAATACTTGTAACAATCAAATTCAGAATATTAAACAAGATTTGTATTTTAACCTAGAAATGCGGAGAACATATTTTTAAGAAAACTGTAAAGGAAACATTTACTGAGCATGTCACAATAAGGTTTATAAGAACAGAAATAATTTAAAACTGAAATCATGCAATATACTGAATTTGAAACTTCAAACACTTCATATCTTTGAACTTAAAACCTTTTCAAATCCATGGAGTTAAATCTCCACTTCAAACACAGGGTTACTCACCTCGGTCCTTTAGGGTTAGTGCTAAAGTGCGCTTTCCCACTTCCTCCGTAATTCCTACGAACAATTCATAAACAGTCTCATTAACTTCACATTCACTGCAATATCATCTATCGTTGTTTCTTAACTTATGCTTCAATCGTATTTCATCCTAACCGATTTAACTCATACTCCTAACCAACGACACAATTTATTATGTTAGAAATTTAATTCATTTCAACCTATACTCTTCTAGTAGCTCCATTAACTTTGATTTGAAGTTATTTACTTCACATGTTAACGCGTCGTGTCTTTTCATACTTTATTTCTTCATACTTGCCTTAGTTTAATACTTCGACAATACTTTAGTCTTTAGTCATCAAACAGATGCTATTCATCAAATTTTATGTCTTTTTATTTTAGACACTTCTTTTGGTCGAATAGACTCTATCATTGAGTCCAGAGCATCGAAGGAAGTCGGTTTAGGCTTTCTTAGAATTTAATTCGGACTTTTATATGTAAAAGGACAAAATGGTCATTTACCGTTTTACGTGTCACATTTTTCGTACTTCATTTCATAATTTGGACTCCATTTGAGTCCGGAAATGTCAAAGAAAGTCGATTTAGACCTTCTCTGGTTTCATTTTGGCTTTAGGGGTACCAGGGGTATTTTGGTCATTTTACCCCTTTACGTGTCTTTATTTTCTGGGACCCCGTCTCATGTCGTGGACCTCACCATTGGACTCAGAAGGTCCAAGATAGTAAGAATACACTAATAACTTGTTAATTTTGGGTCAAGGGGTATTTTAGTCATTTACCCCTTTACGTGTCTTTATTTTTCGGGACCCCGTCTCACAAAATGGACCCTTGCCATTAGCTTCGGAATGCCCAAAATAGTAATAATTCACTATTCATATGTCTGATTTGGACTTTATTTGATCAAGTTTTGAATTAGGGGCATAATAGTCATTTTACTTTATTTATTAAATAATTAAATTAATTATTTGATTATTTTCCAGGGGTCAAATTGAATAAATTTTCCCCCAGTTAGGCCACAGTAGGATTTCTTAGAAAGTTTGGGGTCAATCCGTAAATAAGGAAAGTATTGGTTTATAATTTTTAAATTAAACTAAAAACCAGTGGGTTCAGTTAAGATATAAGTGAACCGGTCCGGTTCAGTTGCAAACCAACCAGTCTGGTCAGTTCTTAACATAATGCTGACGTCATGATGACGTCAGCCTTAATGTTTTAAAACATTAACAAAACGTCACCGTTTAAATAAACCCAATAATCTGTTGGATCCGGATTTAACCCAGACCCGTAACCGAATCCGACCCGACCCGAACAGTGTCGTCTCCCCTATGAGGGTCGACACTGTTCATCTCAAACCCTAAAATTTTTTAGTGGTATTTCATGCAATTTTACAACTCCATTTTTCCTGTTTTCTTTTCCAATCAATTCCTAACATCTTAAGACATGTTTCTATATTGTTTTTGGGACTCGAATTCAGCTCAATGACTCGATTTAAATCGCGATAATCCGAGTTGTAACTTGTTGGTTCATGCTTGTTTCTTCACCATTTTTAGAATGGTTTGGTTCTATGTGACCCTCAAGGTATGGGGATTCAGTTTTCATTCACAATGGTAGGTTTAACAATGAGTTTTTGGGTTTGGGTTTTTGGAACCCGTACCTACAACTCGCTTTCTCATGGTCATTTCTTTACAATTTTGATCGCGGTCAGGTGTTTTGGGGATGTTTGTAGGGTCTACTAGAAGTCTTGATAGGCCAAATTGGGTTTGGGGAAGCTTGATTCAGTTTCATCATTTTGGGTATTGCATTTCAGTAAAATTTTCTACCCCCCTGTAACCTCCGTTTTCTCCCTCAATTTTCCATGATTTTAAACCATTTTTCTTGCAAAATGAAGCTCATTCTACATAGATTAAGACCCTATGTTTTCATGCTAAAATATGAACGAAATCGAATTAAATTTTGGTTGGGAATATACCTGTTTAAGCGGACTATTCCCAATTTCTTTCTCCTTCTTCGGTTTCCAACTTCCTCTTCTTGCTTCAGCTTTCTTCTTCTTCTTCCAGAACTCTCTCTCTCTCTCTCTCTCTCTCTCTCTCTCTCTCTCTCTCTCTCTCTCTTTTGTTTGTGATTAGTGGCTAAGAACCGTGTGTATCCAAGTGTATATAACCTATATGTATATAATTTAATGGCCATCACCCTCATTCCCATACTCCATCTCAATCACAGCCATACCCATCACTTTTCTGAATTTGGGCCATGCTTCCTTTCATTTCACTATACCTTCCCCACCTACTTGAATATATAATATACATACTTAGTACATCATCCCCTTACCTCCATGTCTCCATGCATATATATATATATATATATATATATATTATACCCACAACCGTCCCACATATATATTATTTTATTTTTATTTTATTTTTCCTATATTCAAGTATTACATGTATATAATTATACATATATAAATACTTACACATGCTTGGTCACATAATACACTTTTAGGTGTATATAATCAATTTCATAAACTTAATTAATTAATTATTTTAAATTAATTAATTGTTTTCTTTAAGTGTAGATATCTCTATACTTATTTTTCATAACCTCGAAATGCGTGCCCTATGACTCGGTATTTTTGGGTCGAGGTATTACATGGTTTACTTGTATTTTAACCTAAAACATAATTTAATGTGTTAGGAATAAATTTCATTTTAAACTATACTCTTCTGGTAGTTCCATAAATTTTTAATTTAATTTATTTACTTCACATGTTTTTGTGTCATGTCTTCTCGTATCTTATTTCCTCGTACTTGCCTCAGTTTAGTACTTTGGCAATATTTCAATTTATAGCTATCTGACATATGCTATTTATCAAATTTTATGTTCTTTTATTTTAGACATTTCTTTTGGTCGAATAGACTCTACCATTGAGTCTGGAACGTCGAAAAAAGTCAGTTTAGGCTTTCCTAGAATTTAATTCGGACTTTTGTATGAAAAGGGCAAAATGGTCATTTTACCTATTTACGTGTCATATTTTTCCGTACTTCGTTTCTTAATTTGGACTCCACCATTGAGTTTGGAATGTCGAAGAAAGTCAATTTAGACCTTCTCTAGTTTCAATTTGGCTTTAGGGGTACTAGGGGTAATTTGGTCATTTTACCCATTTACGTGTCTTTATTTTTTGGGACCCCTTTCACAAAACAGACCTTACCATTGGCTTCAGAATATTCAAAATAGCTAAAATACACTATTTACATGTTTAATTTGGACGTCATTTGCTTCATTTATGATCTAGGGGTAAAATAGTAATTTTATTTTATTTATTAAATAATTAAATTAATTATTTAATTATTTTTCTAGGGGTATAATTGCATAAAATTTCCCTCACTTGGGCCACAGTAGAATTTCCTAGAAACTCTGGGGTCAATTCGTAAATAGGAAAATGTTTGGTTTATTTATTTTAATTAAAATAGAAAACCAGTGGGTTCAGCTCAAACCTAAGTGAACCAGTCCGATCTCCCATTGAACCAATCGGTCTGGTTAGTTTTATACGTGATGCTGACATCATAATGACGTCAACCCTAATGTTTTTATTTAAAAACATAACACCTCAAAACGACACCGTCTAACTTAACCCTTTTGTGCGATGGGTCGGGTTCCAACCCAAACCCGATTTGGCCCAAAACCCAAACCGTTACTATTCATCTTCTTCTTCCCTTCTTCCCCTACGTTGCCCTAGTTGCAGGTTTCTTTTCTTTTCAATTTCGTGCATTTTTACTCAACCAATCTCCATTGTTTTGATTTCAAATTGTTCCTAAGGTATAACTAATCAGTTTAGCATTCGTTTTGGAGTTCAAAATGAACTCATTGCTTCAGCTTAAGCCTCGATAACTCAGACCTATAAGTCAACGGTTCATGCTCATTTCTTGATTATTTTTCATGAGGTTGGGCTTGTTTTGTTCCTCAGTTCAAGGGGTTTCATTCCCCATTCTTAAATATTGATTTAACATTGAGTTTAAAGGATTGGGTTTCAAACCCGTAACCTGTAACTCAATTTTTGGGGGTCGATTCTTGAGCTTTGTGATCGCATACTAGGGTTTTTAGAGTGTGTAGGGTCTAGTTGGGGTCTTGGTAAGCCAAAACTGGTTTGGTAAAAGTTGGTTCAGACCTGCTTGAGCAAGGTCCTTTAATGGCCGTAGCTTCTGGGTTTCCATTTCTTAGGTGTTTTCAAGACCAATTTTCATGCTTGATACACTTCTAAACATATATTAAACATCCTACATATATAAACTAGTCAAAACAGTTTATATTCATGCTTAAATCTTAGAGAGAGAAAATGATAAAATTTCACATTTCTCACCTTTTTGTTGTGATTTTGATCTCCTTCACTTTCTGATTTTCTTTACTTCTTCCTCCTTAAGCTTCTTGGCTCATTTCTGATTCTCTTTCTTAAGAAGCAAGCATGCTTTGCATGCTTTGCTTTTAAAGGGTTTCCACTGACCCTTCTCTCTCCTCTCTCTCTCTCTCTCTCTACACGACCTCAGCCTACTCCAGTCCCCATTTTCGGCTTTCTATCCCATCTTATAAATTTCTCTTTTCCTCTTTTTCAGTTTGCATTAATGGGGGAAGGGATATTTGTAACATATATGTATATTATATATATACACACACTAACTTACATGTGAACACACACACACACACAGCCGACACATACCACACACACCACTGTTCACACTTTACATATTTACATATATATATATATATATATACATATATTTATTTCATTTATATACATACTTGCATACATACTTGATCGCATATACATACATACAATACACCTTTCATGTGTGTAAATGTGTGCTACAATATTTAATGGTAATAAATATTTATATTTCATATATTTACTTAATTAATTAATTAATTATTTAATTAATTAATTATTCTCTTGAGTGTAAAAATTTTTACACTCATTTTTCCTTAACCTCGTAATACGTGTCCTATGATCCAGTATTTTTTGGGTCGGGATATTACATGTTACACTCGAAAATGGTAGAAGGTTTAACCCTCATTTTTCTAAATGTAATTATGTGTTTTGATTTCATGAACAAAAGATTCATGTTTCACAAGAAATGGTAGAAGGTTTTCGAACCCCCATTTACATGAGAAGGATTTTTAAAGAAATGGCCCAATTTTAAAATAACAAAGGGTTATGCCCTCTTATTTATAAGAAAAAAGGATTTTTATTCATCTTATTAAGAAGTAAATGATTTAAACTCTTTTGGTCACAATTGGCCACCTTATACATGTTTACAAGTTTGCCATTACATATTGCATGCTTCACTCGAATACTTAAAATGCTTCATGTTACGTGTTTTGAAGATTCTTATACTTTGTATACGTGAAATATCTATTTTACTCTAATGCTTTAAAATGCTTCGTGTTACGTGTTTTTGAAGTTTCCTATGTCTTATATTTAAAGAAATACGTCCCTAGCCTGAATGCCTTAAACGCTTCATGCTATCGATTTTAAGAAATAATATATTTTGTATATGAAGTATGCGAGCAATTGATAGTGAATATTTTTATAAACTCTCTTATAACTAACCCACTACCAATTGAAAACCCATGACAAGGTACTGGAATTACTCACGAACTTTTCATAAAGCTCACATGGATTTGTTACCCATGACTCTTTCAAGTGAAGAAGATGGTTGGGAGCCTTGCACGTACTGAGGAAGGGTGTGGAGAGCTCCATATATAACTTAGCAAAACTTTTGGGAATATTAAGACCCATAGTCGGTCAACTTTTGAAGTAATGTAATTTTGGATAATCGTGTAATTAAGTCCTTAGGGATAAATGGACATGTAATATGTATGACTTTAAAGAATTTTAGTAAGCTCTACATGTATGTTATTTGTACCGATCTGAAGAGTGGTAGTTCCGAGAGGATGTGCGGAGAAAAGAAAAAAGTTTTTCACGCTTCTGCAACTGTAATCCTGGCCACACCACCATCCGATACCGCTGTTTCTTGTCCACCGGCCAGCCCCCGGGCCGAAGGGATGCGGTCGCATCCCCTTAATCCGCACATGGTGGGTTTTGGGTCGTAACAAGTTCTATACTAAAAGGTCTATATTCATTTAGAAATAAAATACATCATAACCAAGTTTATAATTAAATCAAAGCACAAGAGTTTAACGAATAATATCAAATTTATTTTCAGTAGGTCTTAGTTCAATCATAGTTAAAATTCAATAAATCAATATCATAGTTCAATCATAGTCTTAGTTCAATAAATGAATATCATAGTTCAATAACATAGTCTGATAAACAAAATCATAGTTCAACAGTCGATATCATAGTTCGATCATAGTCATAGTTCAATAAATCAATATCATAGTTCGATAGTTCAGAGTTCAGTCATGGTTCGAATTCGATATTCACAATGTTTCAAGTCCATAAATTCCCTGTTCTATGGCCAACAAATTAGAATCTCGTTGACTGAGATCGATATTCAATGAAACTAGTTCGATAACACCGTTCTGTGTGGCTCGCCACCAATATACCCCGTGGTTAGGGTTTGATGAAGTCACAATCTATTCGATAATGACCATACATAGAAGATTGGTCCATTCAAAACATTAGAATCATATCCAAAATCAATAATCATCAATCATAAGTTCAGTTATCCAAACAAGAGTTTTATATCTAGTATTTAGTCAAAACAATTCAAAGATTGGTAAGAAACCATATAGTATTTTGAGTATCTCACGAAACATTTTCTTGAATCAAAAAGAAGATAATATAGATATCGGTGAATCATTCAAAACATAAATTGGGTACAATGTATTTATTATCAAAAGTCATAAGGGAAAAGACAATATATCGATAAATCATTCAAAATAATATTAGGTCAAAGGCATCTATCATCAAAGTCAGAATGGAATTCAATATTTATATCTATAATAAAATCCTCCTTAACATGGCATGAAATACTCACTTGAAAGTCCAAAAATCTTATGCCCAAAATCCTTTTTTTAGTCGAAGGTCCCTGTAACATAATTCAATATCTTATTACATACTTGTTTAAAATGTTACGTAATTAAATCGCTAACTTGGAGCTCTTTATATTCCAATTTCACTCTTCTGGTAGCCTCATTAAGCCTTAAGGACGTATTGGTCATTTTTCAGTTTGTTACCAGGTCTCATTTTCCTCAAAAGGGCGTCATTGTTATGTTCGAATTGTCAAAGATAATCGGTTTAGGCTTTTTCGGATCTAAATTTTCATATCTATAACTTATATTAAGCCTAGGGGCATTTTTGTAATTTTACACTTTTACGTGTTATATTTTTCTGTGCTTCGCTTACTAAAATGGACTTTAACGTTGAGTCCCGAATGTCAAAGAAATTTAGACTAGGCCTTCTCTGACTTTTAACTGGCTTTATGTCATTAAGGGCATAGTGGTAATTTTTTACATTTCACGTGTCTATATTTTTGGGATTTCATTTCGTAAAATGGTGCCTGTCATTGGGTCCAGAACGTCGAAAAATGTTAGGATGGACACCCCTTTTATTTTATTTGGTCATACTTGGTATTTAATTAAATTACTCTAATTAATTTAATTAATTAATCAATTACATAAAATATATTTATTATATTAAATAATTACACAAGGTGGTTAGTGGCATATTGGTAGCCACTGAGCCCTAGGCTCCCCACGCTCAATTAGTCCTGGGTTTGAATCCCTCTGGAAGTGTTCTTTTACAATTCTTTTACTCTCTTTTTTTCCTCCCCAAAACAATGCAGCTTCAACTAACCCAAACCGCGCCTAGGCAGATTCCCACCCGACTCGAATCCAGTTCTAGACCCGACCCGAGCTATAGTGCCCTTTCTTCCTCATTTTTTCGACGAGGTTTTCGGTCACCCCCTCCAACGACGATGACCGAAATCTAGGAAAATTTAATTTTTTTCTCGCGATTTTTCGCCTAATTTCGATTCGTTTCTTCACCCACATCTACTTAAAACATCACTAGGTAGTTTTAAGACTGCTTTTAATCGAAAGAATCCGATCAAACCGACGGATTCCCCAAAACCTGACTTTCTGATCAACTTGAATATCTCGCGCATTACTAGGCCAATTTGGTCCATTTTTGTTTTGTTTTTCATGATTCACAAAGGGCTACACATTCATAGTCCCAAAGGTAAGTAACATCTGTTTGCCAAGGAACCCGATTATCACCCTAAACCTGCAACTGCCTCTTAAACCACCCTCGTTTGATTTCACTTGCTATTTCTTCCATTTTCTCTCTAGATTAATTCCCCGTTGCCAAATGCAGTTTGGTTTAAGTTTGTTCAGACCTAGTTTCTGAGGTCCAACAATGGCAGTATTTGTAACACCCCACCCCAACTAAGAGACATTAAATCACTAAATATTAACTAGTGACCGAGACTTTAAGTAATGAGGTCAGTTTCGAATCCCGACACGTGAGCTTTCAGTAAAAGTCCCGGGAAACCAGGACGTCTGTACTTCACTTTCGTTGTAATTACTAACTTTTTCTTAATTCCGGTAAATTTATATACCTTCATGTCAACCGTCAATATTTGACTACGATTATAAAATATGAATGTTATGTCCAATTAACAAGGAAATATAAAACGAAACATACAAAAATATATATATAATAATATTTAAATGAAAAGAAGTATATATATATATATATATATATATACACACACACACACACACTTGCATGTAACCTAAGATAAATTTATATATGAAATAACGTACAAGTATACATATACGGCTGCTATTATATAACTATAACTAAAGAAATGAAAATGAAATTGTTGAAGAAATTTAAAAGACAATAGAATTTAGTGGATTCAGGAGGGAGAATTAGTGGCTGCACATAGTCATACAGCTATACTCCTTATAAAAAAAAAATTGATGATGACGGTCATGTGATGAAAGAGGGAGAAATGGCCATGCAACCGAGAGGTGTTCTTCATGCAAAGAATCAAGGCCAACAGGTGGCATTCTTCACCGACCTCAATGTCGGTTTGGAAGAGAAATAAAAGGTGAAGGAGAGATAGAGTGAGAGAGAGAATCAGTGGAGGGTATACAGATATATAGCTGTTCTCCATATGATAAAAGGGTGGTCGGCAGCCAAGTGGTGAAGGCAATGTGTTCTTCATGCAAAACTTGAGCCAATAGGTGGTAATATAACCCACCTCAAGTCAATTTAGGAGAGCTCTAAGAGGAGTGAGATATGTAGACGTGAAGGAGAGACCAAAAAGGAAGGAACTGAGGAGGAAATTCTGAGAAAACTGAAGGAAGAAAATCTTGGAAAAACAGTCGACAAAAATAGCTAAATTTTAATTGAAATTATGTTTAAATATGTTCTAATTTAAAGCATGCAAGTATAGAGTTTTAAATTACATAGTATAAGCTTTATTTTGCAAAAATTATGGCTGAAAATCGTGTAGAATCAAGTGAGAAAATCCAAAATTCAGATTTAACAATAATTTGAAATTGTTAGTGCAGGTCTGATTTAAAGTGAACCAAACCTAGATTGGTGTATTGGAACCTGATCTAGACCGTCCCAAAGTTTTAAAAATGTTAGACCGCGACTTTAGAACCCAAAAATGAACCCACAGACATGAGTTGCAGGTTTTGGCCATAAATCTAACCCTTATTTTTAGACCCCTAAACCTACTTTTGAAGATAGGATCATAAACCCCATGAAAAATGGATCATCCCAGAAGAAACCTCATGAAATTTGACTCAAAAACAAGTTAGTAATGCCCAGTTGCAGGTCTGAGTATCATCTTCCAAATCACAACCTTGAGCCCAAACTGGAACTCCAAATCAATGCTAAACCGTTCCTTGATGCTTTAGAAGTGGTTTAGAATCAATAGAAGAGAGTTTTAGTGGTGGGAAATTCATGAAATTGGAAAATTTGGTTTACAAAAATTAGGGTTACAATGAGGGAAGTTGGGGAAGACGATCTATAGTGTCGGGTCAAATGGGTTGGGCCGGATCTGGATTCAGGTCGGGGCCCGACTCGTCGCACCAAAGGTTTAAGTGTGACGACGTTGTGTGGAGTAATGTTATAATTTTAAAATATTAGGGCTGACGTCAGCATTACATGTTAAACCTGGCCAAACAGGTTGGTTCAATAAAACTTTAGACTAGTTCACTTAAAATGGAAATAAACCCATTGGTCTAGACCGAAAGTTAAGGAAATTGTGTTTTGACCCCCCAGAAATTCTGGGAAATTATACTGTTGCCCAAATAGAAAATAATTTGAATATTTGATTAATATATTAAATAAGAAAATTATGAAATTGCCCCAAGTTCTAAAACCAGTCAAACGAAGTCCAAAAAAAGTAAACAAATAGTGCATTTTAACTATTTTGGACGTTCCGGACTCAACGGTAGGGTCCGTTTTATGAGAGAGGACTCCGAAAAATAAGACACGTTAAAATGTAAATTTACCAATTTGCCCCTAACATGTCCAAAAGTCAAATGGAAGTCTGAGAAAGTCTAAATTGTCTTTTTTCGACGTTTTAGATTCAACGGTGAGGTCCGTATTTTGAAATGAAGTACAAAAATTTATGACAAGTAAACATGTGAAGTTAAGAAAGCAACCCTAAAAGTTAATGAAGGTACCAGAAGAATATACGTTAAGAAAATAACGCTTACGATAAAACGTTAGGATTTAATACGATCTAAGCATAAATTAAGAGCATCGATAGGAGATATTTGAAGTTCATTTGAAGATAATAGATTATTTATGAATTGTTCTTAGGAACTACAGAGGGGAAAGGAAAAGGCATCGCAGTAGGACCCAGCTTAGAAGTATAAGGTGAGTAACCCTGTATTTGAAGTGGAGATTTAACTTCATGTATTTGAAGAAGTTTTGAGTTCAAGTTATGTGAAGCATTTGAATATCAAATTCAGTCTTTATATGATTTCCGTTTTAAAATATATTCTGTTATGACATGCTCCGTAAATGTTTTTTTTATACAGTTCCTTTCTTAGAAATATTTAGCATGTCTGAGTAAAATGTCAATTTCCTTAAATATTCTGAATTTAATTATTCCAAGTATTTGAAGTTCTATTGCAAAAGTTATATATTACATGTTTTAAATACTCAAGAAAAGTATCTATTTGAAGAAGCCATGTGATAAATGTTTTACAAGATAAATGGTGCATAAGCACCACATTCGACGTTGATATTCTTCAGAATTCAACTATGACACGAAGAAATGCCCGGTAGCAGGATCTAATCCCCCAGGCAACGAGATATCTCCATTGTAGAAGTAAAACGGGAGTCTGGTTCGAAACAGATTCCACCTAAATCAAAACGAAAAGATGACAAATGTTTTTCAAAAATGGAAGCAGGTTTTTACCCCCATTTTCACTATGCATGTTTATATCTTTTGAAGTAACGCTTTTGAAAATGGAAGTAGGTTTTTACCCCCATTTTCACTATGCATGTTTATATCTTTGAAGTAACGCTTTTGAGAATGGAAGCAGGTTTTTACCCCCATTTTTATTATGTATGTTTATATGTTTTGAAAGTGTAAATACCCTATTTGAAGAAATGTATGTTTAGCTTGAATACTTTAAATGTTTCATAACTATCTGTTTTAAGAATGCATATATTCTATGTTCTAAATGTACGAGCAATTGGTAGTGAATATTTTATAAACTCTCATGTGCTAAACCACTGCCAATTGAAATCCCATGACAAATACAGGAATTACTCACAAGCTTAGATTAGCTTACCCAAATTTTTATCCGTCCCCTTTTCAAGTAATAGAAAGCAAGTTCGAGTTTTTGATGAAGAAAGTGTTTGATCTACCCTCATTTTTTGGAAGGGCATAGGAAGTTTATTGCAGGATTAGCTGATTTTGGGAAGCACCAAGACTAATAGTTAGTCGTTTTTGGTTATAGACAATATGTAAATGTTATGTAATTAAGTTTCGAAGGACAAATGATTATATATCGTGTATAAAACTTTAGAATTTTATTATGCTCTAAATGTATATTCAGGTGTACCGCTTGGAAGAGCGGTAGTATCAGACGGATATGCGAAAGATTTAAATAAGAAAAGAAAAGAAAAAAAATTTCACGCTTTCGCAACCACAAGCCGCACCGCCATCTGATATTGTTGCTTATGCAAGCCTTACCCTAAGGCCTCGGCCGAAGGGTGGCGGTCGCGATACGAGATCCGCACAAAGTGGGTTTCAGGTCGTGATAGTTTTCTTTGCATGCGTGAGTTCCAGACCCCTTTATACCCATTTTAAACGTCAAATTCTATCAAAATAAACACAAAAATTAATCAAGACTAAAACTAGTTGAACCCATACCTGTTTCGAGCCTTAACTCAATTTTCTCTCTCTTTGGTTACTCTCTCTCTCTCTCTCTCTACAAGTCTCTCTTTTGGGTTGTTGTAGTCCTTCAGCTCCTCATCTTTTCTCACTTTTGATAGTTATACATGTAGATTTAGCTCTCCTCCCCTTCTTCTTCTTCTTCTTCTTCTCTTCTCTCTCTCTCTCTCTCTCTCTCTCTCTTTAGCCAAAACACATAATAGGCTTATGAAATATACAACACATGCACACACGTGAGTTTGATTGTGCAAGGGTACACTCAAGCTCTGAATGCACATCATAAGGATTGTGCATTTAATCTTATTGGGTGATTGCTTAGTCCACTAGGGTGATGACACGTCACTCTTTTCAGAAAATTTTCCTACATTCTTTTACCTTATGTGTTTTTCTTAGGGTTATTATAGCATAAAAGTGCTAGTAGCCCAATGGTAACTTTTTGGTAACTCTTACTTGAAGTCTTGGTTTTAAGACTTGGCAACTCCATTTTCTACTCTTTTTGTTGTGTTGGTGGAGGATTCTATACTTTTATTTAATATTTTATTAATTCAATATACTTAATTTGTATATCTCTTAATTACTTGATGTATTTTACATTCATGAATATTTCTCTTTTATGTAGTTAAATTAATTGACATGATTAGTTATGATACTTGCTTAAACATTTAGGCTTAATATTTATGTATTTCTTTATTAATTTTGTCATTATTTTTCATATCCATTTCTTCTAACTTAATTCACTAAAGAATTATCATTGCGATATTATTGTCATGATCTAATTATACACTAATGTTCTCTTAAAGCTTACTAAGCATCCCTAATTATATAGTAATTAGGTCAGGGCGTTACATCTATACTTCGTAATTGTTTGGTTATGCTCAAAATGAATTATCTTTTTTCACATATAAGAAAAAGCATGACAGTATAGTTCAATTATTAAACAACCATTAATTCTTATGTTGATGCTTAGATTACGTCAAGCATATACATCATCAAAACTCTATTGCCAACAGACCGAAAGGGCCTCTTTGGGTGAAATGTGAAATGACTAAAATGCCCCAAGGTATGATATATTGTAGTAACTTTTCAAAAATGGCAAACTAACCCTATACAATCAAAGGTCTTAAAATGAGGTGTTTACACAAAGCAATTGTAATTGTAATTTTATTTGTTATTTATTTTTACATATATTCTTCATGAGTTATATCAGGTTTGCTTGATATTTAACCTAAAATAAGTTGGCGACTCGTTTGTGTATTTATGTACACTCCAAATCGAAAAGATGGTGTTCTTCTCCCACCTTGAAAGAGCGGACTTTTAAAAGCCAAAGTTGTCTGTCTTTCTCCAATGCATGCGCTCATAATATATATCTATACATAAATTTTTATATGTACATATATATATATATATATATATATATATATATATACTGTTGTTCGACTCGTTTGAACTAAATTTCTTCTAAGAGAAACTCAACATGGGACTTTTTCTTGGAAAGAAGATTAACTGAGCAACTAATAGATAGATCTTTTAGAGAGTTAATTTCTCTAGACTATGGATTTCTAATGAATTTAAATTTAACTATATGTCTTAGAGGTTTAGTGGTTATTCCTTCACTGTATGTGACAAAAGGATATAACAGACACATAAACGGGTTACCTAGGATTACTCTGTCAAACATGTTTTTAACTAAAACGAAGGGAGTTTTAAAGCAAACTTTATCCTGACACATGTGAGTTCAAGGTGTACCTGACGGAGTCAACACGCTCATTTACATAATCACCAAACATTTAGTAGGAACTCCTAGTTACATAATCGCTAGGATCCATGACCAGTTAAGTAGCCTTAAATGTCCAACCCTTAGTGATTTCAAATGGTATGCAGACGTCTTCTGCTCACGAGTCATGCTCAGAGACGACAGTGACTCACCATTTTGGACAAAAGAAGTTCATTAATAGTCTCCCTAGTCTTTTTGCCCATAAGATTAGAGAAGTCCTCAGTAAAGACACCAGAGTCATAGATTACCCTAGTTTGACATACGGTGATATCCTTTGCATAGTTCGCAAAGAAGGAATGCGGGTGTGCATCGATATGAAAATCAGTAATCAAGCCTCTAAAAACAAGAAACGAGCCAAGTACGAGCTTGAAAATTTCTGTGTTCAGTATGGCTTACCTTTCATTGCACTGTCAAAACGACGATCCCACAGTCACCACCACAATAGTCACCATAGGCACCATAAAAACTGTGATAGTCACCACCAAGGTCACCGTCACAGTCATAATCATAGGAAAGGCTACCACCAAAGTGAGCATAGTAACAAACAAACACGCAGTTACTACAAAACTAACCATAAGAAGAAAGTTTCACACATTCCTCACATTCGTACACACACACACGTGTGTATGTATATATCTATGTATGTGTGTGTATATATATATATATTAATATACAATTAACTTTGTATATTTATTTATTTTCATTCCACATATATATATCCATATATATACCTATATACATACTCGTGTGTGTACTTGGGTCTCACTCATCATGTGTAAGTCACGTGATGTATAATATGATTTTATAAGTTTTTCTTTTGTTTTCTCTAATACTTTATGTATTTATTTCGTATTTTTTTTTATTTTTCATAATTATTAAATAATATTTTTCTTTAATAATTCTTTAATATTTGATGTAATATTTTGTTTCATTCCTAAGCTAGTGATGTATTGATCACTTAACTGTCAGTCTCATCAACCTAGGTTAGGTCAAGTTGACCTAGGATTAGGTTTGATTTTGATCCTACTTTGGGTGATGGTTTAATTAGGATTATGATCCAATATAATTTAGGTCATGTTACTCCTTCGTGCTCAAAGAATTTAAAAATATTTTTTTATGAGTATAATTTTCAACATATTATTTCTAATTGTCTATTTTACTGAAAATAGGTATTATAACTTATCTCAATAATTAAAAACAATTTCAATAATCTAAACCAAACTCCACCTTAAAACAGTGCTCTTTCAAGACTAGTCTAAAAAAAACTGACTGCAATATAATTCTGCTTAATATCAAAACCTCACTTGGCTATTATTTAAATTTGACTAAAAAAATATATAATTGAACCATGATTCTCCAGTAAAATAAAATAAGAAAAAAATTGGAAAATTGCAAGCAGTCAATCTCTACTTGTGACATATAAGAAATTGACACGCACTCACTATCCGTGGAGTCGACCTCGTGGGATCACCACACCAACAAAGCGAAATTCCTTAAAACCCTAGTGACTCACACAGTACGGAAGGAGAGTGGCCGGATTCTCATGCGTTCATTCTATGCTCTCATTTCATCGCCAAATTCTTATCGTCACCCGTTAGTCTCTCGTTTCCTCAGCCTGCGCTTCTCCCACTTTTCATCCCTCAAAATCCAGCAATCGACGGCTACTCACACTATCACATCAATGGACGCTGCTGAAGAATCACTCCGCAGAGCTCTGGCCGAGAAGCAGTCGCGCATCGAAGCCCAGGGCAACGTCGTCCGTGAATTGAAGTCCTCCGGCACGGCTAAGCCGGAAATTGCTGCGGTCGTTGAAGCCTTAAACGCACTGAAACTTGAGAAGGCTTCAATTGAGAGCCAGCTCCAAGCCGTTGTTTCTGGGACCGGTGCCTCTAGTTCCGTCAACAGGGATTCATTTCGTCAGGCCGTCGTTAACACTCTCGAACGGCGTTTATTCTACATTCCGTCCTTCAAGATATATCGCGGTGTCGCTGGACTTTACGATTACGGGCCACCAGGTTGCGCCGTCAAGTCTAACGTTCTCGCTTTTTGGCGCCAGGTTAGTCCGCGTTCAACTTCCGGTTAGGCATACAGAACACACCTGGACTGGAGTTCGTTCTCTTTTCTTTTTTCTTTTAACGCTTTTATTATTTTATTGGTAAATCATCAGCAATAATCAAATTTTGATATCGCCAGTTTAGACAGAGAGGAGTGTGCTTCTTGTGATAACGAGGGCTGATGCCGCTGATCCGGGGTATCTCACTATCTCTTGAAAATATTGATCTTCATTGGATTTTTTGGGTGGGGTAGGCCAGCGGATAGGGGACTTGTGAATATATTTTTTTATCAGTATATATACTGCTTGGGCGGAGTCTAGGATGGCAATTTAACACTTGAGTATCCGCCAACCACGCCCAAGATATTTTCATTCATCAAGTTTGGGTTATAATAATACTTTTTAGTTCATACAAATTTGATTAAGTTATATATTTAAAAATAATAATAATATCATTTTAATTACTTATTAACATGAATATTTTTTATTTTTAATACATGTATCATTTTGTTTGGGCCACCAACCCTTGGCCTAGCACGAGGTTTAAACGGATTTGGATGAAGCTTTTTTTTTTTTGTGTGGCGAGGTTGGGTTCCATTCCTATCGCAGTAAATGAAGGCTTGAATTATCCTTAATCCTAATTTCAATTATAACTCTTTGAATTATGTTTTTATCCTTATTATAATTTTAATTTGATGTCTTCAGTAAGATTTTATCAATTTTTTAGAATATTATAACTCTTTGTATATTCTACAGTTTAAATCTCTGGCTCCGGCCCTATATATATATATATATATATATATATATATATATATATATATATATATCAACAATTTTGATGAAGGAACCAAGGTCCGATAATGACGAAGGGGTAGACTTACCAATGAATAGGAGATGTCCCTAATATCCGAGGCATAAAAGAATCATTTTCTGCGAGTCCTAAGACCACCACATTGGCTGATGGAGTGGGGGGCTTAAGGGCCTAAATTTTGAAAAACTCACATTTTCTCTTATTGTTTTGCCGAAATTCTTTAAAAATTAAGGACCCTCCAATTATTATTTTTTAATATTTTCATAAGACTTCGTCTCTTGAAGTAGCGCCAAGTAAATTGACTGCTTTGTTGTTAATTGGTTTGATAGATAAGAGTTAACAGCTGATTTATTGTGATATTTATTTTATTCAGTCTGTTTTTTGCAGCATTTTGTTCTTGAAGAGAACATGTTAGAAGTTGATTGCCCATGTGTGACGCCTGAGATTGTCCTGAAGGCTTCGGGTCATGTCGATAAGTTTACTGATCTTATGGTTAAGGATGAAAAGACTGGGACATGTTACCGAGCAGATCACTTGCTGAAGGATTTTTGTAAGGAGAAGCTTGAAAAGGACCTAAGTATGCCTGCTGAGAAGGCTGCAGAATTGAAACATGTTCTTGCAGTCTTGGATGATCTTTCTGCTGAAGAACTTGGTGCAAAGATCAAGGAGTACGGCATAACAGCGCCAGACACTAAGAATCCTCTGTCTGATCCCTATCCATTCAATCTAATGTTTCAGACATCAATAGGCCCATCTGGCTTGAGCCCCGGGTGTGTTAGATTTATCTGTTGTAATTTGTGTCTTATCGCAAATCCTTCTATTTGTTGCTATCGATATTCACATGGTTTGTTTAAATTTGACTAATCTCCTTGGAAAGTTAGTTCAATTGAAGCTTATTTTTTTCCTTGATACAAGTCTGTAAGGGATATTTGCTTGGCATTCTTCCAATTGCTGCTTGATTCACATATGGGTTCACATCTTTCATCTAATATGATGCAGGTATATGCGACCTGAAACTGCACAAGGCATATTTGTAAATTTTAAGGACTTGTACTATTATAATGGGAACAAGCTCCCCTTCGCTGCAGCTCAAATTGGTCAGGCTTTTAGAAATGAGGTGCTTTCTCTATCCTTAAAACTGAAAATTTTGTGCATGTGTCATTCTGTGAGAGTGTGATGTGCTGTGCTTGTATATGCGTGCACAGCTGTATATGGAGATTATTATATTGTTTTGTCACGAGCTGCTTTCTATTTTTGTATTCTCTTTTCCTGGTGTGTATGTAGCGAGATATTCTTGCTGTCCCGCCTTTCATGCTTTGCCAACTTGCATGTCCAATATTGTTGACAGTTGATTTTATTGGTTCTGTTTATACATTATATCTCTTATGGTTAAAGTTCTTCCTGTTTCTGCACACAAAAATGCATGTACACAAAATGTTCAAAAGGGAGGAAAGAAGGAAGAAGAGTTTAAATCTGACAATTAATTTTGTGTGTTCAGATATCCCCTCGACAAGGCCTTCTAAGAGTCCGTGAGTTCACTTTGGCAGAGATTGAGCACTTTGTTGATCCTGAGGACAAATCTCATCCAAAATATTCTGAAGTTGCAAACCTGGAATTCCTGATGTTTCCAAGGGAAGAACAAGTGTCAGGGCAATCAGCAAAGAGACTTCCTCTTGGTGGAGCTGTTTCCCGGGTTCGGTTTTCTTGACCTTGTTTTATCTTGTTTGCTCCTCTCTCTCCCCCGCCTCTCTCTCTCTCTCTCTCACACACACACAATATATAAATGTTGTCCAGGGCATTGTCAACAATGAAACACTTGCATACTTCATTGGGAGAGTATATCTATTTCTAACACGCCTGGGAATAGACACAGAACGTTTACAGTTTCAGACAGCACCTTGCAAATGAGATGGCCCACTATGCTGCAGACTGTTGGGATGCTGAAATTGAGTGTTCCTATGGTTGGATTGAGTGTGTTGGTATTGCTGATAGATCTGCATATGATTTGCGTGCTCACACGGTGAGTTTATTGATTTTTCAGTGGATTTTTATTCCAAGCCTGGAATGTGCTCAAGTTATGCCTTAATAACAATTGTTACAATGAGATGAAGCAGACACGGTTTCATTGGCGGACTTATTACCATTGTTTCCCGAAAGACAACTTATTGTATTTTGTGCTAAAATAGCTCTTTTATATGAACACCAATGGCCTGGCAATCGCCAATATTGCAGAAAAAGAAAGGCCTGTCACTACTATGAGATTGTGAACCAAAATTTTTTGAAGGATTTTTAGCAATATTATTGGAATTTCATGATCAAAGCAAAGAGCAAATCTTCCATGCTATAAGATATAAAAGTGACACTGCATGGTAACTGACTGTTGATGTTTTTTGCCATAAAACAGGAAAAAAGTGGTGTCCCTTTAGTAGCTCACGAGAAATTCTCAGAACCTAGAGAAGTGGAGGTAATTCATGTCATCACACTCTTTTCATTCTAGTTATAGTTATAAATGTTAGTGCTCAACTAATTGCGAGTGAATGATTTCAGAAACTGGTTATAGCTCCAGTGAAGAAGGAGTTGGGTCTTGCGTTCAAGGGAAACCAAAAGATGGTAGTTGAAGCTTTGGAGGTAATGATTCAAATAGTGATTGTTTAGCCCGGTCACAAATGCACAGGAAAAAAAATACTAAATGAAAGAATCTTTTTTTTTTTCTGGAAGGGGAAGAAGGGGGGGAATAGTTTTCATATGGTTCTATGAACCCTTGTGTTGAAGGTATGGTATGAATATTTCTCTCTGCCCAAGTCTTCTCTTTTATTCCTTGAAAGAAAGTTACGGTAAAGAATAAATATATTTAAAAAAAAAGAAGAAAAAATGGCATTTTGTCCATTCTAATGCTTGATTGACTGGGGGTAAAAGAACATAGAAATCTTGATAAGGAAATAATTTATTCACCATTTCCAAAAGAGATTGAGATGCCCAAAATTAAAAGATTTTCACTGCCTTGTCATCAAAACAATCAATGAAAAAGAAAGTGGTCTCTTAGCATGTTCTCGTTTGTTGCATAGCTCATTCTAGAATCTGGTAATCTTACCTGACATATTTTTCTTAGGCCATGGATGAGAAAGAAGCTATGGATATGAAGGCTACTTTGGAAGCGAAAGGAGAGGCGGAGTTCCATGTCTGCACTCTTGGGAAAGCCGTCACCATCAAGAAAAACATGGTCATGATCTCCAAGGAGAAGAAGAAGGAGCACCAAAGAGTTTTCACACCTTCAGTGATTGAGCCTTCTTTTGGCATTGGCCGGATAATATATTGTCTCTTCGAACACTCTTTCTACATGAGGCCAAGTAAAGCTGGGGATGAGCAGTTAAATGTGTTCTGTTTCTCCCCTCTAGTGGCGCCTATCAAATGCACGGTCTTTCCTCTTGTTCAGAATCAACAATATGAGGAAGTTTCCAGACTCATCTCCAGGTCACTGACTGCTGCTGGAATTTCACATAAGATTGATATTACAGGTAAGAAGCGTACACAACTATGACTAACCCTGTAGTGTTGTCATCTGTATGCCTTTAAAATTGGCGAACTGGTCACCTGAATATAACTTGTGGAGATTTGCAATGGTTGTGTTGTGACATGTCGAACTGATGACCCAAGTTCTACTGATTCCTCTACTATTTACAATTTTTTATTTTTTGGCTTCTTTTCATTATGTTAGTTAAATTGGCTTCATCTATATCAGTGCTCTTAACAAAATATTAAAGAATTACATGTTACTTCAAATGGTCAACCTAGGTTCATTAAAATGATTAAGAGGATTTCAGAATGTTATGCTTGCTAGATCTGTATGCATTCTGCAGTGAAAATGAATTCATTGCATATATATTAATTGTTTATATGTATGATTAACAGGTACCTCAATAGGGAAACGATATGCAAGAACAGATGAACTTGGAGTACCATTTGCCATCACAGTTGATTCAACATCGTCGGTAACAATACGGGAGAGGGATAGCAAGGATCAAATCCGTGTGAGTGTGGAAAAGGTGGCATCAGTTGTGAAGGAGGTGACTGATGGACAGAGCACATGGACGGATGTTTGGGAGATATACCCTCCCCATTCATCAGTGTCTGCAGATGAGTGACCTCAAATGATTGAAGTACTAAGATGAAATCATTTCCATTCTGAAACTTTGTTTTGTGCCAGAGGCTGTTTCTTCCAGAGGGACCAACTAATTTTTGTATACTGAAGGATTATTATTCTTCATTATGTTGTGTGGGTGAGTCCTAGTACCAACTCATCAACTTCATGTCCTCCGCTAGCTTACGTTGTTTTTTTGGTTAATAGTGCGTTACAATGTCATATGAGGTTTTTTTTTGGGTTTAAGAGTGCGTTACAATCTGTACAACTTGGTTAATTTTCCACCTATTTTTCATCTTCCGCCTAAATTGGTCCACTGTCACAATCTGTCTGCTAGAGGGCTTGCACGCTTTAATTGTAGAAAATAAAGCATACATAATTGGATTAGGCAACCAATTGTGACTCTAATTATGTTCAGATGCCGAAATGGACTTGCATATGAGCTTCTTAGAGTTTTTAACCCCACAATTGTACCTTTTAATCTCTAACTGAGGGAGCTTGAAACAAAATTCTGAAACCCAAGTGATTGACTAAAGAGTAATATTTTTACACAACTAAGCACAAGTACTCACATAAGTGTGGAGTCTATATGAGTGTTATGGGTGTGAATTTTACACTTACATGAGTAGGATTCACACCCATATGAGTAGTTGTGTGTTGCACAAATATTGTCTGATAAAACATTACTCCTTAAAATAAAAGTGTGTT
This sequence comes from Nyssa sinensis, assembly GCA_008638375.1. Lineage (NCBI taxonomy): Eukaryota > Viridiplantae > Streptophyta > Magnoliopsida > Cornales > Nyssaceae > Nyssa > Nyssa sinensis. The sequence continues at coordinate 9,317,669 of CM018042.1, read as the reverse complement.
TTCGAAGGTGTCATCTTAAAAAATGTCTATTTTTTTTTTTTTTATAAAAATAAGTGTAGAAGGTCTTCTCAAAATACATCTTTACTTCGTTTTCATAATTAAAAGGCCTCTTACATTAAAATAATACAAAGAAGGTAAGTTTAGTGTATAAAAGTTGAAAGGTATTTTCTGAAAAAATACATTTGTTGTAATTTAAAAAAAAAAATTAAAGGTGTTTTTTTAAAATATATTTTTATAATAAATTTGTCTCATGAGAAGAAATATTTTGAATTTGATAAATTTGTTTAAAAGTATTCGGGTTGAGAATAATAATTAAAAAAAATATAATTATTTAATTAAAAGCTCGAGGTTCTTGAGCCTTGCAACTAATGATTCGCTAAGTATCGATATCGGCTTGTTGGATTGATGGCCGAAATGCTTAAACAAATTAAGGAACCCATGTTCTGAGAGTTGCAGATTCACGTCCTGGGACCAAAAATCACCTATTATGCAACTTGGGACCCGTGTTAAAAACAAAAGAAGCCTTGTTCATATTTCATATGGAAAACGAAAATGTGGGACAAGTGGCGCTAGCTCTATCATACCAGGAAATATCCCCATAAATCACCTATTCTGCAACCTGGGACTCATGTTAAAAACACAAGAAGCCTTGTTCATATTTCATATGGAATACGAAAATGTGGTGGGACAAGTGGCGCGAGCTCTATCATATCCCCATTATCACAAAACGTAGGGATGATTGTGATACTTTGTGGGATCATGATCGTCTAATATGGCTTAGAACCACTTAATATGGACATGGGGAAGGCCAAACAGAGATCATGTTATGTGTGCTTAACTTTACTAACCTTTATAAATATTAGAATTAAAGAGTGGTTCGAGATCCTCCAGTTCAACCATAATTTATATATTTTTTAGCCGAGCCTATCCTAGCATAGTCTCAGGAGTAGTGATTGTTGCCTAGCTATGTACCCAAGAGAGATGTGAATTGGATATTTGGTAAATATTGATAATTTTTATAATTTTAAAATATAAATACAAGTAAAGTAAAAGTATGTAAAAATATTAAAAAAAGGAAACAAATACAAAGATTTTTACAAGATGTCCCACATAAATATGTAAAATAACAAAATAACCTTATTGATAAATTAATCAATTAAAATGCAAATAAAAAGAAATTAGAAAAGGCTAGCCCAATGTTTTTGAGTGTCCAAAATTCAAATATAATATCAGATTTGACAAATTGGGACCCAATGGTGGTCCCACCTAAATTAGTAAAACAACAATAATGTCCCTATAATTAAATTGAGTGATTAAATGTCTAATTAAGATCTGAAATGGGCATTTCCAAAATATTTGGACATCCTAAACCCAAATATGATATTCGATTAACCAAACTGGGACACGATGTTAGTCCCACATGAATGTACAGATTACGATAATGTCCTTGGGCATAGAACGAATATCTAAAAGAGTTAATAAAATACAAAGAAAACATCTTTAAGATTTTTGAACCTTCTAGATATGTTTTTATGGTCAATTTTGTGAGACAACATCTTGATAGATATGAAATTTGTCTAATAAAATTATGAAAAATGCTCTTATGGATTTAAAAGACATTCAAATGATATATGATTATTGGGATAGGGCCTCCTTAAAGTTTTTGAGGTTCAAGAATACATTTTTAATATCCGTTTAAGTAAACAAACATTCTGTACATAGGTTAATGTATGATTAACTCTAGAGAACTCATAAAATTGATATGAAACCTAAATACTAAGGGTCAAGGTGGCCTAGGGAATTGACTTAGAAATATATAAGATATCTTATGCATATTATGATAGACACAAGCATTGTTTTCTTATAGTCTGGTAATGACTAAGACTAGGACTATGCACTGATTAGCTAGTATTAAATACTTGTTATCGAATTTTTATAGTTTAGACTGATTGTGTGTGTTTTAATGTGGCCATCCTTAGTTATATGTGTACTATGAATGTGAATGGATATATTGATTGTGCATATCGTATGCATGAGCACAGTGATGATAAGATGATATTTGCTTATAGATATAGATTGTAGTGTAGACGTGTGTGGCACATTGGACGTAATTGATCATGGTAGACCACTTAGTATGTGATGCTGCACTTTTCGGCTCGCAATAAATCTGGGCTCCGTGACCTGTAGAACACTCAAAAGGGAGATCAGAAGACCACCGGATTGACTCTGATGCTTAAGTAAGTAAACGGAATTGAAAATACTGTATTGAAAGCCAAAGAATGAGCATAAAAATAAAGCGTACCTTTAGGGTTTAATTTATAGGTCGTGGCTTTCCTAAGTTGATTAGGATTTGGAGCCATGAAAGTAGGGATTTGATCACCGGAGATAGTAGTTTCCTTGTTGGATATTGCACCATAGATAGAGATGAACATGTATAGCAGTTTCCTTGTCGAAGACTATTTCTTTATTCCTTGCTCGGCAGCCTCTAAGGCGGTGACGAGCTCTGAAGTGTTGGTCTGGAGTCCTGTAATTAACTCCGTGATCCTTATCCGGATATGTATGTGCTCTGGAGGCATATGCTCGGCCACTTCCGATCTTTCAGCCTGTCCTAAATGTCCGAGCGCTTAACCACTAGTTGAGCGCGAGCTGAGTTAGCCGAGCGTGAGCTGGACTTATTGGCATTCGTGTCAAGTGCTGATTGGTCTTGCTTTTTTGTGGTATATCAGTTACTCCTCCCCCTCAAGTCCTAGTTTAATGTTAACAAGCAACTAGGGCTAGGCCTTTTTCGGAAGAGTCATGTATCCTGTCTGTTCGCCTTTCAAGGCGACTGTTGGTGCGTCATTTATTGCGCAGTCAGGAGATTGGGTTTTTTCAAGGCCATCATTGTACTGAACCGATGGTTGGGTTTCTCGAAGTCATCATTGTCCCGAACCGTCATGGCGTTTGGGCTTGGTGGGTCCCTTCTGATACTGCGCTTATAAATACAAGGAGAGATTTGAAATGACCTTTTCCCTGTCATTTTCACTGTGCCAGAAGATCTTGTTCGCCATTGTTGGTTTGTGCGACTTTGAAGAATACTGGTTGTCTGAGGCTCTGGTCTAGAACAGGTTCGACCGATCTTCCTCTTCTTTTGCTTCTTCCTCTTTAAGTTTGAGAGTAATGTCTACTCCTCTTGAATGTTCAAATGCTAGTGAGGGGATAGGAAATCCCTCAGAGATGGCTATGCCGCCTCATTTAGAGAATGTAGGTGGTCTTGTCGCCGAAGATGTTGGGGAGAGGTTTGTTGAGCCTCCCCACAGTCCTGAGACTAGGATAGTCGATGCCTTCATAGAGCCCCGAGACAGGGCTGGGGAGACCTCTGGCAGGTCTTCCCGTAGAGAAGAGGGCGAAAGTGCTGTTACCCAAAGCTTGTTGGACGAGTGGAGGGTGAAGTACAATTTCCCCTCAAATGTTACCTGCAGAGTACCAGGCCCAATGGATCGTCCCCATAATGTTGAAGCCGGGGAGATATGTGTTTATCTTGCCTGGTTTGAAATGGGTTTGCGACTTCCGTTGCTTGATTTGGTTAGGCAGTTCTTCTATTGGTACAAGCTCTGTCCTGCCGATCTTAATCTCAATAATTGGCAGCAACTTTTAGGGTTTGTAGTGTTAGGGCACAAAAATAATGTAGATGTGTCCATAGATCTAATCCGTAGTAATATGGATCTGAAGTATAAGAAGGCAGAAAGCCTTTTTTACATGTCTTTTGAGAAGGGGTTCCGACTTCTGTCCTTTGTTCCCACTTCTAATAAAACGTGGAAGAAGTGGTACTTCTTTGTTGGAGGAGGATGAGAGCGTGAAGACTTCCAAGATGATGTCTCGATATTCCCTCGTACCATGGGTCATAAGGGTGAGGCTTATTTCCTTAGGTTTGTTTTAGCTTTGTTATGCCTTCCAAACTGATAATCTGATATGCCATTTCTTGCTTATGTGCAGTCAGGAATGCTTGGAGGAGGTCTGAGTTTATTGACGAGCTCCAAGATCAGTACCGCGTGCTTCTTTCGACTTCCAACTGGGCTCACACTGTCATTGTCACCCCGGAGAACTTGATGGCCGCTCGTACTGATGAGCTTAAGAAAAGGCTGAAATCGAGATGGGCAGAGGCAGAGGCCCAAGTGGCGGGGGAGGCTTCCTCCCAAGTTGAGCCTGAGCCTCCTCTTCAAGTGAAAAGGAGGAGGTTGATTTCTTGTTCTCCCGAGCCACCTCCTACCGAAGCTGAGAAGGAGGCCGAACCTGCTGTTCAGGTCTTGACCGTTCCTCCTGCCCCTTCCATTCCGAGCAAATAGACTAGGAAGGGGAAGGTGCCTGTCGTGCCGTCCGAGCCATCTGATGAGCCGGACTACCAGATTGCCAAGAAGGCCTTTGACCAAATATGGTCCCAGGGCCCTCATCGGTACATGGGGGATAACCTTGCGAAGCTGATGAATGAGATGATGAATCTCGAAATGAAGGTAACCTCTGAAGCTTTTTCTTGTCTTTTATTGCTTGCTTGCTTACTTGTTCGGCCTAACTTGTCTGCCTTGTGTTGTGCAGAGCATGCATAGTTTAGCTGCTCTGATGGTGACTCCTCTGAGCCTTGAGGAGGCTGATAAGCTGAAGGCTGAGCTGGATGAAGTGAGGCTGGAGCTTGGAACAGCTCAATCTAAGGTTCTTGCTGCCAAGGAGAATCTGAAGGAAGCTGGCACTAACCTTGCCGTGGCAGAGTCTAAAAGGGACATCTACGCTCGGCAGGTTGCAAGACTTCAGAGGGAGTTGGTCGACCTCCTGAAGCACCTTTGATCAGAAGGTTCAGGAGGCAGTTGATCATGCCCGGACTGAGACTGAGACGGAATTGAGAGAAGAAGTTGACCAGATGGGGGACGAACTGATCCGGTTCGATTTTGAGAGCTTCCGATCTAGATTTCTGGTTAAGTTTCCAGATTTTGACGTGTCGTCAATTGTTGCTCCTGGAGCTGCTTCATTTGGTGCTGGTCCGAGCAAAGAGGTCACGACTACCGACCTTCCTTCGGTAGAGGATCCTAGCCCTTCCGATAAGGCTTGAGTCTTTATCAGCTTTACTCTTTTGTTTTGCCAGCCTTTTGATGTAATAAATATCTTTTGATCAATAAAATTGGATTTTCTTCAGATTCTTCTTGTGTTCTTGCTTTTTGCGAAATTTGTTGTGAGTATAGCTGCTCTGAGCCCATTGCACGTCAGATCAGCTTTCCACTAGTTAATAGTTGCCTTCTGAGCTTCAACACTTGTAATAGAACAGTGAATGCAGATTACCTTCGACTGTCTCATCATAATAAGATAAGAAAGCAAACATAGTCAGATAAATCGGAACCCGATATTGATCTTGTATCATATAGAGTGGAAGTAAACTCTGCAGAGTTCTGAAGCAGATTGTTCTGAACCAAAGACTTGTGAAAATAACTAGGCAGCTTGTGCCCATCATTTTGATGATTGAAACTCCTGTTTCTGAGCCCTTATGATCAGGATATATCAGAGCTGTTGGCCTTTGTCATATGTGTGGCCTGTCAAAGAATAGATAAGACTGGAAGATCTGTATACCGGATGGGAGGCTTGTATATTTAGACTTTGCCCCCCTTTTTTATTACTTCAGAAGCTTCAGTGCCGGGCTGTGGTTGTTTGTTCAGAAAAACCCTGCACCTTGTCTTTTGGTATTCCAAAGAGGCAGGTTTAATGCATCGTTTATTTATATGATTGTCGTTTGGGTTCTCAAGGCCAACCTTTCTTTTAACCATTGCGACGGTCCAGTTGGGTGGCTTTTGGACTTCAAGGGTCTATATATATGAGAAAGGGGGCATACGGTTACGCCCAATCTTCTTGTTCCCAAATTGTTCCCCTGTTGGAGAGAATTTAGATGTTACCGGAAACTTGTCGTTCGCCCGAAGATGATTGACGATTCTCAGTCTGAGTTAGGAATGATTAAACTGTGGCCGAGAGTTAACCTTCCCCTTGATTCAGTCTCCAAGGAAGGATTAGAGGAGGCACAAGTCCTCTTGTCCATCTTGGCATCCGGTCGAGATTTCTCCGATTGGAAGTGGACCCTCCTTGATTCAACCAAGGCTTGGAGCATTGGTGATGAAGACGAAGGTGTGATGCCTCCTTCCCTTTGTGTCTTGGCAGAGACCCTTGCTCAAACCGGCTAGGGTGTCACGCCGAATTTGAGGGAAACGAAGGTGGAGAATGGAGGTCCCCTTGAGACCTAGAGCCCTTATCATCCGTTCGTATTGAGATCAGTGACAGTGATAATGAAATGGCCTGGGTGCTTCTTGATGCAGATTGGGGTTCAGGGTTCCTTCCTTTCAAATGGAAGCCGGTGGCGGCGGTAATGGAGGTTGGAACTTGGGCCCCTTTCCCTATCCGAGGAAGAAAGCCATGATGTTGCAGATCGTAGTGATGTCTTTATTGTAGCTTCTTTAGTGATGTCTTTGTTGTAGCTTCTGTAGTGATGTCTTTGTTGTAGCTTTTCTGTACTTGTTTTATTTCCAGTCTTCTTGTACTGATGTAAACTTTTATGAATCATCAATAAAATTGAGTTCTTTCTTCTCAAATCTGATGTTCTTTCTGTTCGAATGTGCTCTTCTGGAGTTAAAACACCTTCTCGTGCACATCTGATAAATAACTCTTCTGTATGTTCTAAGAGTAGATCAAAGAAACTTGTATAAAACTTGAAGTCTTGAACCAATGTACTTTAAGCCTGCTCCGTACTGTAGTATTCGTTGGTTGTTGGTACACAAGCCAAATAATCTAAGTATCAACTTTAAGGTATTCTGATCTGGGAAACTTGTGTTAGTGGTTGGACTTTGGTTGAAGATGCTTGGAACTTCCGCCTTTGGACAGACTGGATCATAGAGTCTGCATATTGAAGATGGACCAGGCTCGGAAGGCCTGTGCATTAGAGATGGACCAAGCACTAAGGCTCGTGCATTATTGATGGACCAGGCTCTAGAGGCCTGTGCATTAGAGATGGACCAAGTACTAAGACTTGTGCATTATAGATGGACCAAGCTCTGGAGGCCTATGCATTAAAAGATGGACCAAGCACTAAGGCTTGTGCATTGTAGATGGACCAGGCTCTAGAGGCCTGTTCATTAGATATGGACCAAGTACTAAGACTTGTGCATTATAGATGGACCAGGCTCTAGAGGCCTATGCATTAAAAGATGGACCAAGTACTAAGACTTGTGCATTATAGATGGACCAGGCTTTGGAGGCCTGTGCATTAAAAGATGGACCAAGTACTAAGACTTGTGCATTATAGATGGACCAGGCTCTGGAGGCCTGTGCATTAAAAGATGGACCAAGTACTAAAACTTGTGTATTAAAGATGGACCAGGCTCTGGAGGCATGTGCATTAAAAGATGGACCAAGCACTAAGGCTTGTGCATTGTAGATGGACCAGGCTCTAGAGGCCTGTTCATTAGATATGGACCAAGTACTAAGACTTGTGCTTTATAGATGGACCAAGCTCTAGAGGCCTGTGCATTAAAAGATGGACATTCTATGGAGGTATTAAAAAGAAAGAAACATCTCTATTGATAATACTTCCGTAAATGTTCCACGTTCCACGACCTAGGAATAGGTTTCCCAATCATGTCTTCTAGCCAGTAGGTGGTAGGCCTAACAACCTTCGTCACTCTGTAGGGGCCTTCCCAGTTTGGTGACAAATTTCCTATAGTGGGATCCTTGGTGTTTGGAAAGACTCTTCTTAAGACAAAATCTCCGACTTGAAAGCTGACCGTCTTGAGCCCCACCTTGGATTTGTTGACCATTCTCTGTTGATAGGCTTCCATCCTAATGCTGGCTTGATCCCTTTTTTCTTCAAGCAAATCCAAATTTTCCATCAGCTGCTAATCATTGGATTCTTGCTTGAAGGCTTCAGTCCTCAGAGTTGGCATACCGATCTCAACCGGGATTACTGCTTCTGTACCGTAGGCCAGTGAGAAGGGAGTTTCAGAGGTGGGAGTTCTTCTGGTTGTTCTGTAGGCCCAAAGAACTCCAGGGAGTTCCTCTGCCCACTTTCCTTTGGCCTGCTCCAACCTTTTCTTTAATCCATCAAGGATCGTTCGGTTGGTGACCTCTACTTGCCCATTTGCTTGTGGATGGCCTGGAGAGGCAAAGTGTTGCCTAATGTTAAGATTTTCACAGAATTTCTTGCAGCCTTTACCAGTGAACTGTGTCCCTTTGTTAGAGATAATCACACGTGGTATACCGAACCTGCAAACAATGTTATTCCAGGTGAAGTTCTCAACTTCCTTCTCTATGATGTGTGTTAGAGGTTCAGCTTCGGCCCATTTAGAGAAGTAGTCAATGGCTACTAAGAGATACTTCCTGTTTGGTGGGGCCTTTGGTAATGGACCCACGATGTCCATCCCCTACTGAGCAAAGGGCCAAGGACTAGTAATCGGGATGAGCTCGTGATGAGGCTGGTGTTGATATGGGGCAAATCTTTGGCATTTGTCGCACTTCTGGACATACTCCTTATGTAATATCCTGACCCGGGATATGGCACTTATACCGAGGTAAACCCGGAATACGACACGTATACTGAGGCAAGTCGACTGAATAGTGTAACGTGAGTGGTTTGCTTAGTATACCTAGTGTCGGGCAATATCCGAGCACCTTAGGACCCAGTATCGTAATACGTGCCTACACGTAATTTCATGCACATCCATATTTCATGAACATGTAGTGTACCTAAAATAAGTGTATGTGCACGTCATTATAAATGCATTTACATGCACATGTATTTTATATATATATATATATATGCACTGGTATAAAGGGATGTTGTGTATAGGTATGTGTATAAATACAAGTACAATAATGTATAAATAAAAATATATATGTATGTATATATATATATATATATTAAAAAGTATATATATATATATATATATATATTCATGCAAGACAAGAAAAGGGAAAGGTGGCAGTGAGTGTATGTCACTGTATGTGTGTGTGTGTGTGTTTGAGTGTGTGGGAAACAACACCAAGGCAGCCGACCTTGGTGCAAGTGAGGGATACCATATATTGTATACATGTATGGTGTGAGATTGAATCAAGGGTAGAGGATGAAGGGGCGGTGGAGCGCAGTCAAAGATAACTGCAAGTAGAGAGAGAGAGAGAGAGAGAGAGAGAGAGAGAATCAAGGGCGGTGGCTGCTATATATATATACATACGTATGCTTTGAGTAAAATAGAAAGAAAATAAAAGGGATAAAAATTGGGGGCGAATTGAAGTGTTGGAAACAGAAGTGGAGGATACGGCAGCAAGAACAAACAGGGAAAAAGGTAAGTCAAGTGAAATTCTGTTTTTAAGTTTTAAAGCCTGAAAACTTGATTTAATGCTAGGGACTTATAGGGTATGAAAATTGGAACTTAATGCAAAAAGAATCACTTAAAATGGTTGAGAAACTAGGTAGAAAAATTGAGTTGCAGGTTTGTGAATAATTCGGATTTCTTTAGATTTTATGTATAAAACCTTGATTTAGTTGCCTAGAAATGTTCCTATAAGGTGCAGAAAGAAAATAGAAAGAGAAATAGGTTAAAACAGTGAACAAACCCGCACGAAATGCAAAACTTACAGGTCACCGGAGTTATGGGTTTGGCCATATTCGTAGGGAAATAGTGATCCAAATGAAAAACTATTGTTAGATTCGAGATCCTCATAGAAAAATAAAGAAAATTGCAAAGAATTAGGTTGAAAAAATGATCGGAATCCGGTCGCCTTCGCCGAAGATGGCGATCGAAACCTACCGGAGCTACACCGGAAAAACAAGGAAGATGATACTGTTGGGTTCTGAGTTCGGGTTTCGGGTCACGGGTCGGATCCGGGTCGGGACCCAACCGAAAATAAACGGGCAGTGATACTGTATCATTTTAAAAATTGAAATTGAATGGAATTTGGCTTGTTTGGCTGTAGGGATAGGAAATTGAAATTGGGTTTGGGTGTAACCATACCGTGGATAGGTTAGACCAAGGGGGTATCTTATTCCGGTTCTTAGAGGTATACTGAACCTGTTGGTTCAGTGAAGGGTCAGGCTGGTTTAGGGTTTTGACTAATGAACCCACTGGTTCAGATCAGGAAGTGTGGGAAATTATGAACCGACCCCAAAATTCTTAGGAATTTTCACTATGGCCCAAACAGAAAATTTGTAAAATATTATTTTATTTCAAAAATACCCCTAATTCAAATATGGGTCAAACGGAGTCGAAACGAGACAAATGAATAATCAAAATTTATTATTTCAGACATTCTGAGTCCGATGGTAAGGTCTGTTTTATGAGACGGGGTCTCAAAAATAAAGACACGTAAAGGGGTAAAATGACCAAAATACCCCTGAAGCCAAATTGAAACCAGAGAGGGTCTAAATTGACTTTCTTCGACATTCCGTACTCAATAGTAGAGTCTAAATTAATGATAGAGATACTTATGATAACAAGGCATAAAATTTGATGAATAGCATTAATCCTGAGATGGATCTATTGATATATAGGGAACTCGGAAGGGAAAGGCAAACTCACGGAATACTGAACTAGGATCGTGATTAAAGGTAAGTAAAGTCCGATCTCTATACGTGGCAAAGACCTCGCTGTGTTATGCATGTGTTGACCTGTTATTGCTGTATTGTGTTATGCCATCAAATGTTACTAAATTATATTGATGCTTGTTCTAGTTCGTAAATACCATTGGATTAAATGTTATGTTTTGAGCATGTGATTATTATATTGTTGAATTATGATGCCTGAATATTGCATCGTCATATGTTGTACTCTAAACGAGAGTTATGATCATTTCATACATCAGTAAATAACTACAATCCACTATTGTTATGGAAGTAGGTCGGGTCTACATGAGCAAGTCAGACGGTAGTTTCTGATTGCAAAAGGGTATGGCTGGATGCTATTAAAGGGAGTAGGCTGGGTATACATGAGCAAGGCAGATAGAGAGATCTGGTTGCAACAGGGTATGCTGAGTCCTACGGTAGACTGGGTATACATGAGCAAGTCAGGTGGTGAGACTTGTTTGAAACAGGGTATGCTGAGTTCTATGTATATATATATCAGACCATGGGATCATTCTACATATTATTGCATTCATTTGGATGATCATTGTCATTGCCATTATTATGTGACGTGACTTATCGTTGTTGATATTGTATCATCTTGATTGGTTATCGTATTATTATGAACTGTGTATTTTGTTATGCGAACCCCCATAAGTTGACCTGTCCTTGATAGAGCAAAGGAATACTTACTAAGTTTTCATAGCTCATCATATACTACACAAAAATTTTGCAGGTAACGACGCCACTGTTGAATGTAGGGGTCAGAATCCCAAACAGGTGTAGGATTGCTGCAAAATTGATGTACTGTAGGGATTATTTTTGGTAGTAAAGTATAGTGCTTGTCCTATGTTCTCCCATTACTCGACATCCTGGGGATAATTATGTTTGGAAATTTTTGGGTCTGTAAAACTATATGAACTTTAGCGTTATAAATGAATGAAAATTTTATCCAAGTCTTCCGCTACATATTTAAATTCTAATTGCATGTTAATAACTTACCCATAAATGTTGACTTAAGGTAAAAAGGAAAAATCGGGTTCGGCTGTCGGGTCGGATGGGCGTCGTGATGCCAGATCCACACAGGGTGGGTTTCGGGTCATGACAGTTTGGTATCAGAGCTCTAGGTTTGAAAACCATTAAGTCAAAGAACTTTAGTGTTTTCATGAAGTCATAGGAGATAGGACTAGGAGTACTCATGCTGTTAAGTCTAAAGTTAAATTATAGATAAAAAGCTAACTACATTCTTATAACGATTATTATTATTCTTAATCATTGACATTCCTTTTCAGTGAATGGTACATACTCGAAGCTTTTATATAGCTAGAGATCAGATTATGGAGCGAGTTTTGGAACAGGCTATGGAACGATTAGAGAGATTAGAACACCTTGTGACAAGGGTTATCGAGGCATTACCAGGAATTCAGGCCGGTACTAGTGAACCTGTGAGGCAAGAGCCTGTTGCCAACCAAGAAGGTCAACAAGGGAATAATGGGGATAGGCCACATTCCTATAGCTTGTTGTTCAGGATCAGGTATCGAGCCGCTTTGATTCGGATTCTCCTGGCTTTGTTTTTGTCTTCTAGGAGGAGCCCGGATTCTAGGTACTGGAGGATTGGAGTCATCCAGTTCTGGGGCTGTTCAGCAATTTGGGCAACTTGGGCTTCCTCTATGCTGGGTCCAAGTTGGTAGGAGATTTTTACTGTGGAGTTTGCTTCAGACTTAAGGTGGGACGCCATGTTTGCCAAAGCATCTGCTCTGCAGTTCTGGCTTTTTTCTATTTTCTGGATAGTGAACGTCTAGAAGTAATGCTTCAAATGGTTCACCAGTTCGGAGTACCGAAGCATCCTATCATCTTTAATGGAGAATTCTCCCAGGACTTGGCTTACCACCAGTTGGGAGTCTAAGAAGACTTTAAGGTTCTGAACCTCGCATTCCAGAGCCAACTTCATGCCTAGGATTAGGGCTTCATATTTTGCTTCATTATTGGAAGCTTTGAATCCTAGGCTGACTACTTTTTCTAACGAGAGCCCATCAGGGGACTGTAGTACCAGGCCTACTCTTGAGCCCTGATCGGTTGACGATCCATCAATGTAAAGCAGCCAGGTTCCTGAAGTTTCGATGAGCTGTGCCTTGTCTTGAAGTGCAGGGGTGAACTCGACAACGAAATCAGCTAAGGTCTGCCCTTTGATGGAGTTTCGTGGCACATATGATATGTCAAATTCCCCTAACTCCACAAACCACTTTACTAATCTTCCCGACACCTCAGGCTTCCTCAATATTGACTTCAAAGAATAGGCAGTTGGGATTTCAATTGGATGAACTTGGAAATAAGGTCGGAGCTTCCGAAGCTGATATCACCAAAGCGAAGGCTAGCTTTTCCACTTTTGGATATCTCTTTTCTGTGTCGAGTAGTGCCTTACTGACGTAGAATATGGGCCTCTGTACTCCCCTGTAATACCTTGACCCAGATTTTGGCATTTATACCGAGGTAGACTGGGTCGGGTAGCGTACTGTTAGTTGTACCCGAGCTGTTTAGAGCTCTATATCATTTTATATATGTACTATACAGTTTTTAGAAAAAGAATAGTGACAGTTAAGTAGTCAGTGTCGGGCAATACCCGAGCAACCCAGCATTATGCCTCGTGATGCATGCATGCACGCATTTCCATGCATGCATATGTATACGTATACTTGTAGCCAGTCCAATATTAGTGTATGTATGCAGCATCAAAAATCAGTATGTATATGCACAATGAATATATATATACACGTATAAAATAAGTATAAATTATGTATTATACATGTGTATATACATAGTATGATATATATATATATATATATATGATAAAATGAAAAAGAAAAGAAAAGAAACAAGAAAGGAAGCTGCCTAGCAGGTCTTAAAGTGTGTGTGTGTGTCGGTTAGTGTAAAGTGTGTGTATTAGTGTGTGTGTGTGTAGATATATTATATACATATATTATATAAATTGTAATATCCCGAGCCCGGGATACCGGGTCATATGACACGTATTACAAGATTAAAGAAAACGAGTGTAAAAATATTTACACTCAAAGAGAATAATTAATTAATTAATTATTTATATGAAATAATTAGTTTTAATTATAATTAAATAATTTAAACACACATTAGACTACGTGGAAGGTGTAATGTGTATATGTATGTGTGACCAAGTATGCATGCATGTATATATGCTTAAATGAAATAAAAACATATATATATATATATAAGTGAATAGTGCAGTGTGTGCATATGTAAACCGGGTGTGTGTGTGTGTGTGTTCACATGTGAGTTGGTGTGTGTGTTATATTGTATGTATGTATATAATATATATATATATATATATTGAAATATCAACACATGCATCAATGCAGCCACAAGTGGGCTGATTTGAGAGGGTGATGGGAAGGGAGACCTATAGCTAGAGTGTGTGCTAGCATGTGTGTGTAAGTGAGTGAATTAGTGTGTGTGTTAGTATAATATGTATATATATACACAAATCTCAAACAAAGCTTTAAATGCAAAATCTGAATTGGAAGAAAAGAGATTTAATGGATTGGAAAGGAAGCAGTGAATAGGGGCAGGACTAGGGTTGAGGTCGTGTAGAGAGAGAAAGAGAAGAGAGAGATCGGTGGATTTCTCTCTTTAAATCAAGACATGCAATGCATGTTTGCTCTTTATGAAAGAAACCAGAAAGGAGCTAAGGAGCTAATGAAGAGATTCAGACGTAGAAGAAAGGGAAAAACCAGCTCAAAAGGTGAGAAATTTGAAAGTTTATCATTTTCTCTCTTTAAGATTTAAGCATGGATATAAACTATTTTGAGTAGTTTATATATGTAGGATGTTAAATATATGTTTACAAGTTTATTAAGCATGAAATGTAGCCTTGAAAACACTCAAAAATACCAAACCCAGAAGCTACGGCCATGGAAGACCTTGCTTGAAGCAGGTCTGAACCAAAGCTCACCAAACTGGATTTGGTTTATCAAAACCTAAACTAGACACTACGAGCAACATAAAAACCTATACCCGCGATCAAAAATCACAAGAAATGGCCTTCAAACATTGACTTGCAGGTTACGGGTTTACAACCCAAACCTTTAAACTCGCGATTAAATCCACTCTTATGAATGGGAACAGAATCCTCATGAAGAGGGGATCAAAATAAGCCCGACTTCGCGAAAAATGATGAAGAAACAAGCATAAACCGACGGTTTACAGGTCGGGTTATCGTGGCTTAAACCGAACCTCTGAGCTATATTCGAAGCTCTAACTCAATGTAAAAGTGTGCCATAAAGTATTAGAGACATTTTAGAAAAGAAAGCAGAAGAAACGGATTTGTAAAACGTCACGAAAATGAAAAACATGAAAACCTGCAACTAGGGTAACACTAGGGAAGAAATGGGGGAGAAGATGAACATTGACGGTTCGGGTCAAAACGGGTCAAATCGGGTTCGGGTCGGAACCCGACCCGTCGTATAAAACGGTTAAGTGGAACGACGGCGTTTCAATATGTTTTAAATTTAAATAAACGATAAGGCTGACGTCATCATGACGTCAGCAACACGTATAAAAAATGGCTAAACCGGTTGGTTTACGACCAGACCGGACCGGTTCACTTAGGGTTGGACCGAACCCACTGGTTCTCTATATTATTTAAAATTAAATAAACCAAAGCTTTTGTTATTTACGGATTGACCCCAGAATTTCTAAGAAATTCTACTGTGGCCCAACTGAGGGAAATTTTATGCAATTAGACCCCTGGAAAAATAATTAAATAATTAAATTTAATTATTTAATAAATAAAGTTAAATTACTATTTTGCCCTTAGGTCATAAATAGAGCAAATGAAATCCAAATTGAACATATGAATAGTGAATTTTAACTATTTTAGATATTCTGAGACTAATGGTAGGGTCCATTTTACGAGATAGGGCCCGAAAAATAAAGACACGTAAAGAGGTAAATGACCAAAATACCCCTTGTCCAAAATTAACAAGTTATTAGTGTATTCTTACTATCTCGGACCTTCTGAGTCCAATGGTGAGGTCCACAACACGAGATGAGGTCCCGAAAATAAAGACGCGTAAAGGGGTAAAATGACCAAAATACCCCTGGTACCCCTAAAGCCAAAATGAAACCAGAGAAGGTCTAAGTCGACTTTCTTTGACATCCCGGACTCAAAAATGGAGTCCAAATTACGAAACGAAGTACGAAAAAATGAGACACGTAAAACGATAAATGACCATTTTGTCCTTTTACATATAACAGTCCGAATTAAATGTTAGGAAAGCCTAAACCGACTTTCTTCGACACTCCGGACTCAATGGTAGAGTCTATTCGACCAAAAAGAAATGTCTAAAATAAAAGAACATAAAAATTGTTGAATAGCATCTGTCAGATGACTAAAGACTAAAGTATTGCCGAAATATTAAACTATGACAAGTACGAGGAAATACAGTACTAGAAGATACGAAACTGTAAACATGTGAAGTAAATTAAATTAAATTAAAGTTGATAGAGCTACCAGAAGAGTATAGTTTAGAACGAAATAAGTTCCTAATACATTAATTTGTGTAGGTCAAGTTCAGCAAATTCATAATGATTAAGCCCCAGACCATAATTAAGGGTCAGAAACAACAGGCTTTTCTGGATGAACTAGATCGACAACACCGGGTAATCCACAAGAAATTAAGGATTGCAAAATACTGTGAGATTAAGTCCCTCACACCTTTCGTACATTGGGAACCAATTATTCCAATTGGTCGACACGCCCAAGAAGCAGCAGCAAGGAGACTTGCTGAGGCACAGCTTAAAGAAGAAGAGGAAAAAGAGGAACGAGAGGATAATGAAACTTTAGCTGATATGCGTCGCAGGTAATATTGTTATCATTAAGTACATAAGTTGCTAGACTATAATACAGCTATAAGTCGGACCAGTATAAGAATTTAGGCTTTTCACAATCTACAATTGGTGAGTCATAAAGTTGATTAAGTGCATATGGAATTTATGGAATCTTCATAAATCTTGATAGGCTAAGGAAGGAAAGGGTAAAGGGAAGGCGCCTCTATAGAGCCGACCCAGACACGTAAGGTGAGTAACCCTCTGTTTGAAGTGGAGATTTAACTCCATGGATTTAAAAAGGTTTTAAGTTCAAAGATATGAAGTGTTTGAAGTTTCAAATTCAGTATATTACATGATTTCAGTTTTAAATTATTTCTGTTCTTATAAACCTTATTGTGACATGCTCAGTAAATGTTTCCTTTATAGTTTTCTTAAAAATGTGTTCTCAGCATGTCTAAGTTAAAATACAAATCTTGTTTAATATTCTGAATTTGATTGTTACAAGTATTTGAAGTTATATTGTAGAAATTATACATTTCATGTTTTAAATACTCATGAACGTATTTATTGAAGAAGTCATGTGATAAATGTTTTACAAGATAAACGGTACTAAGTACCACCCCATATGACGTTGAAATCCTTCGGGACTCAACTATGATACGAAGAAATGCCCGGTAGAAGGATCTAATCCCCCAGGCAAATGAGATATCTCCATTGTAGCATTGCAGTAAAACGGGAGTCTGGTTCGAAACAGATTCCACCTAATTAAAGAGAAAAGATGACAAAGTGATTTTGGAAATAGAAGCAGGTTTTACCCCCATTTTATTATACATGTTTATATATGCTTTTAAAATGCATATGCTCTATTTGAAGAAATGTATATTCAGCTTGAATACTTTAAATGTTCAAAGCCATCTGTTTTAAGAATGCATATACTCTGTATTCTAAAATGTACGAACAATTGGTGGTGCGTATTTCATCAACTCTCATGTGCTAAACCACTACCAGTTGAAAACCCCATGACGAATACAGAAATTACTCACAAGCTTTGATTCGCTTACCCTGGATTTTATCCGCCCCCCTTTCAGGTGACCGATAGCAGTCCTGGCTGATGGGAATGATGATTAGAGTCTTGCCCACTTTGAGGAAGGGCATGAACAACTAAGTGCAGGACGAGTAGTTTCCTTTTTGGGAGACATTATGAAATTTAGTTAGTTATTTTGGGCAGAAAATAATTGATGTTATGTAATTAAGTCCCGAGGGACAACTAGACATGGACTTGTATGAAGTCTTTAAGTTTTAATCATGCTCTGATTTTATATTTATGGGTACCGCTATGAAGAGCGGCAGTACCGGATGGTTGTGCGATAGATTTTTTTTAAAAGAAAAGAAAAAGTTTCACGCTTCCACAACCAAATGTAGCACGTCCATCCGATACCGCTGCTCATGAGAGCCTTGCCCCGAGGCCCTTGGGCCTAGGGCGGCGGTCGCGATCCGGTAATCCGCATAGGGTGGGTTTCGGGTCGTGACATAAATATCCTATATGAATTGAATGCAAAGTTGCATTCTTAGAAGAAGAGAAAGTAAAAATTAAATGGGGCAGAAAGTTGAGTCAAGGAAGGCTGCAAGTGGAGAAGAATAGAGAGAGAAAGAGAGGAGAGAGAAAGTGAAGTCGGTTGTGGGTCTATATATATGTGTATGCATCCGTGAGTTAAAGAGGAAAACAGAAAGGAAGAATTGAAGAGGGAAGAAGCAGAAGTGAACCAAGTTGGAACAGGATAGAACAAGAAGGAAACTGCACCACAAAAATCAGGAATTTAAAAGGTAAGTGGTTATTCTGTTTTCACTTTATAGCATGATTTGTTTAGTTTAAAGCATAGGGTTTTATAAAGCATGAAATAAGGAATTTAATACAAGAAAAATGATAGAAAATGGTTGAAAAATGAATAAGAAAATCGGAGTTGTAGGTTTATGAGATAAATTCGGGTTAGTGGATCTTGTGCTAAAAACTTGATTTAAATTACATGGGAATGATCCCATATAGTGTAGAAATCATCTAGGATTAAAAAGGGGTCGAAACAGTGAGCAACCAAGTGCAAAATTGAAAATATCCAGTTGGCCAAAAAACTGACCGGAGCTATTAAACTCTATATTCGAGAAGATTGGGAGGGTCTTGATAGAAATGGAGGGTAGATCTGAGATCGTGATGAGAAAAGGAAGAAATCTGCATGAAAATTAGGGCAAGTTGTGATCGGAATTAGGTTGCCGTCGCCAGAGAAGAAGAACTGTTCATGCCGGAACCCTACCGAAGTTCCACCAAAAAAACGGGGAAGAAGGGTCCTGTTTGGGGTTCGGGTATCGGGTCATGGGTTTGGGTCCGGGTTAGGACCCGACCGAATGAGAAACGGGTAAGTGAAACGGCATAGTTTTGTTTAAGTTTAAAAGTTTTTAAATTGAATTGGGACTGTTTGGTTCCTAGTGTAAGAAATTGAGATTCAAATTGAAATCAGAATAGGGATATCCTATCCCTGTTCTGTCACTAACCCCTGTTTGGTTATCCCTATTTAGAATAGGATTTTTAGAAATTACAATTTGACCTAGAACTTTTAGAAATTACAAATTGACCCCCCCAACTGTTAATTATTATGATTTGACCCCCAGAATAAAATATTAATATACTTAATTAATTTAAAATAATAGAAAAATTAAGAAAATACCCCTAAGTCAAAAAGTAGTCAAACGGACTCTGATTAAAATAAAAGAATAGTGAATTTTTATTATTTCAAGCATTCTAGACTCAACCGTGGAGTCCAATTTGTGAAAAGAGGTCTCAAAAGTGAGAACCCGTAAAAGTGCAAAATGACCATTTTGCCCTTTTTAGCATAGAAGTCCAAATTGAATTCTGCGAAAGCCTAAATCGACTTTGTTCGACATTCCGGATTCAATAGTAAAGTCTATTCTAGTAAAAGAGATAAAAATAGTAAAGAGGCATAAAATTTGATGAATAGCATGAATTAAACAGATATATATATATATATATATAGACTGAGATTGGTTTCCTGAATCATAGGAATACCCAGATACAAGAAGAAGGCGGTTTGACCTTCTAGACAGATACAGTAAAAGGTAAGTAATCTCTGATCTCTGTTTATGTTACATTCCCAGCCATGTCAACAGTTTTTCTTATATTGTCTATTGTATTCCAGTATACCAGAACGTTTATCAAGTCCACATTGATATTGCTCTATCTTGTGGAAAGTATTTATTGACTGTTGTATATCTCGCTCATGATTTGTAAACTTGTGCATGGATTCCTTTTTGTACACTTGTACCCAGGGCCGTGAGGGCCAGACAATTTATTCGAAGTAGTCTAGTAACCGTAGTTCAGATAACTATTGTTACGTCAGATTTGCCTAGAACCAGTTATGTTCCACATTTATACTCTTCGTGGAGGTAGCATGATCTCGATATATTATATTGTAACCGGATTTGTGCTCAGTCACAAACTCCATCTGATGCTTACTAGACCTTCGGGTCAAGAAAATGGAAATTAAAATGGAAATTAAAGTGGAATTTAAATTGGCAGCTAAAGTGGGATCTGCGAGGCGAGTACTGAACCGACGGGTTAGTGCTTGGCTGAGAGATCATTATTATACAATGTACACAGAGCAGTATTCATACAGCCGATCGGAGCTAAATATTCATACAACCCGAATGGGAACTGAATATTTATACAGCCAACTGGACCTGAATATGAGCTCAAAGGGTAACCGAGCCCTCAGTTAAAATGAACCATATTGTTGTTATCAGTATCTCTTATTGGATATCATAGTTTGATAATATTATATCATTATGAATGATCATCAGATTTCACAGCTTATATTGAGTGTGTATGATTATAGTCAGACAGATTTTAGTGCTTTATCATTTGAATTTCTATCATTTGATATTGAGTTTTATATTCATTGACTGGCTAGCACATCAGCATTTATCCTAGTTCTTTTATGGATAATGCTTTCTATATTCTTGTACACATGGCAGAGCAAAGGAGAATTACTTATTGAGCTTTCATTAGCTCACCCCAAACTTACCAACCCTTTCAGGAAAAGAAGTTGTAGAAGAGCAGTAGCTGTAGCAGTAGAAGTCAGCTAGATATCAGTGGACATTTCTTTTGAAGTTGTAAGTGTAATACTTAGTACAGACAGTCTTGTAGTTCTCCCATGTTATCCACGTCTTGGGGATAAACAGTTGTATTAAGAAATTTTGTATTCCGCATTTTGTAAACATTATATATGTCGCATGCAACTTTTATTATTTCTTTTCCGCATTTAGTTGTTGCATGTTAGTAGCACTGATCGTGTTACAAGTTGAGACCCTTGGTTCAACAAGCAGCGTCGGATCGAGTGCGCGACACGAGATCCGTATAGGGTGGGGTCTCGGTTTGTGACATCCCCTGTCCTGTTTGACTAATGCAGGAGCTGACCGCGTTTTCAGAGACTGCAAGGTACAAGAGTAGCTTTTCCCCCTGTACTGGTTTTGACAGAAGTTCTGGAGAGGCTAGATACTCCTTCAGCTCTTGAAAAGCTCTCTCACATTCTTCCGTCCACTGTAAAGCTTTGTTGCCCTTTAGAGCTTTGAAGAAAGGTAGGCAACGATCAGTGGATTTGGAGATAAATCTGCTTAGCACCGCGATTCTGCCATTCAGCGCTTGAATGTCTTTTCTAGTTTTTGGTGACTTCAGCCCAATCAGAGCTTGGATCTGAGTGGGGTCTGCTTCGATACCCCTCTGAGAGACAATGTATCCCAAGAATTTTCCCTTCGTCACCCCGAAGGTACATTTCGAGGGGTTGAGCTTCATCTTGTGCTGTCTTAGGATATCGAAGGTCTGGGCTAAGTGCTGGAGGTGACTACCTTTCTGCAGACTTTTGACCAGCATATCATCAATGTATACCTCCATGGTATTGTCCGAGCAGCGGGCTGAACATCTTGTTCACCAACCGCTGGTATGTGGCTCCAGCATTCTTCAAATCGAAAGGCATTACTCTATAGCAGTAGAGACCTCATTCGATTATGAAGGCTATCTTCTCCTGGTCTGAAGGGTACATCTGAATTTGGTTATACCCAGAATAGGCATCCATAAAACTCATGAGTTCATGCCCTATAGTAGCGTCAACCAGTTGGTCTATCCTTGGCAGTGGAAAGCTGTCTTTGGGGCATGCCTTATTGAGGTCTGTATAATCAACGCAGACCCTCCAGTTGCCATTTTTCTTCTTGACCAGGACGGTGTTGGCTAGCCACTCGGGGTAGAACACTTCACGTATCATTTTGGCTTCAAGCAGCCTCTGAACTTCTTCGTTTATGATCTGATGCCGCTCTGGGGCTAGCGGCCTTATTTTTTGTCTCACTGGTGGGTGATCTGGATCCACTATTAGTTTGTGAGTTATCAGATTGGGATCTATACCCTCCATGTCTTTGGTCTCCCACGCAAACATAGAGAGGTTGTCTTTTAGAAACTTGACTATTTTCTCTTGCTCAGCGCGTGTCAGGTCTGGATTGATGTACAAATAGCGCCCCTCTGATTCTGAACTGACCAATACTTTGATAGGCTCGCCAATGGGTTTGGCCCTGCTGTCCTGTCCCCTTGGGCTCAGGGGTTCTTCGATTCTGAAAGGGCAACTTTCCTCCTCGGGAGTGTGGGAGAGAACTGGATCTGCACAGTCCCGGGTGTACCTGTAATTACTATTTGACAGTCTTCTCCTTGAGTGCAATGGCATGGCACTCTCGAGAAGTTGGTTGGCACCCCCTGACAGAATAAACATTCTGGTTGTGAACATACTTTAGACATTGATGGAGGGTCGAGGTGACCGCCCCTATCTGGTGCAACCATGGTCTCCCAATTATGACATTGTAGGGAGATTTCATATTCAACACCATGTACTCTGAGATGGTGGTTTTCTGCCCTTCACCTTCCCCCACAGTGGTGGGTAGGTCGATCCTTCCCAATGGGGTACTGAGATTACCGTCAAACGCTGCCATTACGGCAGTGGTAAGCTTGATGCTGTCGTGGTCCATTCCCATCCGTTTGAGTGGCTCATGGAACAGTATATTGACGGAGCTACCGGTGTCAACTAGGACTCTTCTGATCTCGAAGTTGACAATTTTGAGAGTGATGACGAGGGCATCACTGTGAGGGCAGTGCACCCCTGCCAGGTCTTGATCAGTGAATTAGATCTCCGATGCTGGTCTGAGCCTCTTTTCAATGTTGGAGATCTGCAATACGTCTGGGGCAGCCCTGGCCTCCCGAGCATATCTCTTTCTCACCCTGTTTGACATTCTTGTAATAAGGGAGTCAGCATGGAGGACGTAAATGACATGGTTGTTCTGTCTCTGAGGCTCGTTTCGTCCTTCCCTCTGCTCCTGTCTTTGCCCAAGCCTCTGCTCTATCCGCTGCTGAGGCATATCTTCGTGGGGATTTTGCCTCCCGTCCTGCTTAAGGAACTCCCGGAGACGTCCTTTCTTTATGAGTTGCTCAATCTCGTATCGAAAGGTCCTGCATGAGTTAGTTGTATGTCCATGATCTTTGTGGAAATTGTAGTACTTACTTTGGTCCCGAAGGCTGGGATCTCCTTTGATCGGTTCCGGCCATCTTAGGTTTTTCCGATCTCAGGATCTGCCGGAGTACCTAGTTCGGTGTAGTGTTCAAAGGGGTAAAGTTAGTGAACTCCCTTGGTCCGAAATTATAAACAGCCCTGGGTGCTGTTCTTTTTTCTGGACTCCTGGCCCTCTTCTTGCTAGAGTCTCTTCTGTGGTCCTCCTTTTTATGATCCTCCCTCTTCAGATTATCCTTCTGGTTCTGCTCTTTGCCTTTCTGGGATATGCGGTTGGCTTCTTCCAAGTTAATGTACTTCCTGGCTCGGTCTATTAATGCCGCCATGTCGGTAGGAGGGCTTTTGGTCAATGAATCTCTGAAGCCACCGTGAGCAAGTCCAACAGTTAAGGCAGCTACAAGGAATCTTGGGCTACAGTCGGTGATCTCCGTGAGTTCGGCATTAAAGCATGCAATGTAGGCTCTGAGGGACTCCTCCTTAGTTTGCTTGACATTTAACAGGAATTCTGGTCCCCTTCTGAGCCTTCTGTTGGTCATAAATCTGTCTAGGAATTGCCTACCGAGCTCATAGAAGCCGGTAATTAAGTTCGGAGGGAGGTGGTGGAACCATTTCAAAGCAGTTCCTTTCAAGCTGGTAATGAAAGTTCGGCACATAAAAGCATCAGAGGCCCCGTGGAGGGCCATCGTATGCTGGTAGTGCGAGAGATGATCTCCTGGGTCTCCAGTCCCATCGTATAGGGTGAACTTTGGCACCATGAACTTCCTGGGCCTTTCTTCTGTCATGATGGCGTGAGTGAATGGGGTGGCAAGTCTTCCGAGCAACCTGGCCAACTCATCCTGCTCTGGAGGGTTCTGGGCACCTCTCAAAGCTACTGTTCGGTCCATAGATTCGGCAATTTCTTCGACCCTCAGTGGGTCTCTGAACCGGACCTCTTGTGAACTTTGTCTTACAGCCTCGGCTTCAGGGTAGTCGAGCTGAGTACATCCCTCGGACGGAAGAGGGTTCCGAACTGGAGGGATTGGTGCTACTTGGGGATGAGGCTCCTATGGTGCCAGATGTGCTCCCGAAGCCCTTGGAGTTGGGGCTCTAGTAGTGCTTCAGTAATGGACGTCAGGGACGAAGGCTGGTGTTCCCCAACCTGGGGCTGCTGACGGCTGTGGATCTCTGCCAATGCGAGCAACACCCTGGGGGTGCCCAGGCTGGTTATTTGGAGCCTGCTCATGAGGCTATTCATTCTCAGTGGTTATATGGGGTTGCGTTCTCTTAGCAACATTGATCCGGCGGGTTAGGAGGACTCATCCCTTGATTCTGTGTGAGCATTG
This sequence comes from Nyssa sinensis, assembly GCA_008638375.1. Classification (NCBI taxonomy): domain Eukaryota; kingdom Viridiplantae; phylum Streptophyta; class Magnoliopsida; order Cornales; family Nyssaceae; genus Nyssa; species Nyssa sinensis. The sequence goes on along the minus strand of CM018042.1, from coordinate 9,293,262 downwards.
CCAGAGTTCTAGATATGGCAAGTAGTTGTTCCTACACCAGTTCGTTGTGTCGTTTGATTGATTCAATCTCTTGTCGCATGGGATCAACCGTCGGCCCTCTTGCTCATGGAACAGACGGCCAACGTTGAGAGCTTTATGGGTTTTGAGCGTTCTATCTCGATCGGAGATTTGGGGCCATGGTTTTCCGATGAGGAAAAAGATAAGTTTGTGAATAGAGCACTTAGAGATTAGTCGTTTCCCACAGACGGCGCCAAACTGATGCTGCACTTTTCGGCTCGCAATAAATCTGGGCTCCGCTGACCTGTAGAACACTCAAAAGGGGGATCAGAGGACCACCGGATTGGCTCCGGCAGTAGCCGCTCCGATGCTTAAGTAAGTAAACGGAATTGAAAATACTGTATTGAAAGCTAAAGAATGAGCATAAAAATAAAGCGTACCTTTAGGGTTTAATTTATAGGCCGTGGCTTTCCTAAGTTGATTAGGATTTGGAGCCATGAAAGTAGGGATTTGATCACCGGAGATAGTAGTTTCCTTGTTGGATATTGCACCATAGATAGAGATGAACATGTATAGCAGTTTCCTTGTCGAAGACTGTTTCTTTATTCCCTGCTCGGCAGCCGCTAAGGCGGTGACGAGCTCTAGAGTGTTGGTCTGGAGTCCTGTAATTAACTCTGTGATCCTTATCTGGATATGTATGTGCTTTGGAGGCATATGCTCAGCCACTTCCGATCTTTCAGCCTGTCCTGAATGTCCGAGCGCTTAACCACTGGTTGAGCGCGAGCTGAGTTAGCCGAGCGTGAGTTGGACTTATTGGCATACGTGTCAAGTGCTAATTGGTCTTGCTCTTTTGTGGTATATCAGTATGCATTGCACATTCGGCTTAATTCTTGAGACAAGGAGCAGCCCTTATAATATCTCATGTTCTTTGACAGGAATTATATTTTCCTTTGTCTACGAGCCATAAACTAGCGTGGGAGGTTGTTTGTTTCCTTGAGACCAATTATCAAAAAAGCACTCAAACTTGTCGAGTCTAGTTATTCTTATTATACTATAATTTTAAAATAATCTGACTAACATATTTTACCTTTAATATTCTTTTATTTATTTTCACTTACACATGTTATGAGCTTTAAATTAGAGATATAGTGTAAAAAAGGATAGATAGTTATTTTCTATGTAATACATATATCTATTTTTTTTACCATAATACTAATAATAGTATTATTGTTAATTAATAATTATTACTTATATAAAATATATATATTTCATATGAAAATTATGAATTGTGTGACCTTACTGTTACTCATAATTTTGACAAATATTTCCCATATATACACATATATACAACTGACACTCTAATAATTAATAATCTTGAAAGGTTTAAAAATTCTTAGTTAATAAAAATTTAATTGTTAAGTTTTGTCATGATTTTATTAACAAAAGAATTTCTTACAATTATATGATTTTTAGCATTATAATAAGATATGTATACAAATTTGAAAATAAAAAATATTAAATATAACAAATTTTCTTACTCTTAGATATAAGGTGATAAGACTCAATGGCAGACCTAAACTGTAATACTCCGACCCAAAATATAACCGGACAAGTGCTGTAAACCCGAACTATTAGGGTTCATTTTTTTATATTAAATGAATGGTCCGATTTTGAATACGAAAGGTCACGAGTGTCCGGAAAATAATCGAACAAGCAACGAATATATATACATATACATGCGTACGTATATACATATATATATATATATGTGTATGTATATATATATATATGTATATGAGTTAAATCCTAAACTAGGGTGAAAAAAAAACTTATTTTCTAAAATAATGTCATTCTGAACTTATTTACCAAAATAGGGTTGTTTCTAAAATCGTCTTTCCAAAAGACGATTTTGAAATCGTCTTTTCAAAAGACGCTTTATTTTCGTTTTTTTTCGTTTTTTTTTTTTTGGCAAAACTGGCTTGAAAGCGTGTTTTGGAAACACGCTTTCAAAAGCGTCTTTCCAAAAGACGCTTTATTTTTGCTTATTTTTGGTTGAAAGCGTGTTTTGGAAACACGCTTTCAAAAGCGTCTTTCCAAAAGGCGCTTTATTTTTGCTTATTTTCTGTTGAAAGCGTGTTTTGGAAACACGCTTTTAACCAATTTTTTTTTTTTTTTTTATCTTTCAAAAAATTTGATAATTTTGGATGACATATCTACACTTGATTTCCTAATTAATCTGCACATAAAAATCAAGAATAAATATAAAAAAATAAACTTTTGTGATGACTTGGTTAATAAATTAAGAAAAAAATATATAGGTTAAAAGTTTCTTTTATCAAAGGCTGTAATAGAAACCTCTCAGTAAGCTACAATTTAAATAATGCCAATATGTGGATCCTAATTTTACAATGTAAATTAGGCATAGGATAGTATGAATGGCTCCTTGTGCCATGAATCTCTTCGTCAAACACTCAATTAAGAAGTAATCCCATTGTTTTCACAACAACTTTCTGGTTCTGTAAGCAGTTCAAGTACAAAAAAAAAAAAATAGAACCAAAGAATTAACATAAATACAGAAACTTCTTCACAGAGGTTTGTTTCCTCCTAAAAGCTACTACATGAAAAACAGTTCCTACTTTCCTCCCTGAGATGATTTGAACATACTAAATAGAAATACCTGAATAGATTTTCTGGCACACCACTTCCACTGCACCTTCTCGCCTGTTTCAAGAAATCATTTATTTCTCAATTTTCACCAAACAGTGATTGTCATGGTTAAGTGTTTCCTCTCCAGCTAATAGAGAGAAATTGAAACTCTTGTGCATCTGAATCAGGCAGCAAAAGCTTCAAGCAAGTCTTGAACAATACAATGCAACAAATTTAGGCAATGAGTAATTTAAAACTGCACACAAGGAAAAACACAATCTTATCCATTTAATCTATCATTCACTTCCATTTATATTGTCAATCATTAGCACTGGCTTTCTTTTCTTCTTCATTGAAAATCTTTCAGCAGACACACTCAAGAGCTTATTAAGGGACATTCCTTCTCCCAAAATCTTCTTCTTTACTTCATACCTATGTTTAATCCTTCCATCAAGCTTGTAACCAAGAAAAGCAGGAAAAGCCAACAGCTCTCCAACTTCACGACCCATCTCCTCAATCAAATAATCCATCTTCTCTTCCAAAGATTCATGATTGTATTGCAATATCTGGGGGATGCTTCTTGCTCATTGCAAGAATGTCGTCACAAGATAAACCATAGTTCAAGAACAGCCCAATCACCTGCTGCAAATTCTTGCAACTGGTTCTGGTCATTGCTCCCATTGCCATTGCCAAGTCCTTTGTTCTATTTTCATACCCAATCTTCACCAAAAAGAGAAGCTTGAACGCGAGGTTCTCTTCAAATGACAGACTTAGAAACAACGGGGCTTTGATCAAGAACCTAAAGATGTCATTGGAATTCAACCCACATAGCTTAAGAAAATCTATTCTAGGATGCAATTTTCTCTTCCTGCTCACACTAAACACATTCGGATAGACCAGAACAATCCTAAATATTTCTTGATCACTTAGGCCAGCAAATGATCTCAAGAACTCTACGTGATCTTTTAAATGCTCAGCTCTGTAAGCTAAAATTGCAAGGAGTTTTTTCAACACAGTTCCAGTGGCATCCTCATCTCCCCCACTAAGCTGGGTGAGAACCCCAATTCTTGGAATCAGCTGACTATCCAGATCATAATTGAGAATAGCTGGACGTCGAACAATTAAATTCACACCCCCAAAACGGTTCAAGAAAGTGATTGTTCTGTCAATTTCTTCAGCTGACTTGAGACATAAAGCCTTGGTAAGATTGACATTGTTGAGAACATGAGCAAGTTTTTCTTTGGGAATCCCATGAGCAAGCAGCAATGCTACCTTCCCCTCAAAACCCGCAAAGAATCTAGGTTCTGTCGCTTTTAACAGTCGCACGAGCTGGGTAGGTTCGATCTTTCCTTCTAAATCATCCCGAAGAAAACATATCAACGAATCAATTTCTTCAGCTGTTAATACAACCGAACGTTTTGTAATCAATCCGCAAAGCGCAAAACCATTGATTCCAAGGTGTTGCAGTGAAATAACCCAGGCGCGTATGGATTCAAAAGGTGTGAATCTTATAACTGAATTGCTGTCCAAAAGCAGTTCACATTCTCTCTCATCAATTCCAATTTCTTGGAAGAATGAGAAGAACATTATCTCTAAGAAAAACAAGCAAACAAACAAACCGTCACATAATAAATCTTACATGCGTCACTAGGGAGACTCTTAAGACTTCAATGTGTTTGAGATTTGTACTGTGAGAATTGCTTACCCACGTCAGTGAAATGATTGGTGGACGAATCGCCGGTGCTGGTGATAGTGTTGCATTGGATGAGCATGTGTTTGGAAGGTCGCAGTCCCACTACAGCCAATAGGGCTCTTTGTTCACTGTTTCTTGTTCCGGTGAATTTTACGACAGAAAACCATCCATGGAGATGAAAAGTTGAAAATGAAGATACTGGGTATTGAGGTGTTGCTGGAGGGTCTAGCGCCCGAGACAAGGAAGAAGAAGCAGAAGAGCATATCAATATAGAAAGCGTCTTTTGGAAAGACGCTTTCTAAAAGGGCATTACTTTGGTAAATAAGTTTGAAACAACCTTAAAATGGTAAAAAAGTTTCAAAACCACCTGATTTTGGTAAAAAATTCATATGTATATGTATTAGTCTATATACATGCATTAGTGTGTATATATGTATAAATTATATATGGGTGTACAAGTGTGTGTTATATACATACATATATATATAAGTGTGTGTGTGTGTGTGTGCATGTGTTATATATATATGTATATATATATATATATATATATTAGAAGTGTAACAGGTGTGTGTGTGTGTGTGTGTAATGAGTGCCGACATCAAACCTATATACATATATATATATATTATAATATTCAAAATATCAAATAAAATTTAATGCAAAGAAAATATCAGAACAGAGAAGGAGAGAGAGAGAGAGAGAGAGAGGATGAATGAGGCAGTGGAAAAAGTCTATATATACATGCGTATGCTATGTGCATTAAGAAAGGAAAGAAAAGAAAAGCAAGAAAAGAGAAACCAAGAAAGGAAGAAGAAAGAAGGAAGAATAGAGGAGGAAAACAGCAAACCACTACAAGGAGAAAGGTAAGATTTTTAGCTAAAGTTTCAGTTCTGAAATTCATATTTTTATGTTTATAAAATTGCATGAAGCTGTTAAATTATGATAAGGATAGAATCTATAGGGAAAATGGAAAATTTAGGAAGAAATAGTGAGTGAAATGGTGGAGAAATGAAGGAGAAAATTGAAGTTACAGGTGGGGTGATAATTTCGGGTTCAAGGGAATTTTATGGTTTTAAGCCATTTGAGGATCGGGAAAGTGTTCCCCTAAATCCCATAAATAGACAGGAAGAACAAGAAGGGAAAAATGGTGTCCAAAACACCACGAAATAGGAAAATGGTAACTCACCGAAAAGTCTGGCTCTTGCTAGAGCCCAACTGTTTAGCTTTATTTCGAGCATCTCCGAGCATCTAAAAATAGGAAGGAAACCATAAGGGTAATCCTTGGGAAAAATAGAAATTAATCCCGTTGGAATTAGTTCAAAAATCTGTTGAAAAATTTCGTTGGCACCGGAAAAGGTAACCGGAGTGTCACCAAAAAAGAAAAACAGTGGTTAGGGCAAGTTCAGGTCGGAACCCGACCCATCGCACACTTGGGTTATGATTGAAACGATGCAGTTTTGGGGCTTGGTTTAAATTGAAACAGGGCATTTGGCTACAGGATTTGTGAGTCAATTTGATAAACCTGTTAAAAATAGAGGATAGTCTATCCATATTTTAAGCTTATCCACTGTTTTGTTTTGGAATACTTTGAAAAATAAAAAGGGTTGCTTCCCTTGAGAATCGAACCCATGACCTATACGCGTATGGGAACTTATGCGCCACACGCAAACCACTATGCCACTAAGGCACGTGTGGTTATATTTTCACATAAATAATATATAATATTAAATTAAATTAATCAATTAAATTAATTAAGCTATTAATTGAAATAGATCTCGGAGTCCAAATAAAATAAAAGTATAGTGTAAACCTATTATCTCCTCGGGCATTCTAAACCCAATAGAGGGGTCCATTTTACAAGACGGGGTCCCGAAAAACTATTTAAGTAAAAATACAAAATTATCATTTTGCCCTTAGTGATGCCCAAAGCCAAATTGAAGTCCATAAAAGCCTCAACTAACTTTCTTCGGGATTCTAGACTCAATGGTAGAGTCCATTTTGTCAAATAAGATACTTGAAATATTGATGTATAAAATTAACTAGTTCTAAAAATTAATACTTCTTTAAGACTTAAAGAGGCTACCAAGAAAAGGTAACTAGAATATAAAGAGATTTAAGTGATAATTAAATCATGTGATGTTATAGAATGTAACCAGACTTTGAAATGTGATTATACGAACCTTCCACTAAAGGAAGGATTTTTGAGTAAAAGCCTTTGGATATCAGGTGAGTATTTCCATGTTATGTTTAAGGTGACTTTTGCTATAGATATAAATATTGAACTCTTTTATGACTTATTGATATATACTGTCATTTCTTAATAGCCCTTCTTAGCAGCTATATTGTATACGTTTTGAATGATCCATCGACAACTATATTGTCTTTTTTTATTTAAGAAAATGTGTTCGTAAGATACTCAAACGCTCTATAGTTTTTATACAAATCTTTGAACTATTTTAATTGAATACCAAATAGGGAACTCTGATTTGAGTAATTAGAACTGCTATTGATGATTATTGATTTTGGATATGATTTTGATGCTTTGAATAGAGCACCCTTCTATGATTGGTCACTATTGAATAGATTGTGACTTATCGAACCCTACCCATAGTGTATATTGGTGGGGAGCCAGAGTGATACGACATATCGAACTAGTCTATCGGTCTTAGTCAGCGAGGTTCTAATTTGTTGGTCGTAGAAGTGGAATATACTGATTTGAATATGAATATTGAATATAAACTATGATCGAAATTAAAGCATCGAACTATGATTTTGGATTGAACTATGATATTCATTTTGAAACTATGGTATTGATGAACCATGATATTAATTTTGACCTATGACTATGTTATTGAACCGTGACATTGAATCAAAACTATGATTGAACTATATTATTATTCATCGTTATTAAACTATGTTATTGATCATTGATTTATGATTACCATTGAAGTGAGGTTTATTGAAAGTGAATTTGATACCATTCTTTTATTTGTTATAATTTGAGATAACATATGTTAATGATATATGATCACTAGCATTTTAGTATTGAGTTATATAGTAGTTTTGAAACCCTTGACATACAGGAATTACTCACGAGCTTAGTGAAACTCATATGGATTTCTCTAATATATTTCAAGTAACTCTACGGGCAAAGAAATAGTAAGACCAGATAGAATAGCTGAGAGCTTATAACATTATGAACCATTTTTATATTAGGATTTTTGTTAGACATGATGTAGATGCTTTTGGTAATCATGGGATGTATATTGAATATGATGTCAGCCGATTTTGAGAATTTACATCATGTACTTTTGTAGCCACTATGGGATATATATATATATATATATATATGAATGACTAATGTTGAGATAATCATTGTATGAGATGCATATTGATGGCTTCCGCAAAAGAAAAAGAATTTTTATTCTGCTGCGTTTGAGTAAATAAAATTTAGTAAGGTATTAAGATCATTGAAAAAGGTCTCAGTGGCCGATCACGAACCCCTAATCTGCATAGGCCAAGAAGTTAGGAGGGAAATAATATAAAAAAAATAAAATTTAAAGAGGTTCCTTATGGAAACATGAAAAACTTGGGGGGCGATGAGGCAACTCTTAATTTTTACAAAAATTTATATTGGAAAAAGGGGTAAAAATCTATTTTTTAAAATTTTTGGGTGGGCTATAACTCCTCTTAGACAACATGTAAGTCTGCCACTGATAAGACCTATTATAATAAATGCATATGTGACTCATTACCTTTTTAGAGGAAGATGAAAGCTATCGTCAATTACGAAGCTTAGAAATTTGCAACTAACCATAGCACTTATCTTACTTTTAAGCTAAACATGAAAAAAAAATGAAGTGATAAAATTCATTATATTTAGCATTTCTCTTTGTACTTTTGTTTTCGAAAAATATATGCGACATCTAATATTAATTATAAAAAACTCATAATCGTTTTTTTATATTAAAATTTTAATGTTTCTAATAGTTTTTATATAATATATACATAAGTGTGTGCATTTTTTTATTCTTATAATTAATACTATAAATGATTTTTTTTCATAAATTCATTAATTTTTAAGTAATAAAATTATTATTATTAATGATAAATAAATTTGATATTAAAAAAACTATTAACTTAATAAAAATTATTAGCTTATTTTTTTATTACAATTGTTAACTTATTAAACATGAATTATTAGAGGCTACTTGTATGGAGATTTTGGATTATGTCACCTTAATCTAAAGTTACTGTTGATACTTTTGTTTTGACCCATTCAGATAGTCGAAAGCTAAATAAGAAATGATACGCCGTCGTTCGACAATAATTGTTGATCCATTTCTTCCTCGCTCGTTGTGTCCAAGGTTGTATCTGACCTAGGGATGGCAATTTGTCTGTCCCATCGGGGATCTATCCTATCCTGCCTCTAATAGAGCGGGTTTGAAATGCTCATAAACAAGATCGGGATGGGATCAGGGTGTGATTTTTAAGACTTCGTCGAGTTCGAGGCAAGTTCAAAGGATGATCACTCCGTCCTGACCCGTCTCGTTTGTATATTATGTTTTTTTATTTATTCTTATATACATTATATTTATCAATAAATAACACTATATAAAATTAGTTTAAAAACTTTTCATATCACACTTGATATACCATAAAGTAACAAATATAGTCAAAATGTGACACGTGTATGTGCAGAGCTCTTCCGTGTACAGGTTAAGAAAGATTCTACTATCCAGATCAGACAGACACATAGGGTTCAAGTATGCTTTGTTCAAAATGGTGCCAAAACTTCAGCCCTACCTCCAGAGTAAGAGTTGTAGAGTATTTATAGGAAGGGGTCCCGAACTGGTCACTGCCTTACATATCCTACCGACCTCAGAATAAGGAAAAAAAGTTCAATATGGAAACTACTATCTCCGAATATCTTCAAATCCCTACTTTTATGGCTCCAAATCCTATTCAACTTAGGAGATCTTCAGGCCATAAATAAATCCTTAAGGTATGCTTTTAATTTACATTCAATTATTCCTTTCAATTATAGTATTTTTATTTACTGACTTTATAATCGGAATGGCTACCACCGGAGCCTACCCGGTGACCCTCTGATTTTGAGTTCTCGATAAGTAACGAAGGATGGGAAGCCCCGCTAATCAGAAAGACAACATCAGTTTGGCGCCGTCTGTGGGAACAATAATTGTTCTTGCTAACCTCCTCTTCAAAAGCAAAAAATCCTTTGTTTTCTTCTTCGAAAAAGGCAATGGCTCACAATCTTCGTCCTAAAAAGAATTCCCTAAAACCCCTGAAGTTAGCCTCCTGTTGGGAGAGGAAGGGGCAAACACCTAATCACTTGCAACAGCAACTTGATCGGATTCAATGAAAATCTAATCAGATGTAGGAACAACTCGTTGCCATGTCACAAGCTCTGGCTTCATTAGCCAGGGCCAGCGGAGCAATATTCCTTGTCCCCCTACCAATGCTGTTTATAGAGGAGTTTAGCCTTCCGTCACCACCACAGGCGGAGGATCTCCCAATGAGGAATTGCCCAACATGTAACCAGTACATCCCTATGATGCCACTCACATGGGGGCTGATCCCCAAACGTCAACAGTTGTAGGAAAAGGGATGCCCACTTTTCACCCAGTTGTCCACTACCAAAGTAGAACAAGGATTCCTACTCCCATGGCTTCAGGAGCCGATCCAATGTCACAGAAGTTCCATCCCCTAGAGGCATCGCCCCCCAAATTTTAGGAGGGCAACATCTTCCTACCAATATCGGACAAACTCATCCCCTGAATCGAGGGTCTGAAGGTGTAGAACAGGGTCAACAGCGGGTCCCAAATCCACAACAAGTCTTGCCCAGAGTCCCTCAAAGGACGGAAGAGATAGTAGACTCCCAAAAACAAACCATCTTTACTAAAGGGTTCCACGCCCCTCCAGAGTAAGACAAGCTAGGAAAGTTGCTCGGGAGGTTCTCCACGCCATTCACCTCTGCTATAATAACAGAGGAGCGGCCGAAAAAGTTCGTTGTCCCAAAATTTACCCTCTACGACGGGTCTAAGGACCTTGGGGACCACTTGTCTTACTACTAGCATACAATGGGGCCTTCATGTGCTGAACTTTCATAACAAGTCTCAAGGGTATCGCCTTGAAGTGGCTCCACAACCTCCCTCAAGAATTGATCAGCAATTTCTATGAGCTCAGTAGGCAATTTCTTGATCGATTCTTAACTAACGGAAGCTAAGGAAGCCACCAGAATTCTTGTTAACGGTGAAGCAAAGCAAAGGAAGAGTCACTTCGGGAGTACATTGCTCGTTTTAATACCAAGCTCATGGAGATAACTGACTGCAGCCCAAGCTTCTTAGTGGCAGCTCTTACCTCTGGCCTAGGGCCTAGACGCTTCCTAAGATTCTTTGACCAAGCATCCTCCCGTCGACATGGTGGCACTCATGGAACGAGCACAAAAGTACATAAGCCTTGAAGATACAAAAATGTCCTTCTGAAAGGCGAAAGAACTGGCTCAAAAGGATGAGCAAGTTCAAAAGAGGGACACCAATGCTAACAGGAAGAGGATCAGGAGCCTTGACAAGAGAGCGGCATCCAGAACCCAAAAAATCCTAATTTTGGAAGGTATGAAACTTTCACCTCTTTGAATGCCTCTCTCTCCAACAGATCCAAACCCGTGAGAACTTGAAATGGCCAGAGCCATTAAAGAACAACCCCGACATAAGAAATCAGAACAAGTACTATGATTTTCACAATGAACACGGGCACACCATCGACGAATGCAAAGCTCTCAAGTAAGAGATAGAACATCTCATCAGAAGAGGACGACTGAGAGAGTTTGTCTGCCAAGATGCCCCGCGATGATAGACCACCACAAAGAAGGCAAAAACAGAGGCCTTAACAAAGAAACGCTTGAAACGATCAACCACGCCAAAACAATCAAGTCATCTTTGTCCTTCATGCAAACAATGCGATGACGAAAATGTTTAACTGAGTCAGGAAAAGGTATGCTCAGGAGGCAAGGGCAAAATCGCATGTCCTCCAGATCTCATCCATTAAGAAGAAGATAAAGTCGGGACTTTAGATCCAGTTCTCTGAATTGGATCTTGCTTGGATACAATGTCCTTACAACGATGCTCTCATCATCTCACTCAAAATAGCCAATTTTGGGATCAGAAAGGTTCTTGTGGATACAAGAAGCTCCACAACGTACTGTTCTAAACGAGGTCTCTATTGTTATAGAGTGATGTCGTTTGGTCTGAAGAACGCTGGAGCCACATACTAACGTCTAGTAAACAAGATGTTTGGCTCCCAAATTAGAGAAACAATGGAGGTCTACATTGATGACATGCTAGTCAAAAGCATTTGAAAGAGTGACCATATCCAGCACTTAAGCCAAACATTCGACATCCTGAGGCAACATAAGATAAAGCTTAACCTTTTAAAATGTACCTTTGGGATCACCAAAGGGAAATTCTTGGATTTTTTGGTATCTCAAAGGGGAATTAAGGAAGATCCCTCGCAAATCAAAGCTTTAATTGAACTAGAGTCACCTAAAACCAAGAAAGATATCCAAGGCCTGAACGGAATGATAGTAGCTCTGAATAAGTTCATCTTTAAATCTACGGACCGGTGCCTTATGTTCTTTAGAGCCTTGAGAGGGAGTAAGGCCCTAGAGTGGACCCCTGAATGCGAAGAAGTTTTCCAGGAACTTAAGCAATATTTAACTTCCCTCGAACTCCTTTCAAAACCAATACAGGGAGAAAAATTACTCTTGTACTTAGCTGTATCAGAAAATGCCATTAGCTCCGCATTAGTCAAGAAGGACAAGGGGATTCAGAGGCTTATTTTTTACGTTAGCAAGGCGTTCCTGGACACCGAGACAAGATATTCCAAAATTGAAAAAATAGCCTTAGCCTTGGTGATATCCGCTCGGAAGCTTAGACCATATTTTTAGGCCCATCCCATCGTAATACCTACGTCCTATCATTTGAAATCAGTCCTACACAGGCCTGAAGTTTTAGGACGACTAATCAAATAGTCAGTAGAATTAGGAAAATTTGACATATATTATGTACCATGGGACTGCTATCAAAGGGCAAGTACTAGCAGACTTTGTAGCAAAGTTCATTCCAACACTATATGCGAAATCTCAAGCCACTACGGACACCCCTGTATGGCTACTTTACATTGACGGTTCATCCACCGACAGAGGCTCGGGAGTGGGCATAGTACTTCAGTCCCCCGATGGAATCATAATTAAGAAAGCAGTTAGCTTGGGGTTCAGAGCCTCTAATAATGAAACTAAATATGAAGTGCTTATCCTTGGGACGAAACTAGCCTTGGAATGCGAAGTTCTGAGTCATGAAGCATTCACTGACTCTCAACTCGTGGTGAGTCAAGTATTGGGAGAATTTTCCACCAAGGATAACAAGATGACTAAATATTCAGAGCCAATGGAATCGCTAAAGTTGTCTTTCTACAAATTCACCATCTAGAAAATCGAAAGAAGCCAAAACTCCAAGGCTGATGCTTTAGCAAACATGGCTTCCCACCTCAAGCTAGAAAGGGATTCAACAGTGAAAGTCTCTTACCAGTCAAAACCAAGCATTAAGGAAATACAGTCATTTCAAATTTCAGAAGAGCCTAAAGATTGGATGACTCCCATCATCCAGTATCTAAAAAAAGCTTCTTCTAGAGGACAAAAATCATGCTAGGAGGATTTGGATTAGGGCATCTCGGTATCTAATTCTTAAAGGAAAGCTTTACCAAAGATCCTACACACAACCCCGTCTTGGGGTGCTTATCTCCAGAGGAGTCCCGCTACGTCCTAGCTGAGATACATGAAGGGATTTGTGGCAACCACAATGGCAGAAGGACCATAACCCACCGAGCACTAACTCAAAGCTACTACTAGCCTAGTATGTTAAGATAAGCTAAGGAATATGTCCAGAGGTGTGACAAATGTCAATGATTTGCTTCATACCAACACCAACCTCATCATGAGTTCAAGCCCTATCGCCAATCCTTGGCTTTTCACTCAATAGGAAATGGACATTGTAGGGTCATTGCCAAAGGCCCCTCAGAGTAGGAGATTCCTGCTAGTCGCCATCGATTATTTCTCCAAATGGGTAGGGGCTGAACCATTGACCCACATCACAAAGGTGGAAGTAAAGAACTTCACATGGAAAAATATAGTTTGCAGGTTTAGTATACCTCGCGTCATCATTTCAGACAATGGGACACAATTTGCTGGGAAGGTATTCGAAAAGTTCTATAAAGACTTGCACATTAGTATCACTTCTCCTCACCAGGGCATCCTCAAGCTAATGGACAAGTCGAGGTCACCAACCGCACTATTCTCGACGCCCTTAAGAGAAGGTTGGAGGAAACCAAGGGAAGATGGGTCGAAGAGGTCCCTAGAGTACTCTAGGCATACCGAACTACTAGAAGAACCCCAACTGCAAAGACACCATTCTCACTTGCCTATGGCACTAAGGCAAGTCATTCTTGTCGAAATTGGCATGTCGACCCTTAAGACAGACTACTTTGACCAGGGGACCAACAACTAGCTGCTCGCGGCGAACTTGAATCTACTTGAAGAAAGACGTGAGCAAGCTCGAATCAAGACCGAAGCATACCAGCAGAGAATGGCTAAATATTTCAACCAAGGGTTAAAACCTATCAACTTTTAGATTGGAGACCTTGTCTTAAGAAAGGTGTTCCCAAATACTAAAGATCCCACTATGGGAAAACTCTCCCCTAATTGGGAAGGGCCCTACAAGATAACCAAGATCTTTAGACCTACGACTTATTGGTTGGAAGATGTAACTAAGAAGCCAGTACCCAAACCCTAGAATATCGAACATTTACGCAAGTATTATCAATAAAGAGTTATTTTTTATTCACTTCTGAGTGTTTATTCAATGTACAGACCCCTAAAAGCCTTGTATTAGCTACAAGTGCTACAGGTCTGGTCCATTCCATTAAATGTATAGACCCTCAAAAGCCTTGTATTCACTATAAATGCTACAGGTCTGGTCCATTTCATTCAATGTACAGACCTCTAAAAGCCTTGTATTCACTACAAGTGCTACAAGTTTGGTCCATTTTATTCAATGTACAGACCCCCAAAAGCCTTGTATTCATTACAAATGCTACAGGTTTGGTCCATTTTATTCAATGTACAGACCCTTAAAAGCCTTGTATTCACTACAAGTGCTACAAGTCTAGTCCATTTCATTCAATGTACAGACCTCTAAAAGCATTGTATTCACTACAAGAGCTACAAGTTTGGTCCATTTCATCCAATGAACAGTTTAACAAATGTATTGCAATCAATATATAGATCTCACAAGGCCTTCCATTTATTATGAATACCACGGGTCTGATTCTATAGATCTTAGAATGAAGCTTGCTTTAATTATAAGTATTAGAGTTTTGTTGACAAAGCTTGTTTTAATTACAAGTATTAGAGATCTATTGACAAAGCTTGTTTTAATTACAAGTATTAGAGATTTGTCGACAAAGCTTGTTTTAGTTACAAGTATTGAATGTCGGTACATTATGGTCTATTTTCGCAAGTATGGCTCCTCTGAAGATCTTGTTATTTTAACCTCTAAAGATTATCCTATAAATGCTTTAAAGACTGTAAAGGGTTTACGTTTTCTAGTGGTCTGGACGTTAATAGAGATTATTTTTAAGACACATCACAGAAGTAGCAAGCAAAACACAAGTATATGGGATAAGTAAGAATTTTTTATAAATTAACCCAAAAAGTGGGAAGATTACAAATTGAGAACAAAAAATAAAATACAAAAGCCTAACTAAGGATCTTCGATAGGGGGGTTTCTCTTTCAACTTCGGTGGACTCCGTTGGGGTAGGTTCGAAAGGACTTGGCGTAGGATCATCTATTGAAATCTCGTCCACTATAGAGATGTCGAGATCAAGATATAGCTTCTAGGATTTTCTTCCGAAAGGTTTCGTATCCATGATCCGCACGCCCAGCCTTTGCACCTCGTCTCTGACGGCTTTCTCTGTCTCTTCTTTCGCCACTTAAACGTTGGAGGCCAAGTTCATAGAAGCAGTAGCCTACGCCTCATCTTTTTCCTTTTTTAAGCTCTCTAACTCTGAAACTAGAACATTCTTTTGTGACTCCAGAATGGGTACATTGGTGAGGGATTTTTTTAACCTCTCCTCAAAAGAGAAAGATGTAGAGCGAGCTGTCTCGAGCTAGAGCCGAGCCTCCTCCAGTTCAGATTGGAACTTGTCTTCCCGTTCTGATTCCTCAGGGCAATCCATGATAGCTGCCATGGAATGAACTGCTTATAAAAGGCAAAAATTAGATAAGTCAGCAAGAACATGAGTTAATTACATATATAAAAATCAATTAAAGATAAGAATCTTACCCTCATACGAAAAACTAGAAGATCCTTGGCTATCTTCTGAGGCTTCAGACCCTTGAAGTGACCTATTGCCGAACTCTAGGCATCATCGTAAGCCCTTTTGATAGCCACTTCTTCGGTCTCAGCCGAGGCCACTCCGTGAGGAACCACTCCCATTTTTCCCTTACCACGGGATACTGGGCACGCGATGGGGGCTGGAGGTGGTGGCAGCTCTCGCCAAGCAACAGGTAGGGCCAACTCCTCAAAGACTATGCGTTCGGGAGAACTGGATCCCCTGCCTCTATCCTTCCTATCTCAGTCCTTCTTTTCTTTTGAGGAGGAGCTAGTATTGAAGGGCTGGATGCCCCCCGGCCTTTTTAGCTCCAGGGTGTCCAGCTCGTAAGCACCGTCTTCTTCAACACCGCCAACTTGTCCTTAGCTAACCTTACATCCATAAAGTTCTGGAGTATGAAGATGCGGTTGTGAGGACGGTCTTGTGGATGAAGAAGTCTCCTATACCATTTTTGAAGCTCGGGAGTGAAAGTTGACCTCTTTCAAGCCTTCTTATCTGTGACAATAGAAATTTAGAAAAACGTTTGTCAAGATTGGAATGAGATTACAGTATTCAGGTTAGAAGCCAAAGTTTTATAGGCTCATTCTTAAAACTGGTATGCCGAGGGAAGAAGCTGGTTCGGTTCTCAAAGTCTTCATGTTCCTAGCCTCCATTGACAAAAAGGTACCACTTCTTCCATGTCTTGTTGGAAGTAAGTACCGAGGTTAATAGTTTGAACCTTTTGTCAAAGGACCTGTAGTACATCCCCTCCGACTTCAAGAATTTCATATCCATGTTACTTATAATAAGGTTCAGATCTACATCAACGTTGTTATGGTGACCTAAGATTAAGAAGGCCATTAGCTGCCTCTAGTTGTTGATGTTCAGCTCAGTAGGGCAGATCTTGAACTAGTTAAAGAACTCATTTACAAGGAGGTGGAGAGGGAAGAGTACGCCGACCTCAAACCATTTGAGGTAAGCCCAAATTTCTCTTCTCTCGATATTTGATGGGCGATCTATTACCCTTGGGATCCTACAGATCACGTTTTGAGGAAAGTCAAAATTTATTTTGAGGGCATCTAGCATGCCTTTGGTCATAGCACTCTCACCCTCTTTTCTTCTATAAGGCCGGCCCAACGAGCCGACCTCCCTATTCTTAAATTCGAGGTGTGCCTCAATAAGGAGCACTCTCGAATTGTTACTAGAGGCACTGTCCATTTCCTCACCCAGAATAAGGAGTGCCTTTTGACTACCTACTTCTACGATTTGCCTATCTTCCTCCCCATTATTAGAATGAGCATCCAAGGGTGACATGTTCATGAAAAGAACAGGGTAGAAGAAGAATGTCGAAGAAGAATAACGATAAAGGAAAGAGTAATAAAAAAGAAATGACAAGAATTGTCACTAACTGACCAGAAACTAGAGACTGGGTGCCTGAGAAGTCTTCTGGTACACTGAAAATCTCCTGTGGGGTCTTTTCTTGCTTCAATTTCAATTTAGAGCAATGGAGAGTTCGTAAAAAACTTTTGTTGATAAGGTTTCATCTATTTACAAGACCACCCAAGATCGATATTTATGGCCTCGAAATCCCAATCGACTATTGGCTAATAATGGCCTCGATTACTCAATTGACTGGCTAATGCAATGATGGGGCTATAATTGTCCCATCAACGATTGTTTTCTCAGAACAAAAAATGACACATTAATGAAATTGCACGTGACCCCTCAGAAACCCTAACCTCAGCTCTGCACGCGTCCCAAAAAACTGAGGCTCTAGGGAGGGGGAGTAGTTGATATACCATAAAGTAACAAATATAGTTAAAACATGACACGTGTATGTGTAAAGCTCTTCCGTGTATAGGTAAAGAAAGATTCTGTTATCCAGATCAGATAGACACATAGGGTTCATGTATGCTTTTTTCAGAATGGTACCAAACCTTCAGCCCTACCTCTAGAGTGAGAGTTGTAGAGTATCTACAAGAAGGGGTTCCGAACTGGTCACCGCTTTCCATATCCCACAAGCCTCAGAATAAAGAAACAAAGTTCAATATGATAACTACTATCTCCGAATATCTTCAAATCCCTACTTTTATAACTCCAAATCTTATTCAACTTAGGAGATCTTCAAGCTATAAATAAAGCCTTAAGATACGCTTTCAATTTACATTCAATTATTCATTTCAATTACAGTCTTTTATTTGCAGACTTTATCATTGGAACGGCTACCACCGATGTCTACCCAGTGGCTCTTTGATTTTGAGTTCTTGACAAGTAATGAAGGATGAGAAACTCCTTTGATCAGAAAAAGCAACATCAACACTCATATTTTTTTTTCTTGTATTAATTATTTTGGTAAAGAAAAATTAATTTACTTATTAAAATAAAATTTTTAACTTACTTAAAAAATATATATATATCGAGGTTTGGGACGGAGCGAGGTGAAGTCAAAAAATATAAATATGTCAGAATCGAGATTGGAGTAATACTATGTTTGGATGGAAAGAATTAGAAAGAAAGGGAAGAGAAGGAGAAAGAAGGGGAGCTTATATCATGTTTGTTTTAAAAATTAGGAAAGAAAGAGAAGGTGAGGGAGGGAGGGAAAACTTAACCGTCATTTGAACAATTTTATTATCCCCAAAAGTGGAAGGAAATGAAGGGAAAGGAAATAAAGATTTAATGAATTTTTAATAATACCAATATTATCCTTAAAATTGTAAAAGTCAAAATAAAAATGACACCTCTATCCTAGGGCATCCAAATACACATTGTTTCTTTTTTTTTTTTTCTATACACAACTTTGCTCGTTGCTGTTACTACTGTTGTGCAGGTTCTCACTTTTCTTTCAGTTCAATTTCTCACTTTTCACTTTAGCCATAGTTAAATTACTAATTATTAGTATGCTTAATTTAAAAAGATATAATAGTAAAATAATATAAAATTATTTCTTTTTTTTTTTTTCTTTATCATTCTCAAACAAGATTAAAAGATTATATTAATCTTTTTTTTCATTTTCTTTCATTAATTATTCAAACATAAAAGGAAGGATAATCCTCTTTTCTCATCTTCTTTCCATTTTTTTCTCTCGTAAGTAATACTCTTCTTTTTTTCTTTTTTTTTTTTTCTGACTTATCCAAACGAATTCTAAATCTCTTAACAAGACCAAATAAAATTAAAACGAAAAATATAAACAAAATTAAAAATTTTAAAAAGTCACGGCGGAGCCCAAATCTGTCGCCTTGCCATTCCACGTAGGGCCATCTCTATATTAAAAAAGGATAAACGGAGCTCAACACCGTGGTCCCTAGGAGCTGTTAGATTTCTCTCTCCGCTCGCTTTATTCACTGAAACCTTCCAATTTCCAAAGCAATCACATTGAAGAGAGAAGATGTTGAGAGTTGCAGGGAGGAGACTCTCTTCTTTGTCATGGCGGTCTGCTCAGACATCATCGGCCTTCGTTGCCGGGAATCCAATCAGCGGTGGTGATATACCGTCCGATGGCTCCACAACCATGTGCCCGTCTCACGCATTCTCTCTTAGTTCTGTATTTCGGGATCAAATCAGAGGTCAGGGATTTTAACTTTTGTTACTTTCACTCTTGCTTAAGCTTGTGGCTTCGGATTTAGGGCTTTTATCCGTTTCGTCAAGTTTGTATCGATTAATATGTTTAATTAATTTTTAAAATAATTTTCTCCGTTTGTTGTATTATTTTGTTGTAATTTTTCAATACCCGTTTGGTTGCTAAGAAAATTTAGGAATACATAAAAACCGAGATTTTTAAATATTGGATTTTTCATAGCATTCTTACTTATAAAAAAATATTGGATTTTTCATCGTATACTTTTGTGTGCTAACCGGAAAGTTAAATCTTCACACAATCGTGCCGGATACAACTATTTGATGTGGGATTTCATTTTCTGGAAACGAAGGTCAAAGGAATTCCTGAGAAATGCCTGGTGAAAATATTTATATATATATATATATATATATATATAAGTTGTTTGTTGAGTGCTTGTTCAAAGGTGTTTTTATAAAAATAAGTTATTCATCAATAATTTGTAACTTTTTACATCTAAATATAGATGATTGCACTGCTTCTATCTATCTGCATATATTAAATTTATGACAAAGGAGGAGTAATTGTTGAATGTTAGCAGTAGGTGGAGAATTATAAAATACTTATGAAAATGAGTAGCTTATGACCCTATTGGCTCTCCTTGGTACGTGTTGGCTTCTTCCAGGTTCAAGAACCAATATGAAAGAGATTATAGCTTATGAACTTGAAGTCAAAGGAACACAAACAGAATAAATAAAAGAAAAAAGAGAACTGGTAATTAAAACAACAAATGAAATCAGGTAAACTATAAAAAAGGAAGAAAGAAAAAGTGAAAGAAGTGGCATGAAATCAAACGAAAACAAAAAAAGGGGAAGGAAGCATTGCTGCGAAGTCATTGGCATGGCTGAACCTTCAATCAGATGAAAAAAAAAAAGAGGAAAAGAAAGAGAAGGAAGAATAGGATGAAGATCAGAGATTTAAATGGCCCTAAGGTTATTAACACCAGTCTGTTAGTGTTCTCTTTAGGACTTTAATCTGTATATAGAATATAAGAGTGAGGTCAATAAAATGGGAAATCCCTAAAACTAACTTTCTAGCTTCGCTAGAGGTTGATTCTAAAAGCTGCTATTACCCGCTTCCACGGTGGCTTCCGTTAGAAACCTCTCTGAAAGAACCCATCAAACATTCCTGATTTACGTGGAAGTGCTTTTAGAGTTAGGATGCCCATTTCAACCTTCCAAGAACAACTAAAACTAAACGAGACAACATTCAGTTTTTTTTTTTTTTTTTGTGTGTGGCAGTTTTCTCAGCCTCTGTTTAGAACTAAGAAACCAGGAAGGAAAGGAAAAAAAATTATATGAATTTTCATTCTCTTGTTTGGATGTTCTGGAGAACTGTGATGAAAAGAAGATATTCCCCCACTTTCTAAGAATAAAAGAGGGGCCAAGTACCAAATGGTTGAATCAGTTTTCCACTGTGGATCAAGTAGCTCCAAATTTTGCAATGGGCTGCATGTGTAATCATGGCATATTTCTTTTCATTTTTAAATAAGATCCTTTTTTATATAAGTAAGATATATTTTAATAAAGAGCACTAGATTGGAGAAAATTCCAAGGGACTTCTTGTGGGGGCCACGAGGGAGATTCCAGGAAGATTCACTTGGTAAATTGGGATAAAATCAAGAAGGCGGTGTCTTTAGGGGGTTTACGGGTGATGGATTTGAAAATCTTCAAGAAAGTTCTTCTAGGGAAATGGCTATGAAAATTTGGGGAGAGTGAGAAGGAATTATGGAGGGAGGTTATTGGTTACAAGTATGGGTGTGAGGAAGGGGGCTGGTGCTTAGTTAGTGTGGAGGGGCCGAGGGGGTGTGGTTTGTGGGGCTCTATTAGGGGTGAGTGGAGGGTTTTCAGGGAGAGGATTAGGTTTGTTGTGGGGGAGGGAGCCCGTGTGAAATTCTGGGAAGATGCTTGGAGTGGGGTTGAGCCTTTGAGGGTGAAATTTCCTTTGTTATACAGTGTAGTTAGCAATAAGGCGTCTTGGGTTAGTGAATGTTTTGAGAGGGCAGAGAACGAGCTTGTTTGGACCTCTTGTTTTAGAAGAGAGTGTTTTGATTGGGAGTCGGAGGAGGTGGGCTCATTCCTTAGTTACATCCAAAACTTCCAGGCAGTGGAGGGAAGGAGGGGCAAGATCACCTAAATTTTGAATAAGAAGTCATTTTCTGTTCGCTCTTTCTACAAGAGCTTGTTCGATTATGAAGGTCCTCCCTTCCCTTGGAACCTCATTTGGCATTCTGAAGCCTCCTCTAAAGCTTCCTTTTTGGCTTGGGAGGCTTCGTGAAAGATAATTTTAACCACAGAGAATTTGAAGAAAAGAGGCTTTCAAATGGCAAGCAGATACTACTTATGTAAAAAAGAGGAGAGGGTGGACTATGTTCTCATTCACTGTCATGTGTCTCGGGACTACTGGGACCTAGGTTTGGCTATTTTTGAATTTTCTTGGGTGATGCCGGAAACAATCAAAGACTTTTTGCTGGCTTGGGAAGGGTGCAAGCTGGTGTCTTTGGAAAGAAAGGAACAATTGTGTCTTCGAAGACCTTGAGCAAACTGCTTCATTTTTTAAGGATTCCCTTTTGCGCTTGTTGTTTTGGGTCGAAGAGGCTTTTCCAGAAAATGCCATTTCTTTAGTTGATTTTTTGGGGTCGTTAAGATTTATGTTAAGGCTTAGTAACCCGGTGTAGAGTTCAATCTTTTGGGGTTTGCCTTCCTTGGGCATTTATTATATATATCTTTTACTTATAAAAAAGGAAAAAGGGGGGGGGGGGGGGGTTGCACCCAAGTACAAAAAATAATTACAACCATTCTATAAATTGTTGCTCATAGAATGCAAAAAAAAGAAAAGAAAAAACAAAGACAAAATAGAAGAAGGAAGAATCTATGTCCATGGTGTAGTCTCCCGACACCAGAAAAACAAGGTTATCACTTACGCCTTTACCCTCTAGATAGGGGACTTGATACCCTTAAAAGTTCTGTTATTCTTTCCCTCCAAATGCCCCACCATATAGCAAGTGGAGTTAACAGCCAAGTTTTTCCCACTCTCCTACCATAAGATCTCCCCCTCCATGACTCTAGGACCTCCTTGGGAGTGCGTGGCATCACCCAAGATAAACTGAAAAGGCTAATCAAAAGCATCCAAATTGCTCATGTAAATGGACAATGGATGGGAACATGATTTACTGATTCCTCGTTATTCTTGCATAGGCAACACCAAATTTACCAAAACATATACCCTCTTCTCCAGATTATCTATCTTTAAGATTTTTAACCAAGCAACAGTCCAAGCAAAAAAATCCACTTTCAAAGGGGCTTTGACTTTCTAATTAGCTTTCCATGGGAACCCCTATTTCCGAGCAAAAGCAAATAATATGACTTTACTGTAAACTGTCCCCAGTGTACACCCAACAAATCTCATCCTCCCCATAAGGAAGGAGGGAAGGATTGTCTGTACAAAAAATCATAGAACTTACCACCTCATCCACCTCACAATCTTGAAGCCGTTTGCCAAGGTTTATATCCTTTAAATAAGATCCCTTCGTTCTTTGTTTCTCTAATTTATAAAGTCATGTTGTGGAATATGGAGTTATGGACTATAAATTTTGAGTTTGGGATTTCCCGTGTTGTTCTTATTATTATTTTTGATAAGTATAATATACATATTGATGTTCCAACCAAGACTTGAACCCTGCATCTCTTCTTTTGGGAATGAAAAGATACCACTCAAGTTAATAGTTGGTGGCTTGGGATTCTACTAATATGTTAAAGTTTAAGAGCTTGTATCTTGAAGGAAAAACATTCTTAGGATTTTGTGCCTTCTTTTTGGTTGGTTGTGATGAAAATCTTCTTAATGCTTTTGTTTGACTTTGATGTACAACTGCTGATTACTCATTAGTACCATCAGGCTATTAAGTGTGTTAATTCAAATATTCATTGGTTGGTTGTGGTGAAAACTTCCTACTGCTTTTGTTTGATTCTGATGTAGAACTGCTTATTGTCGGTGCATTAACTTTTGATATTAGATGGGCAATGCTATGTATAATTCTTTCCTTACACAACACAATTTCCTTTCTTGCATTTTTATTTTTTGATAAGTGTAATTTCATTAAAAAAACACTCGAGAAAGGCATAATACTTACAAAAGAAAGGGCCGACTACAAAAAATGCTAACACCTCCCAAAAACTCTATAAAAGAATCAATACATGATGGGTAAAATTTTAAAACCCAGAAGTATAGAGACTTCAACAGCATGTCTTTAAAGGTACCGAGGAAAGTTGCCTTCCCTTCAAACATCCTGCTATTTCTCTTTCTCCATGTACACCAAAAAACACAAAGCGGGACTAGTCTCCACACTTAACACTACAAAAAACACATACTCCTTGTCACATGTTACTAAGTCTGCAACCAACCCAGGCATCACCCAAGGGCATCAAAAAGGATAGGAGAAGATTTCACACAACTCTAGCAAATGGGTAATGAAGGAAGAAGCAATTGAAAGTTTCTTCCATCTCTTGGCACATCGAACATTTATTAGCCAAGTGGAAGCCTCTTTTTTGCAAGTTATCTAAGGTCAAAATAGCTCTCCATGCAATGGTCCAAGAAAAAAATGCTACCTTTGTGGGGGGGCTTTGGTTCACTGAAGAGCTTTCCAAGGAAAATCCTTCGCACACCAATGAGCCAATTGCGAGTAAAAGGACTTAACAAAGAACTTCTCCTATGAATCCAATCTCCACTGAAGAACTTAACCAAGAACTTGATAGAGAAGAGGCATTAAGTTCATGGACCCCTCTACCTCTCAATCTTGAAGATCTCTACGAAAGCAAGGTACTCAAATGCACACATTGTCATTAAAATCCATATAGGAGAAGAGATTTGGAATAGGTGAGGAAAACGATTATCCAAGGTAATGTCCCCGCGCAATGTCCCTCCAAAATATAACCCGCCCTCCCCCCCTCAAAAAAAAATAAAATTAAAAATAAAAATCCATATAGTCTTTTGACAAAAGCTTCTTGATTAGAAGAGATTTGGAAACAAGTGAAGAAAATGATGCTCCAAGGTAATGTCCCCACACCATTTGTCCCTCCAAAAGATAACCCCCCCCCCCCCCCCCCCCCCCCCCAAAAAAACAAAAAAAAAAAAAAAAACACCCAAACCAAAGAAGTAAACTTGAAAAAAATCTTCAATCCCTTTTCAAATGAACTTCCCAAGACCTAAACCATAAGGCCCCTCCACTTCCTTGGAACACCAATTCCCTTGTTCACAGCCAAACTTAGCTTCGATGACTATTGTGCACCTAGCACCTTTAGGAAAATGATGCTCCAAGGTAATGTCTACCATTTATGAATCACGGATACTCTATTTTGGCTCACGTGCCCGTGTCGAACGTCGACACTCTCGGATACTACCCGGACACGTGTCCGACATTTAAATCATAAATGTTAATAATTAAATAAAAAAGTTCTTTAATTTTTATTTAATGACTTTGTTGTTTTAATATCTTAATAATATTTTTATGATTTATATGTTTTTATGCCAATTTTAATTGAAAAAATATTAGGTTTTTATTATATATTTATATAAAACATTTAAAAAATTTATAAATATTAAACATGTCCTTGACGTGGACGTGTCCGTGTCCGTGTCCTACTTTTTTGAGAAATAACGTGTCTGTGTCGTATTGTATTTGTGTTCTGTGTCTGTATCCGTGCTTCTTAGTCCCCCATCATCCTGTCCCTTTTTCTCCAAATCTTCAATGCCTATGCTTTTGAAGGAAATTCAAACATGAAAAGGGCTCCATGCATGTCTAGAACTCGTTATTGTGAACCCCCACCAACAATCACCATGCTTGAACTCTCTATTTTCCAGCACTGGCACGCTCCCCCATGCTTCTCTCATTTGTGAAAAAATTGTTTCCATGGCTATAATTTCCTTCATTACCAAATAAATTTGGTTTATTATAAAAATAATTAGCTTAACTAGTCTGAGCTTGAGCTGTTTTGCTTCTTGTTGACTGAATATGAGGCCCTTCCCCTTTTAGTATAGCAGTGATGCAAGAATTTGATATTTCTTTGAAATTCATTGATAGTCTTGTTATGGTAGGAAGTTATAAGCGCCATATTTAGTTACTGTTGATGTTATTCACTTATAATCTAATATTAACATTTTTGGTAGGTACATCCAATATGATGCATGTTCTTGCAATAATCCCAATACCTTCCCCCCACCCACCCCTAACAAAAATAAAAAATATGAAAAAGAGAGAAAATTCAGGAACATTGGATGATGAATATGCTTGGTGTCTGCAGCATGTTATCTTATTTGATTAATGATTTATTTATTGTTCCAGGTTTTGGTTCTAATTCCCTTACTCCATCACATGACATGGGTATAATTTCGGATCTCCCTGCTACCATGGTTGCTGTCAAGAATGCCACCCCAAAAATTTTGTATGACGAGCACAACCATGAGCGTTATCCACCTGGTGATCCCAGCAAGCGTGCATTTGCTTACTTTGTCTTGACTGGCGGTAGGTTTGTGTATGCCTCCTTAATTCGTCTCCTGATACTCAAGTTTGTTCTGAGCATGTCTGCCAGTAAAGATGTTCTTGCCCTTGCCTCCCTTGAGGTAGACCTCTCCAGCATTGAACCTGGCTCTACTGTTACAGTTAAGTGGCGTGGTAAGCCAGTTTTCATCAGGCGTCGAACCAAGGAGGACATCAAGTTGGCTAACAGTGTTGATATTGGCTCCCTTCGAGACCCACAAGAGGACTCTGTCAGAGTTAAGAACCCAGAATGGCTTGTGGTTGTTGGGGTGTGTACACATTTAGGTTGCATTCCATTGCCGAATGCTGGTGACTTTGGGGGTTGGTTTTGCCCATGCCATGGATCCCACTATGACATATCTGGTAGGATCCGCAAGGGGCCAGCACCTTACAATCTGGAAGTACCGACTTACAGTTTCTTGGAGGAGAGCAAGTTGCTGATTGGTTGAGACTAGCGACAGCACTCCCAACTTTGGGATGTGATTATCTGGGAAAGTCAGATCACTTATTATTTATTTTGTTTCTCTTTACCACTTGTCTATGGAAAAGCATATGAGGTTCTGAATAATTCAAACTGGTTTATTTTCGTTGAGCATTCTTTTAGATTTAATGGGTACTTGGAATATGCTTCTTCACGAAATAATTGAGCTGCGGCGGCATTTACTATTGGATTGTATCAGTTATGTGATCTTATCTTTTATTGGGAGCTGGTTTTTTTTGTAAGGATTCTTCCTCTGGGGTAGGATGATTTATTGTCTCTCTCTTCTAAAAGAACAGTGCTTGCGCGTTTTCTAAAACTCAGGACTTCATTGTAATGTGTCTTGTATTTGTCAAATATTTATTATCAATCAAGCTGACAATAGTTACATGATAGATACAGTAAAATATCTAGATATTTCTTCTTTTTTTATATTCAATACTCTCCTCTCTTTTTTCCTTCTGAATATATGTTATCTGTTGTGCATAACAATCGAATTCAGGCTGATGTATGCACAATAATTGGATTAAGGTCCAATCCAATGGTGAGTCCATCCAGCTAAGCCACTCTAGATAACCCATCCAGATTTGGGGGTGGGGGTGGGGGTGTGGGGGGAGCATGCTAATAATGGCTCTCTATTTGGAACAAAAACTCGGAGCCTTCCGCTTCCGCAGCAGTCATTACAGACACATTTGTCTACAAAAGAGAGCATAGAATCTGGCAAAAGCCGCCAATGCTGCTTTGATTGTATTTTAAAATCAAGCTAAGCCAACATTAATACAGCATGCATACAAGACAAAATTTGAAGACATCCTGGATCAGCTTATATATATCAGCACTCTTGTATAGGAACTAATGGTAATTTGCCTCCATATATATCTGGAAGTTGGCTCTCATCAATGTCACTAAGCAGCGTTGGTCTCAGTTTTTTGTTCTCCACAAAAATTATCTGCAAAACATGCGGTAAACATAAAGAATGGAATCAGCAATGACGATAAAATATGGTCAACAATTTACAAACCAAGTATGTCCACTATGTGCAACTGTGCTTGCTCTCTGCAGTGATCATTACTATCCATATTCATCAACTTTATGTTCAAAAACCATAAACAACTTGAAGAAAATCTGACTCTGTATACAGGCAATAATATTATTTTTAACATTACCAAATTTTACACATTGAATTCTTACCCATTTAATATTCTGATTACATTTTCAAATTTCACACAATTTGAATTCTTAACCATATCAAATTCTGTTTCATTTAAATTGTAACTGTTCTTCATCAATATAGTATCATTTCCATCATGCCAAATGAGAATGAAATTCATGATTCTTTTTCCATTCAATATTAGAAAAGCGACAAGTTTCGACCAAATTATAGGTGGTGAAAGAAGTCCTAGAGATGCACCACAGTCCAGGTTGATGAGAATGCACAATGTATCATGCAAGAAATGGAGTTCCAAGATTACCTTCTTTTTGGTTTTGTTGTCAATAAATGGATAAACAACCTTCCACGCAGTCATAAATAGGTATGGCGGATTGACTATAAAAAACTTGCCCAGCCTCTCCGGGTAACAATCCTGCCATTGGAACAATCAGATTACAAAACATAAGAATTTCTGATGTAACTCTGCACATTACGTTTCCAATATCCCCTTCTAGTTAAATTCTTGATTCAATATGCATATCTAGTAGTAAAATTCTACTGCTATAAGAGTGAGTTCAGGCAAGCATTGAGAGTTTCAGAGTTTTCCTTTCATTAGTTACATTGACTTCACCATGTTCTGTAATGAAATACTATATGCTAAGAACTTAAACCTGCAAGATTGATAGAGCTGCAAGATATCCATGAATGTCACTATTAGAGAATCCCCATCCTTCAAGATCTCCAATGCAGACAAACTTCTCCCTTCCCTTTGGCATTCTGAAATATCAAGATAATAGTATAATTAAGTCAATTTGCTGAAATATTCTAAGATTAGAGAAAAATAGTCTTATTTTAACTATTTAAAAGTGAATTCAAAAGAGAAATCATACTACCATTTTGGGTGGAGCAAAAAAGCTAATTCTTGTTAAATGCAGGTAAAAATGTTGTAACATTATATTTTATGAGGCAGATTTCCAAGAAATAGATCAGCTGGCCACATCTCATGCATCTTATAATCATGCATCAACTTTAATGATATGCTCTTCATTCAACAACATTAAGGCCCTCCTTTTTGGAGATATATTTTCCATTGAAACAAGCTGGGGCCTGGAAATCAAATGTCACATACAAATTACATACCTTGCACAAATCTTGTCAAGACTGTAAACCACAAAACCTGTAAGAGAATAGAACAAGATAACCATTTAGCTGAATGGATGTGAAATTTCCAACAAATTATTTATTTATTTATTTTTTTTCAATATGTAATTTGTTCGAAGATAAAATCAAAAGAAAGATTTATCACCATGGTTTTTTCTCAGATTCGAAATCAAGTTATTAACAGGGTAGAAAAAATGTATATATAGATCTGAAGAAATAACATACGCTTGAATTCATCCAGACTCCCTTTGGTGGGCTTATGTCTGCCACCAAAGGCAACTACTATGGGGCGTCCCATCTTATCCAGTCCTTGCATAAACATCTTGTTATGAGCAAGTTCATTTACAATCTCTGATGCAGATATGGAACCGTTAGGAACAAATGCTCGCCTCCAGCTTAGATACTTTAGAAATAGGCTAGAAGCCTTTTCAATATCTAGATCACGGGCACGCAGAAATCTCCGGATCATCAATTCATCTATTTCCTGCAAACCGGAAGAAAAGACAAGCACACAAAATAAGCCCATTAAAGTACTAACATGAGTAGCCAAATACCAATAAAGCCCTTAATGTAAGACAAACTAATTTTTGCATATAAAGAAGAGAGGGATGTTGATTTACTAGCAAGAAGTCTATGTTTTTCATTGTGAGAGCTTGACATAGCCCATCCCTAATAGCGCAACCTTTGGAGGTAACTGATTAGCTAACTTGTATCAAAGCTTTATCCCAAAAAATCAATCAGCTGGGGTTACACGTAAGAGAAGCCAGAAAAACTTAATATACATTATTTAGTCCATTCCCTAGAAGTTTAAACTTTCGAGTAACTGGTTTTCTAACATCCATTACTTCAAAGCAATGTTACTTGAAACAAGATCACTGTGGAACACGGAATGAGAATGGAAATGGGAAAATGGTACTTTATATAGTTTAAATGTGATACAATGAGGGGTAGGCTTACGTAGATGACATTTGGACTCTGATAGGGTGAGCCTGGCTGTAAGAGTGTTTTCTTTTCAGTAGAGATGACTAATCAAAATTAATACTACTAAAGTACACAAATTGTCCATATAGTTGTGAAGATTAATTATATTTGAATGAAACATGCAAAAGAACATTAAACTAAACGAACCTATTTATATTGATTTCTTGATTTAGTTTAATATTTTCTAATATTTTTCTTTGAAAAGAAAATTAATAAAAGAACTAAGAAGAAATTTATTGGATCGCTAAATTTAGTATTTTGGAATGAACATGTATTGTGAAAATGGAGATTGTTAAGGTATATTAGTGTTTTCTGGTAACTATGCCCAAGAGCAAAAGTATATGGAATATAGGAGAAGGCTATTACTGAGTATTGGTTATACCAATGCATTGTGCTTAGGGGTGGATCAGCTATAGACATGCCTTTTCACTTTAGCACTCTTTACATGATGTGGCCATCCTTAGATTTGAAGTGTGTTCTCATGATTGGTAACTCATGCTTTTATTACTGTACCAAGCAATGACTCAAAGGTATATGGACACTAGAACTATGACAAATTTTCTAACAGACAGGCTAGTGTAGTTGTGTTTAAGCTGAGTTCCTCCTTTTCTTTTAGCCTTAAAAAACTGAAAAAGAAAAAATTTTCTAGGAGATGGAACTGCAATAAAGAACCCCTTGTCGTAATTATCCCACAATCTTATATATGTAGAACAATATAACTTTTGTGTTATCACTTAAACTGGTGTTCTCTTCAAGTATAGCCATAATTACAGGACTTTTTTTTTGATAGGTATCACAAGACTAAATTTGCATATCAGAAAATACCAATCTAGCATTATTATTAATCTAGTTTCATATATTGGAATATTCATTGCTCAAAAGATACATTATTGACCCATGTACACTGATGAACAGTAAAGAGGAAACAAAATAAAAGCTGAAAGAAAGACAAAACTACTAGAATCAGAAAACAAGAAACCACACACATAAACCCTTTCAAGAATGAATATATGGTTGTGGTCTGAAATTCAATAGGAATAACAATATGAAAGCCAATAAAACCATCAACAAAAAATCAGGAAATGTAGAAACTAGAAAGAAAGCAAAAGGAAGAGTGTTTATTGGATTCCTCTAGCCTTAAAAACAAGGACTAAACGATAATGGTGTGTTTCCTATTGCATCCACTACAAATATTATGAAGCAGCACCCTTTCCCTCCACATAAAATGCAGATCCAAAACATGCGTACATGTGTATATATATATATATATATATATATATATTCCAAATTTCCAATTAAGACTTCTCATAGTCTGTACTTTACCATTATCCCCCAATATTGGGCTCCAAGATAAATACCAAGAGTAACTAGAAATAAAAAAATATAGAGAAGCAAACAGGAGAAACTCAGGGGGAGCTAATTAAGTTATCTACGCAACAGTAATTCCAGGGGAGGGTGGAGGACGAGAAATCAGCATTAGAAGCAAATGAGTAGAACTAGAGAGAGAGAGAGAGAGAGAGAGAGAGAGAGAGAGAGAGGGGAGATCTGGGGTTGTTGACCTTGGCAGATGGGTCTTCTCTTTGGATAAGGGCTCTCATGATTCCCACTTTGCTCCACTCTATCTCATGGCTTTCTAAACTATGTTGCGCCTCGCTTGCACCTTCAATTCCTGTAGACTCCATTTTTGTACCCATTTGCTCTGCAACCGATCTCTTCCCAATTTAGAGAGACAAACAGACTAATATATGAAAAGAAGGGAATGGGAGTTATAAATGCATGCAGATGAGGCGGCAACTGACCAAATCAAACAGAAAACAGAAGGCGCTATTTGGTAGGTTCGGCTGGACTTGGTTAAATTCTATATTCCAATTTCAGACTCCATTATTGATTTCCAACCCCCTCTCCTCTCCTCTGTTGCTGTTCTTTGGAAAAGTCGCCACATCTGGTTCAAAGACCTGGGATGATACGGGGTTGATTTTATCATTTGTCTCCAAAGCGCGTTGACCAAGAAGGGGCATTCCGCTGCGTTTTGCGCAACAGCATTGGGGATTTTCATATTTTATTTTATTTTTTATTTTTTATTTTTTTGGATTGAGTAAATTACTGCCATCTTTTTGAGCTTCGTAACAATTACAAAAATTTCTACCCAACTGGTCTGAAACTAATTTCCAAAGAGATTGAATAGATTTGTACTAAATATTTTAATTTTTTCAATTCTTTAATCACAATACTAATAACTACAATGACAACATAATAAATGTACAATGACGACACAATAAATAAATTGTAAATTCAATCAAAATTTAATAATTATGATCAATTCAATTATAAACTCAGTCTGCTCAATGTAGTAATTATGTAGTGTTCAACATACAAATCATTCAACACAAGCCTGATTAATCTACTAATCCAATTCAAATGCCAATTTCACAATTCAAGTAGAAATTAAATTAAATGATCAATTTTGCAATTTTACAATTCAATTTACAAATCCAATTACACAAAAATAAGATTTGCAGTGAGTGAAAACTCGATCCTGCGAACTTTAACTGAGTAGGCTCTTTAGTCATCACGAAAACCTAGGTTCGAGTAAAACTCTCGAACCACGGTCTCGTCAGCCAAACCTATGACAGACAAGAGGGGTAGCTATCTACGTGAATCAAATAGCCTATACATGAGTGTCTAACGTACATCATCTATCGTGGATGCCCTCTCTATTAGGACAGGACGTGACAACACAATAATTGCCCATATTTGGGCAACTTGGGTAGGAAAACACTCAATACCCCGTGGTGCCCGACCAAGACGAATAGGTTAGGAGAAATGCTCCCGTGTGATGGGTACAGTCTTGGTAGACATGATCACGTAGTGAATGACAAGAAAACAATGTAGGAATATCCTAAGATAGGCACTATGTTAAGTGTATTGATCTAGCAGTCCACACTAACCCTACAGTCTAGATGATAAATCAAATAAATTAAAGGAAAGTGAAAGAAGGACTTGAAGACTTACTGAATCAATGAATGGTGGAAATCTCGAAAACATCGGTGAAAGAAGAGCCTTTGATGAGTAGATCGCACTAACTAGAACGAAAAATATGAATGATGAAGTCTAGGATCAATATCAAGTGAAGAGCAATGAGGAATTTGAGAGAATAACAGGGAAAACCACAAGAATTGGAAAAATGGGCGATTACTTGTAACTTTTGAACTAAGCAGTCATTCCTGAAACTACTCTTCTCTCAGAAAAAATAAAGTGTTTTCCTCTGTTTAATATTCCTTTGCTCATTTCAACTAGGCAAAAACTAAGAAAATATTTTTTTTCAATGAAAACTTCAATTTTTAGCATGAAAAGAAATCATTTATCAACAAAGCTAAAAGTAATCCTAATGTTTTTGAGTTGAAATTATAATTTGTAGAACATTTTAAGTGACATAGAGAGAATAAGAAATGTTTTAAATTGAATCAAAATATTCAAGTAATCCTAGAACACTTAAACTCGTGCAAGTTAACTCTTTACTCACTCAAACATGGTGTTTAGATATATGCAATAACTTCAACCATGAAAAGTTCTTATGTCAAAGTTGACTCTGTGGTGTTGAATGATTTATACTACAATAGGAGCAAACAACAATAGTTAATCAACTTAGGAGTTTTTGACCATTTTCAACTAAAACTCCCTCTCAACTTAAAAGCCAATTTGCAATTTGAATTTGCACTTTTCCACTTTTTGCAAGGCGACTTTCACACAGTTGAGTAGACTACTCTTTTCAAAGGATTTTCAATGTTATTAGACACACTATCTCAAAGGTAGCCATTTCGTTCCACTCTTTGATTTTTCAATTAGTGTGTGTGCCATTTTCTTTCTAGGATTTTTCTTTTAGGTCGTTTGATTTTTTTAACCTAAGCCAATCTTTCTAGCCATCGACTTGTTGAAACATAAACATAAAACTATTAAGTTCAACCTATCTACAAGGCAATCTCATGCAAGAAGTATGCAAGACAAAAAACTATGAGATTACAAGTAAATTGAAAGATTGTACGCACTCAAGTGAATAAGACTAAGTGAATATAGTAATAAAATAAAGTACACAAGCCATAGTCTTAAGCACTCAAAATACATCTTAATTCATTTTTCTTTTCAAAAACAAAATGAGATCACCATTAGCTATGAAGATAGAAGAAAAGTGTTTTTGAATTCACAAAGGCATGAAATGAACTTAACTATTAATTAAAGAAAAAATCCAAACAAAAAGAAACCATAGACCTAGAATAAATGACTAGCATAAAGTTAAATTAGACTATGGAAAGATGACAACTTATACTCAAGAGATTGATTTTCAAAATGAATTGAAGTAAGAAGTGGCAAAGCGATTTATAGGGAGACTTTAAGATGAGAGTGGAGAATAAGATCCCTAAATTCCTAAACTCTCTCTTAGTGATCTAAGAGAGGAATTTGTTCTTCCCGAGGAAGAAGCGAATTGGAAAATATGACTTGTACATTCCTTCTCAAGACCTTTCAACTTGTCCATCCTAATTCAAATTTGTCTTAAAAGTTTTTTGGGAGTAGGTACGACATTTGAATTTTGGTTTTTTCTACCTTTGATTATGGACTAGGAATAGAACAAGGCTTCTCAGAGGTAGCCATTTCAATGATCCTTTAAGCCATGCTCCTTGATTTTTGAACATGAGTATTTAATTATTGTTTTTAAGGAAGTAATCTTCATTTTATATTCTAAGGTAATGGGGTGAGAATTTGTTTTCTTTTTCTTAGCAAACCCACATTTCCTCCTAGAGTGACCATCAACCTTGCAATAAGAATGTAAAGACCAGAAATTTTTTTTTTTTGGAATAAATATTATATATTTTTTTTGAACATATGCGGGTATGTATGAAATGTGCATTATCTATGTATATATGTATATGTATATAAATATATATATAATGTATGGTATGCATGAAGTATTATGTACTATATATATATATATATATATGAAATTAAATATATATATATATATGTATACACATGGTGTGCATGACAACTGTGTGTGCAAGTGGTGTGTGTGTGTGTGTGTGTGCAGCAGCACACCTATGTGTGTGTGTAGGGTCGATTGTGTCTGTGATGTGAAATATATATATATATATATATATATATATATGTATGGAAAACCAAACACACAAGCAATGCATTTAATGCATTCTGAAAAGAAAGAAAAGAAAAGGAAATCAGAGCAGTGGGAAGTCAAGAAAGTAGAGAGAGAGAGAGAGAGAGAGAGAGAGAGAGAGAGAGAGCAGTTGTGTGTATATAGATGTACGCATGTGTGTGATTAGAGAGAAGGAAAAGTGAAAGGCTGTAAGGCTAGGAGGATTCAGAGGATATAAAAAGGGAGAAAATCAAAAGGAGAAGGAGGAGCACAGCAACCCAGAAAACCAGAAATAAGTAAGTTAGCTTTAGTTCTGTTTTGAGAATTTAAAGCACGATAGTTAGTTTTAAATTATTGGATCTTTTTAAGCATGAAATGTAGATTAATTTACAAAAAGAATCAAGTGAAATGATGTAGAAATGAGGTAGAAATATCAAGTTGCAGGTTTGGGGTGGTGATCGGGTTCTAGGGTTTTAGGTGTTTAAAGTCAGTTTAAATGGTGAGGAAATGTTCCTCTTGAATGCAGAAAATGAATAGGTAAAGAAAAAGGTTAAAACAGTGGAAGAATCCTCATGAAATGTAAATTATTCAATCGTCCGGAAATTCGGTTTCCCTCTATTTCGTGTGGATTTGATGAACCAAATCAAAAATCAACATTAGAAATAGAACCTAAGTGTAAAATAAAAGAAAATTAACGTTTGAAAAACATTGAAAAGTCGCCGGAACTGGGTCTCCGTCACCGGAGATGGTGACGGAACCCTAATCTCCTCTCACCGGAAAATCGGGGAAGAAGAAACTGTTTGGGGGGGTCTTGGGTTTGGGTCGGTTCGGGTTTGGGTCAGACTCGACCCACTCGCACCGTGTATGACCCTGAAGCTACGTCGTTCAGTTTATAAATTAAAAGGGGATTGGGGGTGTTTGGCTACAGGTTTAATAAATTAAATTGAAATTAAAATTGGGGATAGGGATATCTTATCCCAGTTTTGAAGATAGCCGCTGTTTGGCTATTCGGATTGAGGATAGTGAAAACCAGAAATCCTGATTTAACCCTAAAACTTTTAGAAATTAAAAAGTAACCCCCAAAACTTTTGATTATTATAATTAGACCCCCATAATAAAATATTAGTTTAATTAATTAAATTAAATACCCTGAAATGGCCAGGAGTCCAAATGAGACAAGTCATTAGTGTATTTTGACTATCTCGACCATTCTGAATCCAACGGTGAGGTACATGACAGGAGGTGAGGTCCCAAAAAATAAAATACCTGTGGCAACATTAAAATTACCAAAATGCCCCTGAGTTAAAAAGCAGTCAAACGAACTTCGATTAAAGTAAAAAAATAGTGAATTTTTATTATTTCGAGCATTCCAGACTCAACCGTGGAGTCTGATTTGTGAGAAGAGGTCTCGAGATGTAAGAACCCGTAAAAGTGCAAAATGACTATTTTGCCCTTTTTAGCCCAAATGTCCAAATTGAATTCTACGAAAGCCTAAACCAAATTTGTTCGACGTTCCGGACCCAATGGTAGAGTTTGTTTTAGCAAAATAGAAACTCATGAAATAAAGACATAAAATTTGATGAATAACATAATTCAAGTAGCAAATGGACTAAGTTACATTTCATGAATTTTAGGGACACTAAAAGGCAAGGAGAAGGCAGTCTGACCTTCTACATTATCACTGTTAGTTCAGCTACACAGTGAGCATGACTTCTTAGGGTTGAGACAAACCCATCAGGTATGATATTTTGCTAAGTAAGGAATAGGATTAAGTTTAGGAATGATTTGCATGTTAATTGAATGAATCATATGATTACTTGACATTAGAAAATCACGTAGGGAATGTTTGCTTTGAGACAAAAACCTAGAGTTGATTGAATTGGTGCTTGTGTGTTTCTTGTTATTCCTCGGAGTTATGATTTATTCCATGTGTTGGTGCTGTACGTGATTTATGTTCTTGATGAGTTGTTAAGATTGTGAATACATGACTTGAGTATGTGTTTACGTTGATTATGCATTGCATACATTCATGTGGAAGATGTTTTATAATTCAGATGCTATGGTTGCTTTAAGTGGAATGGGTTATTCGAAGTATATTCCATGTGTTGGAACGAAATGTTTCATTGAGATTGCATTGCTGCGTTGTGGAGTCAAAGCATATTTGCATGGTGTGATTCATTGATAGCATAGTGTGGGTTGAGCACGTGGTGCTATGCATTATGAGGGTGTAGATCCTGTGGTGAAATATCCAAAATTGGCCATTGCATTGGTGCCTAGAATCCAACAGATGTGTTCCGTGAATGGGTATTGGTACTCAGGCTCCATCGGATGTGTTCCGAAAATGAGACATGGCATTGGTGCCCAGAATCCATCGGATGTGTTCCGTAAACTGGGTATTGGTACTCAGGTTCCATCGGATATGTTCCGAAAATGAGACATGGGTGTGGCATATAGTGACATGGGTGTGGCATAGAGTGGCATGGGTGTGTCACGCATATTTGCATAACATCGCATAAATGAATTCAGGGAGGTAGTACAGAGTTTGTATGAATGCGTTCTGAATCTTGTTAATGTATTGTATGATGATATTGAATGACATGTAGATATAAATGTACACTTGCACATGCCACGCCTTAATTTTGTTCCTTGCATTAGCATTATATTATACCTACAGCTGAGCTGACCCATTCATGGGATAACATATTACAGATGACGCCCTTGCTACATGAGATTTGATGAGATCTTGACAAAAAGAAAGGAAAAGGATTTAGAAGCGTATTTGGCCCTTGGGGCACGTTTTGAGATGTAAGGGCTTAAGCCCAAATGACATGTGAACGATATATTTATGGGATGTACTTTATGCTTTTATATATTAAGGAAAATGAATACATGTTTAGTTAAATCCATTTAGATTGTCCTTTATTTTATTTTCTTTTAGTTTCGTTACACTCACCTCAGGTTCGTGAAAATTCGGGGCGTGACAAAAAACAATAGAGTGATCTAGGTTGAGGTTGAATTTGGGGTTTGGCTTGAGGTTGGGGTTGAGGTTTTGGTTGGGGTTGGGGTTATGGTTGTCTCTAAGGTTAAGAGGTCTCTGCACCTTTAAGCTTTGAAGAAACAAACACAACCAACTTGAGAGTAAGAGATTAGTTTTGAGTGGATGTTGAAGGATTTTTCTTATCTAAGAATTTATCATAGCCTAATCCACTTTTATCATTCTTGATTTGGACGATATTAAACATTTTAGCTAATTTGTTTGACTTATCCTCAAGAGTGATTTTAACATCCCTAGCTTGTTTAAGTTCTTCACTAAGTGAGTGAACTTTTGAAGTCAATTCCTTTTTTTCAACATCACAAACTTCTAGGGATGACCTAGGATTATCTACTTCAACAACCAAAAAATTATTCTTTTGTTCTAGGGACTCTACCTTTTCTAAGAGAGAAAATTCTTCCTCATTTAGTTGATTCAATAAGTATTTATCAACTACAAGTGCACATTTCTCTTTCTCACTTATCTTGAGTTTAGTAATTAGTTCATGTTAGATTTCTTGAGATTTATTAACTCATTGAGTAATTTTTCATAGGCAATCTCAATATCATATTCTTCTTCACTTTCATTACACTAGACATAAGATGTTCTTTGTCCTCTTGTTCATCATCCTCAATGGATGAAGAACCTTTAAGGACATTGGTGATACTTTTGAAAGCCAAAAATTGACTTTTCTCCCCTTCATCATCATCATCATCTTCTTCATCATCATCATCATCATCATCATCTTCCTCTTCCCCCTCTTCCTTTTCATCGGTTAGAGTTGACTTCATTGCCCTTCTACTATTTGTTTTTCCCTTTCTTTTGTTTGGAAAATCGGCCGCTATATGACCAAAATTATGGCAATCATAGCACTCTATGGTCTTGGAAATGGATTGAGATGAAGGTTTCCTCTTATCACCATTAGAGGAACTTTTTGGACCTTATCTTTTGTGTTGTTAGAATGACCTTACCTTTTGTGTTGTTAGAATTTCCTAAGGTTCTTTTATTTGAGTTTTGAGTTTCCTCAGGATTAGACATTCTACCTTTGAGGAACTTGTTGAACCTCTTAACAAACAAGGCTAAGTCATCCTCATTCATGGACTTGGGGTCAACTTTTACATCCCATTCTTTATTATCTTGAGTTGATTTTAAGGCAAGACTCTTAGTCTTCATTGCTTGCTTTAGTGTTAGCTCAAATGTTTGCAATAAATTGACTAACTCATCAACTACAAGTAATTCCACATCTTTGCTTTCCTCAATGATGGTGACCTTGGGTTGGAATCTCTCAAGGAAAGATCTCAATATCTCGCTCACTATTTTGGTCCTTTCATCTTTTCTCCTAGGTTGAAGGATGAATTCACTATATCACTCAATTTTACATAGAGTTTGGTAAAGGTGTCCAAATCCTCCAATCTTAGTGAATCAAACTTAGAGGTTAGCATTTGAAGCTTGGACCTCTTGATCGCCGACATACCCTCATGGATAGTCTCGAGGATATCCTATGCCTCTTTTGATGTTTCACATGTCATGATACGGCGAAACTCATTCGGAGTTACACATTAAAAATGATATTTAAGCCTTTAGTGTTATGTCTACTAACTCTAAGCTCTAACTCATTCCATGTGTTTGAAGGCTTGGGTACGGAGGGGATTTTCGTAGTAGCAGTTGTGACCAGTGTGGTCCAACATTTTTGGATGGCAAGAGAAACTCGTTCATCCACGGCTCTTAGAAGTGCTCTCATGCGAGCTTTCTAATATACATAATTTGAGCCATCAAATAGAGGTGGTTGGGAAATCGATTCGTCCTCTCTCATCCCTTCCATTTTTTCACACTTATCGGTATCTAATCAATTACTTTGCGTAGGCTCTGATATCACTTTGTTGGTTGGTCCCTTGGTGCGAAACTAACCTAGAAGGGGGTTGAATATGTTTGTACTAAAATTTTTAATTCTTTAACCACAATACTAACAACTTCAATGATGACACAATATATGAATTGTAAATTCAATAAATATTCAACAATTATTGTCAATTCAACAATAAGCTCAATCCACTCAATGTAGCAATCATGTAGTGTTCAACATACAAATCATTCAACACAAGTTTAATTGGTCCACTAATCCAATTCAAGTAGAAATTAGATTAAGTGATCAATTTTTAATTCCATAATTCAATTTACAAATCAAATTGCACAATTAAAGTTTTTACTTATTCAATTGATGTTCAAATTTCATAATTCATGAAAACCTAAATCTCAATTAAGCGGAAGCATTAAATTCTAGAAAATTGGAAAATTGTAAAGCATTAAGAGTAAGAGAGTTGCAAACTGAAGTGATGATGGAGAAACCACCACTGAAAATCTATTCGTGGTGTAAAACTCTAGAGCTGACCATGCTCATGGAAGAGTCCACTATGAGTGACATTGAATTTTAATGCGATGAAGAACTGGACTTAGTACCTTAAGCTCTATTCTACTCAACCGTCTTTAATCTCCTTTGAATCCACAAGCTTCCTCCATAGTTGGAATCTTCATACAAATGCAAGCTCCTCAAGGTCTCGGAATCCTCTGATCGACGCTCTACATAATTACAACTCCTCGCAACCTTGGACTTCTCCGATCACTTAATAATTGAATCCTCAAGGTTGAACTCCAAACTCTTCAATGGTGAATTGAAATGGAATTGAGGCTCTTTGAATTGATTTGGATCATGTGATGTGATTAAATCAATGAATGATTAAGAGTAGAGATGTAGATGAATTACATATATGAATGATTAATCATAAAAGTCCTAAAATCTCTTAAGTGTTTAGCTCTCACAATATCAACTCTCTCTTACTATGTTCTCATTGATCTCAAATTGAATTTTTGTGAATTTATATCATAGATATTGGATCTCAAAAGAGGCTTGAAAACATAATTCTTTTTTAATTTATTTTTGCGCAGTGTTCATTCGAACGAATCAGTAGTTCGTTCGAACAAGCAAGCTTCGTTCGAATGAGCAAGGAACGAATATCAAACGAGAAAATATGGAGGTTGTTACTTTTCTTTTGATGTAGTCCTTTCAAACAAGATCTAAAGTACAAGAATGAGCACCTTAGTTGTTTGTTCGAACGAGCCAATGGTTTGTTCGAATGAGCAACAGAGAGTTACTTATTTTCTGCTTACATTGTGAACTCAATTTTCCTAAGTATTTTCAAATATGCATTTTTGGAAAAATTATTTCACAACACAAGTCAACTACACACATATAATGATATGATGTCAACTATATAATATGTATGCAATGTGAGAGTGTGTGAGATCCAAATCAAAACAAAAGTCCTAAATACCTAAATTACCTTTCATGAACCAAGTCGGCTGTTGCATGACGATGAAGCTTGGAC
Source organism: Nyssa sinensis (assembly GCA_008638375.1). Taxonomy (NCBI): domain Eukaryota; kingdom Viridiplantae; phylum Streptophyta; class Magnoliopsida; order Cornales; family Nyssaceae; genus Nyssa; species Nyssa sinensis. The sequence goes on along the minus strand of CM018042.1, from coordinate 9,252,008 downwards.
CATCTTGGAGTAGAATGGGGCATTGAGATACTCTAAGCTTAGGACACTAATGTAGTGATTACAATCAAAGCATGTTTTGTCAAATCGGATTAGCCAATTACAATATCGGTCCTCTTGGTCCTAACAATAATTATACATACTCTACACTTATCTATTTTTTTTTTAAATGACAAAAATACTCTTTTCATTTTTTTCTCATTTTTTCAATTTTGACTAAATTTTTATTACCTTTTTTAAAGAATTTTTTCATTTTAAATTAAAATAAATTTAGAGTAACTAACTTATATTTTTGTGTAAGTTACACTGACCTCCTCTGAGATTTTTGACAATTATATTGACCTCCCCTAAAGTTTATGAAATTACACTGATCTCCCTTATTTTATCGACAAATTACAAATACCTCCTGCAGTCAATTGTTTTTCTTCAAAATGACAAAATTGACCCATTTTTTTTTTCTGTATGTTGTTTCAATTTTGACCAATTTTCTAAACTTTTTTTAATGAAATTTTTTATTTTATATAAAATTAAATTTAAGATAAATAACTTATTTTCATTTTATATAGAAATAAAGTTTAGGTTTTTTAATCAATATTCATTTGAAAATGAAAAAAATAAAACAAAAAATGATCAAAATTGAAAAAATGAAAAAAAAGGAAAGGGGTAGTTATGTCATTTTGAAATTTTTTTTTTACTGGAGGGGGTATTTATAAATTATCAGGTAAAGTAAGGGAGGTCAGTGTAATTATCAGAAATCTCAAGGGAGGTCAGTGTAATTTAGCCTTTTATTGTTGATATAACTTATATTTTTATTTTTGATCAAGAATGTTTTAATTAATATTTATTTGAAAATAAAAAGTCCAAAAGTGGTCAAAATTGAAAAAAGTAAAAAAATAAAAGGGGTACTTTTGTCTTTTTTAAAAAATAGATCGGAGGATAGGTATGTGTAATTTGTTAGTAAAAGTAGGAGATCGCAGTATAGTTTCAGAAACCTCAAAGGAGGTCCGTGTAATTTACCATTTTTTTTATACAACGATGTGAGAGAGGGAATTGAACTCACGCCATTTGCATGGGGAGTGGGCACTTGCACCACTTAAGTTTCTCATTTTTTGTGTAACATTGTTGGGGGATTTTTGACTTCGGGTCTCACGTGCTTTTATATTTATTTTTCAAAATTCATGTTATTTGTTATAGGCATTTTTTAAGAAATGCTTTTCAAGATGTGTCTGTGGGCGCCACTGCTGGAAAAACTCTTGTTGTTATGGATTAAAGAGATCCCAACTACCTTCTTTCTTAAAGGTGGGAAGGAACGCCTCTGATGGGAAAGATGAAAGTGAGGAGTCGCCATCTTATTTTTGGGCAAGAAATAAGAAAACCCATTACAACAAAATGTAAATAAAAGAAAGATGAAAAGACACGAAATAATTGAAATTACATCGCTTTGTTTTTGTCACGCCCCGAATTTTCACAAACCCGGGGAGTGAGTGAAATGAAATAAGAAAAATAAAAGAAAGACAATTTAATGGATTTAGTTGATTATGAATTCATTCCCCCACGTTTGCCCAAAATTAGAAATGAAGACTTACTATTTGACTTAACCAAAATGGTCTCCTATGTCACTCAAACATCCCCCCCAATTAATATTCAAAATAGTTTAAGTCATGTTCAAAAATGGCTTCTAAAACAGCCCCAAAACATCTCTAAAAATGTCTTGGAATAATGGCCTAAATAGGCCCCAAATGTCCTAAGACATGGGCCAACAATAGGTCAAAAGGTCTACCAAAATTAGTCTAAGGAAGTGGCCAAACATGGCCCAAAAAGGTGACCAAACATGGCCCAAGGATTGGCCTAACATGTCCCAAAAGGGTGCCCAAACATGGCCCAAAAGGGTGCCTAAACATGGCTAAAAAAGGTAGTCAAACATGGCTCAAAAGGATGGCCAAAGGTGAGTGTCAGGAGGGGTGTGAAGTGCTGGGCGCAGGGGGCTGGGGAACAGGGCGCGCACATGGGCCCAGGCACGCGCGTAGGTGCGCAGGGTGCGCAGGGGGTAGCTGCAGGGTGGGAGTGTGCGGCACGCAGCCCACGAGGCCCGCAGGGTGTGCGGCAGGCTGGGTGGTTGGGCAGGGTGCTGGTCTGGGCTGTTTCCTGCAGAATCATTATAGCAACAGTGTATTTACTACAGCTGAATTTCTCTGTCCAGCATCCAATTTTCTCTATTTTCTAAATTTTTTCCAAAGTTTTGCAAGCTACTTTTTCCCAATTTTTAGCCTATTTCTTCAAGGTTTTTAACCCCTTCTTTTTGGTACTTTTTCCACCTATGTTTAGAGTATTTCACACACCTAACAAATCTTTTAATTTCACAAAATTTTAACATAGTCCCCTTTATTTTTCTAAGTCTTTTCCCACTTAATATTCATAATACTTCATATAAATAAGGATTTATACATTCCATCCTCACTCGATGGCCATACTTTCATAGAAATTAAATATACAATCCACCATACGCACTCATATACTTGAAATTTAAATGTTACGAATTTCATGTTCATTACGAATATAGGGTCTTGCCCATTTTTTTTCATAATATACAAAAGTTCTATAAGTTTATTTCATATAACTTAGGGCTTATGCTCTTATACAACTCAAAAATTTTGCCCTAAGGCCAAATATCCTTCGTGGTCCATTTCTCCTTCGCTCTTCAAGACTTCATTAAGTCTCAAGTACCGGAAGCCTCATCTGAAATATGATGTCCCACGAGGGGTCAGCACAACCGCTAGTATGACATAATGCTAATGCAAGGAACAAAGTTAAGGCGTGGCATGTGCAAGTGTACATTTATAATTTACATGCTTTCCAATTCATCAATTCAATGCAATGGCAATATGCGTGACATACCCATGCAAACTCTATGCCACACCCATGTCTCGTTTTACGGATCGCTCCCGTTAGGTCAATCGAGTACCAACACCCGTTCACGGATCGCTCCCGTTGGATTAGCTGGGTACCAATGCAATGGTTAATTTTGAGTTTTTCACCACATGATCTACACCCTCATAATGCATAGCACCAATTGCTCAACCCACACTATGTTTTCAAAGAATCACCATATGCCAATATGCCTTGATTTTTCTATGCAATTCCAGTGAGGCATTTTATCAAATACATGGCATATACCTTAAATCATGTATCATCCATAAAGTAAATTCTAACTTTCAAACCACACAACTTCTTTCACATGAACATATGCAATATACAATCAATTTAAACACATGCTCATGTTACATGTTCACTATATTACCAATTCTCAAAGAACATATAATTACACAAAACATCAATGCATTAAACAATCATATCTTCCAAAACACAAGGTTTATTCACATGAATATAAACCACATTGTAATGAATCAAACATATCTTCAAGTTACATGTTCATCATTTTGACAAATTCTCAAAGAACTCAAAGAACGCACAAGTATACAAATTACCAACTCTAGGTTTTTCAAAGAAACTACATCTTAAGTGACTTTTTAACAACAAGTAAACATATAAATCACTCAATCAATATATAAAACACTCCTGAACTTAACCCTATTCTTTACTTAGCAGCATATTATACCTAAAAGGGTTTTTCTCAACCCTAGGGAGTTTTACTCATTGTGCAGCCAAACCAATTGGTGATAATGTAACTCTTGACATGGGGAACAACTTCCTAGAAGGAAGCTTTATGAGAATCCTAGCCTAGAGATGTGTTTTGGTGGCTTAAAACTTGGAAAACCCTAGGTTTTCTCACCTTTTCTCTCCATGAACGAGCTGCAGCTCCTTTCTCAAACCAATTCTATGATTTTTTATCTCTAAGGGGCTGTATTTATAGTAAAGGGGCAAAGGGGCAAAAAGACCCTTTTGCCCTTAATGAATTCGGGACCCCGTTACACTACAACCAGTCTCGAAATGCCTCAATTCGACATTTTTATTTAAAAAAAGTTCTTAAAATTATTTTAAATGATATTTTATCCAAAAAATTTATTTTTGCCCGTGGTCGGGTGAGGCCGGGTCCACCGGGATGCCCTTTTTGGTCTATTTTTGAAACTATCTCCAATTAGGCTCAAAGTTTCACAAGAGGTGTATTTTAATATTATAAGCATATTTATATTCTATGGCATAATCAAAATATTCTTCTAAACATGACTTATGCCTAAATGATGCATGTATAACGCCCTACCGGCAAACAATGCATGAATAGTTTCCTACTGGCAAAAACAAAAAATTTACCCTGATTTTTTAGATCTCTACAGTTTCCTATTTAAATTCTAAATATCCCTTGACATGGATCAAATAAAATAAAACAATGAAATTATGAAACCAAAGAAAATATGAATCCGGGGGCTAAGGTAAAGAGTGAGAAGGTGCTAGGCACCCACCCCATCCGATCCGAATAGATCGGCCTCAAATACTTACTTGGAAGGTTATTTTATCATGAAAAATAAGAAAGGAAGATGTTAGTCCAAAAAAGATAAAGAATGAATAATCTAACATAAATATATAAAATAAATAGAAAAGACAAAAAGAAGTCTGACTCGGGCTCGAAGGATTCCTACATATCTGTTTAGAAAATGCAATCAGAGTCACATAGTTCTCCGGTTTACCCTCTTTTATCAAGAGTGATAAAAGAGGCGAGATCAACCAGATTAAAAGGAAACTGTTAAGGGTTTGAGATGCGTACCTTATTTAGTCGTGGTAGCCGGGTAGCACTTCAGTTAGGAAAGTCTGATTCGGAGGCTTCAATGGGAAAAATCTATGACTTGTTTCTTCAATTTGGAAACCATTGTTTTATTTTGCTTCTTGAAGGGAGACTATCACTTCGGCAAGGCTTCGACATTGGGAGAATGAGAGTTCTTATAGAGAGAACTCTGGAAATATAATAACAACATAAAGCTATGTAAATTGTGTGTTGAAAAGTGATGGCCAAGGGGCTCCATCTATAGGCAAAATTTGGAGATTCGACCCAAGGGCCTAAAACGAAACCCTAGAATAAAGGGCTAGGATCATGTCTTGAGTGATAATTATCTAATTAAATAATTATTCAAAGGAATGATTATCCTGGATAAATGAATTAATAATTAATTATGACAATGCAAGAGCCAATAAAATTGGTGTCTACATGCAAGAGCCAATGAGATAAAATAAAAATAGAATTTAATTAGAAATAAACTCTAAAATAAAAATGTTTAGGTTCAATGTATCTTCTTTTAAGGAAATATCAAACAACTAAATTTATGAAAACACTAAAAGAAGAAATTCCTATTTATGCCTAAATAAATTACTATCACTCAATCTTGCCAAATCGCCCTCAATTCAGTGGAGAATCTTCAGATTGTCACAAGACATGTGAAATGACCAAATTGACCTTAATTTGTCACCAAAGGGCTAAAATTACGAAAATACTCCAGATGGGTAAAATGATATAGAAATTATGAAAATGACCCTCACGTGACTAGGAAGTCCTAATGAGGGTGGAATTGTGCCAAAAATACCCAAACACCCTCAATGGGAAAAAATATGCCGAAATTACCAAAATGCTCTCTAATGCGCAGAAAAGTCCTAACCAATGTGGGATTACATTAGGAAGAGTCCTACAAGGCATGGGACTTTGACAAGAGAGTCATACTTGGATTGGGACTCTAACGGGAGAGTCCTAACAGGAGTGAGAATCTATCGAAAAGAGTCCTAATGGGAATGTGACTCTACTGGAAAGAGTCCTACTTGGACTAGGACTTTGGTAGGAGAGTCCTAATAGGATTGGGACTCTATCAGAAAGAGTCTTACTTGGATCGGGACTTTGGAAAGAGAGTCATACTTAGATCGGGACTTTGGTAGGGGAGTCCTAACAAGAATGAGACTCTGTTAGGAATAGTCCTACTTAAATTGGGACTTTGGTGAGAGAGTCCTAACAGGAGTGAGACCCTGTTGGGAAGAGTCCTGCTGAAACTAGGACTTTGGCAAGAGAATCCTAATGGGAATAGGACTTTGTTGGGAAGAGTCTTACCAGAAATGAGACTATGTCAAGAGAGTCCTAACGGGAATAGGACTATAGCATGAAGAGTCCTAATGGAAATGAGACTCTGTTAGGAAGAGTCCTACTTGGATTAGGACTCTAACAGGAGAGTCATAACAGGAGTCAGACTCTATCGGGAAGAGTCCAACTGGATTAAAATTCTGGTAGGAGAGTCATAATGGGAATAAATTTTTTTTGGGAAGAGTCTTACTTGGATGGCTTTGTCAGGGGAGTCCTAATGGGAATATGATTCTGCTAGGGAAAGTTCTATTAGGAGTAGGTTTCTTGGTATAATTACCGAATTTTCCCTACTTAATCATAGGTCACAAAATGAGGTGTCTATAGAAAGCCCCTCGTTGATGGAACTTGTAAGCAAGTGAACGTCAACGCAAAAAAAAGAGATATCCATTTTGACATTGATTGTAATTTTTTTGACGTTATGTGGTTGGACTCATTCCTAAATGATATTCTTACGTATCACTCTTGGGCGAATCAGATCGTTCGTTATTTATAACTAATGAAAATGAGTGTTATCCTTACCAGATTTCTCTAAAGAGACTCATCTCAATAGGATTGTTGTGAGGTTAAGCCCTTGAAAATGACTCCACAAAGTCTTACTTGATAGGAAATGCGATCTTAAAAAGTTTTTCACAAGGTTGTGTTTTCATGAGATAGTTTTACGTCCGCGCATGTTTTTACCTAAAAGGGAATTCTATTCTAGTAACTTAATAAGAGAGAATGCGATAGATGGCTTACCGGAAAGGAATGCTATCCTAACAAGATAAAGAATTTACATCCTTAGAAAACTTGCCTAAGAGGAAACTTCATCCTAATAAGTTGATAAGATATGATGCAATGGATAGCTTACATAAAAGGAATGTTATCATAACCAGATAATGAATTTCATCCTTAGACTACTTACTTAAAAGGGAAGTCCATTCTAATAGGTTGATAAAATGCATCCTCAGACGACTTACCTAAAATGGAACTTTATCCTAATAGGTTGATAAAATACGTCCTTAGACGACTTACATAAAAGGGAACTTCATCCTAATAGGCTGATAATATGCGATAGATAGCTTATTTGAAAGGAATCCTATCCTAAAAGGATTTTTTTAAAGAGGAATGCTATCCTAATAAGATTTTTAATGAGATTACATCCTTAAAGGATGGATTGCCAAGATGGATTATGTCTTTGGTGGATGGTTTTACCGAGATGGATTACATCCTCAGACGGTTTGTGCAGACAACAAAGACTCTATGGGGAATGCCAAAATATGACTTGCTTAGGAGATAAATTTCCTTGAAAATAGGATGATGGTTCGGGCTTCACTAGGGAATGAACTAAGTTGACTCAGTGATCTTGACTTGTTAGGGAAATAAGCAGTTGTTTCTTTCTTGGAAGACGTGGCTCGGATCTTAAGAGACCACTAAAGAAAATTCTATGCAGACGATCTATTGAAAGAATCACGAGTTACTTGATGGAGGTTTTGAATTAGCGGGCCAGTGCCACTAAATGACATGTTGGTCAACATTGACTGTATTTGGAAAATTATTGATTTGCCTTCCGATGTTCGGTATCGAATCATAGTGGAATTTTTAGACAAATTTTGAAAAAAATGGGCTGAAATGGGCCAAAATCCAAAAATTGGCATGTTCAGCCCTTGTGTGCCAATTAGCACACATAGAGGGGGTTTCCACCCTTTGTGTGCCAATTGGTTACCTGTGAGTGCCGATCGGCACTCGGGTGCTTGGGTAGACAACTTTAAATTGTTGTGACTTTTGGCTTTCCCCATTGTGTTCTCGAGTTCTCTCCTACCACTCTTGTGACCATTTTTTGCAAGGTTGTGAATGAGGTTGGATTGAAGTATTTGGAACTTTTTTTGACCTTTCGAAAGATCAAACAACATGATTTTCTACCACAAATCCAAAGATTTCAATAGAAATGTCACGTGAAGGTCATGGTGATTCAGACCTAATGTTCGACATTGATTGGGATTTAGGGATGTTTGGACCAGTACATGGCACAATATTTTGATATAAACTGGCCTTAGGCTTTCAGAACAACATGAGCTTGCTCTAAGAATCAGCGCACGATTTGTCACAATGGCACTGAAATGGCCAAGTATGGATTTTCTTGAGTCTTCTTCCAATTGTTTCGAGATTTTTGAGTTGATTCTTGATGAATTTGATTTTTTTTTCTTGCATTGAGAGTTTTTTGCATGAAATTTTGGTTACATCCATGCATGTATTATTATTTCACCCACGTGCCTTTTGGGAGGTGCACACCACTCGCCTTATAAAAATGCCCGAATGGCCAGTTTTTGCATTTCCTTGGTTTTTTGCATTTGGCTCATGCTTGTTTGGTATGCTTATGGCATTGGAAGGATTTTCTAACACATTGGACTTGATTCTTTGCAGCTAAATTTGGAAATTTGCGCTCGAGGCTCGGCGGCAAATATAGCAGAATGGTGGGCCAATTTGCCCACTAGGTGCAAGGTGCATGTGAGAGCGACCGACTTTGGCCCATTTCTGGACTAGATTTTCCACATTGACCATGATCGGAAGATCCTTTATGGTCTAGCCGAGAGATAGTGGGATACCACCAACACTTTTTACATCTAGTTCGAAGAGGTAACATTGACCTCACTTCATTTTTCAATGATCATGGGCCTTTGGGTTGGCGGTGATCGATTTCCATGGGATAGTGAGATGCATGACCAGGATGATGAGATCTTCCAGTTTCTTGGGTGGCAACCCACATTGGCCTTTGGTGGTGCCATGAGAGTCAAGCACATTCTGGAAACTTTCTGCTTCTAGGAGTGCCATATTATTGTCGAGGAGGACCAATTGACTAGAGCCTTTATGTTATTTGTTTTTGGTCGGACCCTTTTGGCCAATGCCTGTGACAACATCCATCTTTGGTGTCTTCCTACTTTGGAGGATGTGGATAACTTTGGGCGTATCAACTAGGGAGGAACTATAATGGTAGTTCTATACTACTAGATGTGTACATTGTCACGGGTGGTCACTAGGGGGCTTGGTGGTTTAAATGTTATTTGGGAGGTATGAATTTTTAAAATTCCCACTTATTTTTTAGAAAATGTCATTTTGATTGACCATTTTGGCAGATTTGGGCTTATAAGGTCCTTCAGTTGTTACCTTTCTCACTTGTGGAGGTGGAAGATGACGTATTTCCCTGCACGTGGTGGTGGAGGAAGAAAAATAGGCGGACTCGCCTGGGGACGAATGCAGTTCACAATTTTTGAGAGGCCTTGGATAAGCTCTAGGCGGACACGATTAGTTTCTCTATTCGAGACTCTTTTCGACATGTAACGTGAGAAACTCATGCTTTTCATTTATAACAAATTAAGTGTAATCCGTGGAGAGTGGTCTCGTCCTCAGTGGAGCGGAGCATTGGTATAACATATTGGCACTTGATTTTAGAGAGCCCTTTTGAGAGGGTGTACTACTTGGGTGAGCGAGAGGGTGATCCATTAAGTAGATACAAATGTGAGTCTTTTCCCGCCTATGTCTCCCCCGGCTAACATGAAAGACTTGGAATCATTCGAAATGATTTCCTGGAGCTTTATGAGGGAGTGGCCATGCAATGGTTTTTCAACCAGTTTGGCCACATAATGAGTTATTTGGAAGGGCTAATGCCTCCCTTGACTGGAGGTCCGCCTCCTCCACCTAGGGTCGGAAGGCCTAGTCGAAGTGATAGATCATGTCAAGAGGTTGCCACTACAACAGCTGATGCAGGGCTACCAATGGCTTTTCCGACTTTTAATGTATCGGTGATGACTGATGATGGGACTTTCAGGTTGGAGGAGTTATCTCGACCGACTGGAGCTATTGAAGGACTGTCAACTCCTGACCACTTAAATGGGGTAAGACTTTTTGCCTAGGACTCTTTGTGGTCCTTTTACTTTTGGATTGAACCAAGCTTTTGTTGGAAATTTCAAGTGGCCCAGACCATTTATGATGACGCCTATGTGTACATCACATCCTTGAAGCATAAGGTGTCTCAAGTTATTATAGAGTCGTGGTGGAAAGCCACTTGTCGGACATATTCAGACATTGTGAGAACATGATTTCCTTTTTGGAATGTTTATGTATTGATTGAATTTTGACATTGCATTGACTTTTGATTTGAAACTTATTGCTTTTCAGGTTTCTAGGGCTACTCCCCTTAAGAGCATGAATCATGGATAGGATTGCCCTAAAGGAGGGATTCCTAATAAGAGGTAAGGAGGAGAGTCGAAGAATAAATGAAGGAGTCAACTGAGTAGCTCCTACACTCAACCAACTAGGCCCAGTAGAGCCTCGAGACAAGTGGTGGAAAGTGAGAGCGAGGAAACTGAGGAGGAATAGGCTCCTCCCCATCAGTCTTGACGATAAGAGGGAGCACGGCGAGGTTGCCGTTAGATGAGACTTCCCTTTTTTTGATGAACAATTTGTTTTTTTTTTTTTTGGTTTTTGATGCTTTCTTCTTTTGTTTTATTTTGAATAATGAATGATCAATGAATACATGTATTGCCATTATGAATGCGTTCAATAAGAAAAAAAATGAATAGGAATTGGTATCCAATGTCCTTCAGACAGACAAACTAAGAGTAAAATAATGAAAATAAGTGAAATTGGAAAAAATAGCTTGAAAAACTTCATGTGCCCATTGGCACATAGAGAGGGGGGTTTCCCTAGCTTATGTGCCGATCGGCACTCAAGGTGTGCTGATCAACAGCGGATCTCGCCCTGTGCAGTTCGTGACTTATTGTGTATTTTTGCGTGTTTTTAGAAAATCAGTCTCCTAAGTCAACTTGGAAATGAACTTGCGAGTATTTTCGGATATATTATATAACACTCACTAATTTAATATTAGAGACTTTATGAAGCAAAATAAATTTTTGAGAAATTAAACCAAGATAATAAAGACTACAAAAAAATATAAGTAGACGACAAGAAAAATAGGAGATAAAGCAAAAAGGAGGAATGAGATAAAATAAGCCAAATGCCAGACAAGGCATAAGGAGAATAATATTGGAAATAAGCCAAAAAAAAAAAAAAATTGCTAGCCCAAAAGTTTGATCCTAAGACCAAAAAGGTGGGAAAAACTTATATCTAAAAAATAAACCAACTGGGCTACAAGTACTTTTGTGCTATATATCTCACAAAATGTATATACATATTATGTAAAATCCCATCCCACCACCCATCACAACCAATGGGAATGCGTGCAACACATCGACATCAGAAATTAAAAATATGTGTATATGTATATATACAGGACTTGCGTGAGGCATAAAGTCAGAAGTGTGTGCATATGTGAGGGCGTCTAGAGAGAGAGAGTGTGAGGTAGAGAGAGAAAGAAGAAGAAAAAGGAAGGAAGAAGAAAAAGAAGAAGAAAGGGAGAGGAAAGAACTTGAGGCAGATTCCAAGAAGCCCAAGAAGCTCAGAATTGAGCCAGTAAGAAGAGGGAGAAGCCATTGTAAAGGTAAAACCCTCAAAACATAATTTTTTCTCTCTAGAAAAAAGAGTGATGTAGCTTACTGTTTAGTAGTGTTGGATGACATGCATGGTATTAATTTTGATGTCCTTGGGTTTTGGAAGAAAAATGGAGACCTAAGGAAGCTTAAGACACCAAAATCATAGAAAATTGCCATTGATGAAGAGTGATTACACCCAAAGAATAACGCGGTAGTTGTAATGCAGCTTTAGGGTGTCGATTCCACAGGGAGACAGATTAAAAGAATAACAAACAGAATAAAGAAGCTAAAGAAAATATTAAATGATTAACGAGAAAATAAAAAGTGATTTTAAATGCAAATTAAAATTTAAACAAAGTGATTAACGAAAAAAGTACTCAAATTAACGAACAGTAGAGCGTCGGGAATCCCTTGCAGATATCCAGTATTTTAATTATTTTTAATTCACTGATAACTCAATTGAGAATTTAATTTCAAAAATCCTAATCGGAAGATATAGAATTATAAACCAAAATTAAACCAAATGTAACCTTTTGAAAAATCATTCATCACTTTTAAATCACGCGAATTATTATCCACATTGAGAAAACCCAATGACGACAATATACCCAGGAAGCAATATTGTAGTAAAGAATTAAATCAATATAAATAATCAATTGATCCAAACATAATCAAAGAACTAATCCATTCAATAGAAAAAGCATGACTGAATCTATAAAAGGAATAAGCTCTGTAATTATTCGGAGAAGAAAATACCAACAATAAATTGAGAATGATAAAACCAAAGAATTTTAATAAATGAAAATCCAGTACATGAATGAAGAATAAATTAAAAATGCCATCTAGTGTGAAAGTTCATCCCTAGCCCTACTTGGAAATTTAGTTACCCATATACATGACGGACAACATAAACCTCAAGAAAAAGAATTGTGCCGCCATTTTTTTGCTATTTTTCTCCTTGCTCAACCGCGCCGCACAGCCCACCTACGTAGCCGCACACTTCCCTTTTTCTTTTTCTTGTTCTATTCCTTCCCGCACAAGCCTTTTCCCACTTTTTTAAAACAACCGCCTGGACCCCACGCTTTTCGCACCCTAGTCGTATGTTCACGCCAACTTATGGGCTTTTGTAATTCCTATTTTTCTCTGGGCTTTTCTCTTTTCCATGCAGCCGCTCCTTTTTACTTTTCTTTCTTTTCATTTTTTTCTTCTTTCTTTCTTTTTTTTTTTTTTCTTTCTTGCACGTTGCTCTCTCCAACGCGTCGCACACTTCTATTCTTTTCTTTTTTCTTTGGTTGGACGGCTTTAAGAGATTGCAGCTCATGAGCCGACCCAAGACTTGTGTACGCGGCTACCATCCAAATAAATTCAAATAAAAAAAATCTGAATAGTTAAGTTCAAAAAAATGTTAAATGTGCAGCACAATTACAAATTATCTCTCACCAACAAATAATGCAATATTTGAGATTTAAAATATTATAAAATAATGCTCAAACATATCTCACTGTAAATAGAAATTAAATTAAATAATATAAATTATATCCCAATATTTCTATTCACATTTTAGCATTTTAATCTAATAATAGGGTATTTAGAGTGCACTTTTGCGCACTCATCAAAGAGCTTCAGGTTGGGTCTGAACCAACTAAAACTAAACTGAGTTTGGCTTGTTGGGACTTAAACTAGGCCTTGTAAGGGTCATGAAAACAATGGTCCACGACCATGAAGCTCAAAGATGACCCTAGAATCTTGAGTTGCAGATTTGGGTCCTTGAACTAATCCACTGAAAACAACCACTAAAACTATTATTATTAATGAGGAATGAAACCCCTTGACAAAAGGAACACAATAGAACAAATCCCATGGATTTTGGTGCCAAAATGAGCATGTACAAGGTGATTTACAATCGCCATTATCAAAGTTTAACTCAAAATGAGCATGACGGGGATGTTGGGGAAGAAGATGAATAGTGTCAGGTTGGTTCGGGTTCGGGTTCGGGTCGGGACCCGCCTAAGCACACACACGGTTAAGTGGGACGGCATTGTTTAGGCTTAAGGGTTTTTAAATTAAAACAGAATGGGTTTGTTTGGCTACATATTTAGGGATTTGATTTAATAACCACATACAAAATAGGGATATCCTATCCTTGGATTTCCCCTTGTTCGTGCTCTAAGTTAACAGTTAAATTGTGTGATGCTTTAAACAAGAATGTAACAAGACCTTGAATTGTGATTATAGGGATCTTTGTCTAGAGGAAGGATTTTTGGATATAAAATTTTGGACTTTAGGTGAGTTTTCATGTCATGTTTGAGGTGGACTTTATTATAGATATACATATTGAACTCTTTTATGACTTTGATAATAGATGCCTTGTGAGTTTTTCATGTTCATATTTGAGATGGACTTTATTATAGATATAAATATTGAACTCTTTTATGACTTTGATAATAGACTCCTTGTGAGTTTTTCATGTCATGGTTGAGGATCATTTTATTATAGATATAAATATTGAACTCTTTTATGGCTTTGAGAATAGAACCTTTCATTTAATATCGTTTTGAATGACTTATCAATATATATTATCATTTCCTTTATAGCCTCTGATAACAAATAAATTGTACCTAGTAAATGCTTTAAATAATCCATTGATATCTATATTGTCGTCCCTTTGATTCAAGAAAATATTTTGTAAGATACTCATGACACTATACAGTTTCTTACCGATCTTTGAATTGTTTTGACTAAATACAAGATATGGAACTCTTATTTGAATAATTGAGATTGTTATTGATGATTATTGATTTTGGATATGATTTTAATGTTTTGAATGAAACACTCTTCTGTGATTGGTCATTATTGAATAGATTGTAACTTTATCAAACCTTACCACGAGGTATATTGGTAGTGAGCCGCATAGAACGGCATTATCAAACTAGGTTTATCGAATATCGATCTCAATTAGCGATGTTTTAATTTGCTGGCCATAGAATCTTCTAGGATTGGTCATTATTGAATAGATTGTGACTTTATTAAACCCTACCCATGGGGTATATTGGTGGTGAGCCCCGCAGAACGACATTATCGAACTAGTTTTATCAAATATCGATCTCAGTCAGTGATGTTCTAATTTGCTGGCCATAGAAGAGGAATTTGTTGGTTTAAAATTTTATGAATATTGAATATGAACTATGATTGAACTTTGAATCATCAAACTAAGAATTATTGAAATATGATTTTGATTTATTGAACTATGGCTAAGAATTATTAAACTATGACATTGATCATCGAACTATAAAATTGTTTATCGAACTATGTTATCGAACTATGATTGAACCATGATATTGATTTGAACTATAATTACGATTAAATCATTATTATGGTTGAGCTATGTTATTGATTATTGATTTACGACTGTGATTGAACTAAGATCCATTGAAAATGAATTTGATACAATTTTTTGAACTATTGTGTTTTGATATGACATATTCTAATTCTATATGAGTATAGACATTCTAGTATAGAACTACATAATAATTTTGAAACCCTTGGCATGTTATGGAATTCTTATGGAGTTGTCGAGCTCATTACAGATGTTTACCATATTTTCAGGTAAGGATTAGACAGACTCATTTTCAAGTGATGCAGACTAAGTGCTTAAGGAATGAAGCGAGTTCTTTTTGATGAGTCCTTGACTGAAGATAGATTAGATGGTTTTTGATTTTGTGAATTAAGATTGTGTAATATTATACTACTCAACTACATGGTGACATGGAAATTGTATAATTCAGAAACAATGTTTAATTAACTGACCAGGTTGTGTAACTTACTTTATGACTATGAAAAAGTCGTTTAAAGAAAAGGAAAAAAATTTATTCCGGTGCGATTGACTAAATGGTAATTAGAAAGGTGTTATGATTATTGAAAGGCCTTGGTGGTCAATCACGGACCCTTAATCCACATAGGCCGGGTTCCGGGTTGTGACTTATTACAAATCCTAAACCTCCCAACTTATCATAATTAACCTCTTGACAACCTTATTGCTATATTTTCTACCTCTCTGCTCTTATAGCTTTTGAAATAATAGATGTGGCTGTTTTTGATATATGAATCCGTATGTAGTTGTATAGCCTTTTAGGCTTAAAGAAGATTATTTTGGGAGCATTGAGACTAAAGGCTATTTGTTCTCTTACCCAAGCCCCAATAAACTGGCATCTACTACGGGCTTGTGTGCGCTTTTGGGATCTTGTTGATCACTACTTTCGCTTTCATCTAGAAAAGATATGTCCCACATTCGGAGGGTTCTATGCCCTTTTCGACGTCACGATTCAAGGTAAACTAATCGTCCCATCTATACAATGTGATTACTTTTTTTCTTTGTCTTCTTTACTTGACTTGGATTTCAAGAGGGCAAAGAAATTAGTTCAAGGTGAAGTTTTTTCTCTACTTCCCATGCTAGAACTTTCATGAATCAAGATGCTAGCCATACCAAGTTGTGTGCCTTTGCTCTGTGTAATATCCCGAGGTTCTTGATTGTCCAAGAGCTTGATAAAGTCAATGTTTGTTTTATTGATGTTATGATCGAACTAAATAAGGGTAACAACATGATGGGCATTGTTGTGGCTGAGACCTTGAATCGTTTGGACTTGGTTCACAATGGCTCAAATGTTTTTAGAGGTAGGACCTTGCTGTTGACGATGTGGTTACATGATAAGTTGAAGCTCTTGGCACCTTTAGTTACCATTCCTTATAGGTCAAAACACTACTATTCAAAGGCCTTGTTGATGACCAACGATAATGGGAGGGATTGGTGCAAGTTCGTTACTCAACTTACACCTTATGATATTGAGTGGTCCATTGTTCACTTGAAAAACAAAGCCCCTTGCTTGTGCTCTCCTAGTTATTCTTGTGCCATCTTGGTAGGCTTGAGAGAAACCTCATTTTATTATCCTATTAGGACATTGTGCTAATTTCAGTGTATGTAGTTTGCTCTGAGAACTTGGGAACCCCACTTCATTGTGCAAAGATTGACTTCATCTGTAGCCATGAAGATATCCAACTGTTGGGAATGTGCTTATGTCCCAAACTTGAATAATCTAGATTATTCCGACAAAGTACTTATGATAGAAGAACATTTATGGTGGCTCTAGGACCTAATCGGTGAAAATGAGGAACTTAGTGCTTCTATCCTCTTTGAAGAGACTGGAATAGACTCTAATATGGACATCACTTCAAAGTTTGAAGCAATCAAAGAAGCTTACAAGGACTTCGAAGGAGGAAGAATAGCGAAGTAGGACTGGAAAGTAGTGAGCCAGCCACGAGGTAAGATGGAGACATAGACAACAACTCCTTTAAGCCTAAAAAGCAAGCGTGAAAGACCTAAGAAGATACAAGAATTCAAATGTAGCAATAGTGAACTGGACTTTGGACATTTTTCTTTGCGTGTGGACTCAGCAAGGAATTACTTGGGTTTCATTGAGAAAGAGATAGGTCACCATTTTGAGTTGGAGGGTAGGTTGGTGTAGGAGAAAGGATTTGAGTACCCTTTAGTGATGAAAATTTAGATTTTTTTTTCTATTTTTATTTTTTAGAGGAAGTTAGTTCCATGTTAGACTTAGGCCAAATTGATAGGGCTTTTATCGGTTATTGAATAAAAGATGATCTTTAACTTTTAGATTTGAAAGAATGAAACTTTTATTAGAATTTTTGATACCGTATTCACAGTAATTTCGTGAGCTAGCTACGTACCCCCAAATTGCATGTGTAGAAAAAATGTGTAATGGGGGGTCAGGTCCTCTTAGTTCAATACAATGGGCAGCTAGCCTCTAAAAAAAATATTTATTGAGCTGGTCAAGGTTAGTAGGTGATGAAAACTCATCTTCATCCATATTAGTGAGCCACACTGCTCCTCTAGTGGCTATAGATATGATAAGGAACGGGCCACTCTAGTTGGGCCTAAACTTCCCCTTTAGGTCAAGGATTGGTGCTCAGTTTTCTTTTAAGACCAAATCTCCTACTTTCAGGCTTCTCTTTTTCACCTTATTGTTAAAGGCCGGACCTACCCTTCTGTGATACCCTTGTGTATGATATAAAGCTTTGAGCCATCTTTCATCTAGGAAGGCTAACTTATCGTATCTGCTTTGTAACCAATCAGTTTTGGCAATTTGATTCTCAAAAAGTACCCAAAGTGAGGGTATTTTTGGCTCGATAGGTAACATCGCCTCCATCCCGTATGTTACGGAGTATTGGGTTTGTTCGGTAGGCATTCTGATAGGTGTATGATACCCCCTTAAAGCGAAAGGGAGTTTTTCATGCCAGTTTCTACTAGTTTCTATTATTCTCTTCAAGATGTTCTTTAGAGTTTTATTTTCTGCCTTTGCGACCCCATTTGTTTGAGGTTGGTAAGGTAAGGAATGATGATGGGTGATTCTGAACTCTTTTGTAATACCCTGACCCAGTTGTAACCAAATAAGCCATGTAACCCGAGCCGTTAGGGCTTTCTGTTTGATATTGAATAAAATGGACGGTTTAGAAACTCAAAAGTTTGAAAGTACGGATAATGTTCGGGTGATGCCCGAGCAAGCCATCGACGAATGCCGAAGTAAAAAAAAAAATTAATAATACAAAATAAATTAATGAAACAAAATAAAAACAAAAATTAATTATTCATATGTGTGTATATATATATACGTGTAATATATGTATATAGATCGGGTGGTATATGTATGTATATATAATTATAGATTTAGTTATTTATATATATAGGCACAACATGGGATAAGGGGGGAGTTTGTTTTCAAAATAAAAAAGATGAGGTGATAAGGCGGAACAAAAGGGATTAAGAGAGAGAGAGAGAGAGAGAGAGAGAGAGAGAGAGAGAGACATGAGGCGCTGGAAGAGAGAGGGGCGCTGATCTATGTATATCCTATGTGAGTTGTTGATGGGAAGTGGAAAAAAAGAAATAAAGAGGTGGAGGAACTAAGGGCATTAGAAGGATAAAGAAGTGAAAAGCGGAGGAAAAAGAAGTTACCGCAAGCCAGGAACCGAAATCAGGTTGGTGTGATGGATCACTTTCTATTTTTTTAAATTTTAAGCAAAAAGTATAGATTTGAATGTAGGGTCATAATTAGCATGAATCTAGGTTTTATTTTCAAAAAGAACTGAAGGAAAAGGTGTAGAAACAAGGGAAAATGGGGCAGTTGCCGGTTATGTATTTTAGTTTTTTTTTTTTGTGAATTTTGTGCATTAAAACTTGATTCTAACAATGAGGAAATTATCCTCTTAAGTGCAGGAAGTCAATAGGAATTTATTTGGGTCAAAACCGTTGAAGAAAAGGGTAGGAAATAGGGGAGAAAATGGTTGGCCGAAAAATCGCACAGCCTACCGGAACTGCGGTTCTTCCTATTTTGGGGGAGATCCGACACTCTAATCGAAAAATTTAGGGTAGGTTTGAGTTGCCCATGGAAAATAGGTTCAGGCCCAGTGAAAACCGCAAGGAAACCCATCGCCGGCGAGTCGCCGTCGACAGAAGAGACGACCAGCGCTGTTGAAGGAGAACACGTTGGGCTGTTGGTTTAAGTTGGGCCAAACTGGGTCGCGTCAGACCTGACCCACCCACTCAAGGGGCTGCTGATGACTTACATATTTTGAATATTTTATCACCTTAAACTTTAAACTTTAATCTATTTTATTTATTTTCTGGTTGATTTTGGACTTTATTTTTATCATTTTAAATTTTATCATAGATTTAAAAACAATTGAAGCAACTTGATCCATGAATACTTAAGCCAGACAATTTAATCTCATGTGTTGACCAAGGTGAAGCATGCAGGCTGACTGAGGAACTTGGCAGCAGGCTTGGTGTGGGTCCAGGGGCGCTGAAGGCTGACCAGGGGTGGTGCGGCTCAACATTATGAAGTGTTGTGGGGCCCTATTGCATTGAAAGGCAAGAAAAAAAAATCACGGCTGGGCTGAAGATGGGCTGATGCGAGCAGGGCCGAGGCGTTGAATCAGGCTGCGTTAGGGGCTGAATAAACAAGGTGGGCTCTCGGCGTGCTTCAGGTATTTTTTAGGGCAGCAGAGGTCTTGGCTTAAAAAAAAAAAAAGCTGCATGGTTGCGGCGTGAGAAAGAACAGAAAAAGGAGAGAGTGAGCGGCGGCTGGGCAAGCAACAAAAGACAAGGTTGCTACGGCTGATGCAATAGGAAAAGGAGAAAGAATAAAAACAAAAAGAAGCAACCAGTTATGCGGCTGAACAGGAGAAAAAGAATAAAGAGTAAGAGGACGGCTGTGACGGTTTGGCTTTGACAGAACACCTTGGATTGCTGCAAATATTTTTCGGTGTTATTTTTCTTCCGTTCCTCTCAAGAAGAATTATGGTGAATTCGTTTATGTTAAATTTAATTTTTAGCATGAACTAATTTTATTTTATTCTAGGAAAACGATGTAGTCTAGTCTCGAACTATGCTTAATTTTTTATGCTAATTTGAAGTAATTATTTTTCATGTTTGTCTGATTTATTTTGAGTTTAATGCTTCTAATTAACTGGCCACTAATTAGATGATTTTAATCCTGTGATTTGCTGTCGAAAGAGGGAATTATGGGATGGATCTTGAATATTTTAGCATAGGTAAATATAGAGATCGGAAGACTTATATGAACTTGTGTAGTATTAAAATCATTGGTTTTATTGCTTTCTTGATTTCTTAATTTGCATACTCTTGTGCGAAATAATGAGCAAGAAAAGTGTCCAATTGACTGTCGAAAGAGGTTTTTGGATGAATTAGCGATTTGCTAACAAACATGGAGAATTAAATTCAATTAGTTAGATGAGTAAAGCATAGTGAGGGATTAGGTGAAATTGATTTCCTAGAATTCTTCTCTCCCATTTATTTGATTTTTGAACAATATCTCTCTTTTCACTTTAGTGTCTTCTTCGCATTAG